>VZRH01008153.1:7044-65640 GCA_013397555.1 Urocynchramus pylzowi
CCGCCCGGGGGTTCCCGGTGGGGTGCGGGTCCCCCCGCGCCGCTCCGGCCCTTCCCGCCGGTCCTTTCGGGTCCCGCAGCCGGGCCCGCGCCCGGGCCGGTTCCGCTGCCCGCCGGCGGCTGCTGGGGCTGTGCGAGGTGGGGGTGAAGCCCCGGCGCGGTGCGGTCGGGTTTGTTCGGCTCAGCTCCCGGGACCTGGTTCTTCCTCGCAACTTTGAGAGTTGGGCACTCGTGCTGCCTCATGGCTTGCTTGCCTGGGCTTTTTCTTCCTGTGAAAAAAAATGAGCTTTCCTTTTTTCTTTTCCTAAAGCAGATCTCTATATGAAAACTTTGCTTTTAAAATGTTATTGTAGCCTTTGTTGGTTTATGCCACTGCTTGTTCGTTGGTGTGTTTCCCCATCCTTTTTTTTTTTTTTTTTTGTGTGTTAGATGCACTGTTCCTTTGGCCGCTCTTCCTTCTAAATACTCTTTAATGGAGAAATAAGATGGGGAAAAGATAAAATATGAGAATCCGGGACTGTTTTGTGTTAACTTTTCTAATTGAAATGTTGTAAGCCAGAGGGGAAAGAAAAGAAAAAGTGATCAAGTGGAGCTCAGGGCACTTTGCTTTGTTGGAGGCAGAGAGGAAAAACTTATGAGGGAATGACTGAGATTTTGTTTCACTTTATTTCTCTTCTTTTGAGGCTGAAAGATAAACAAGCATTTTGAAATGCTTTGGTTTAAAATGCCGAGCTCTTCATTTTCTCTTCAGCTGACTCCATTAAAAAAAAATCTTTAAAAAAAATGTAGAAGCAGCTCTGCAGTTACAGAGCCAGCAGCAGTGGTGTGTGTGGGCAGAGAGGCCTTGCTGCTCTTCCATCAGCCGTTCCTGCCTTGTCTCTGTGGACTATAAAATTAGAAAGGCTCCGATGTCCATTCAGTCTGATGTCTGGGTAATGTGGGCTGTGGAAATCAAGAGGAGCTCTCTGTGAATTAACTGCTGTGCTGCTCGTGGCTTGCTCAGCCTGTGGGTTCTGGCCTCTGGTGTATAATTAGGAAAGTAATTGTATTTTAAGAAGCCTTAAATCTATTATCCAGGTGTGTGCTTGTCCCCTGGGCAGGTATCAGGTGGTGTGAGCTGTGAGCAAATGATCTCTATCCTTCTGATGATCACAGGCTGCAGTCTCAAATTTGCAGCATCTTAGAACCAGTGAGTTTGAGTTGGAAAGGATCTTAGAAGCTCTTCTAGTCCAACCCTCCTGCAGTGAGTAGGAATATATTCAACAGTCCCGGGTTGCTCCAAGCCCCGTCCAACCTGGCCTTGGATAATTCCAGGGGTGGGGCAGTCACAGCTTCTCTGGGCAACCTGTGCCAGGGCTTCCCCACCCTCCTTTCAAAAAACCAGCTTTCTCGTATCTAATGTGCATTAGAAGCTTTACCCCTTGTCCCACTTAACTTAAAAACTTTAAAACTTCCAAGAACGAGACCTGAGGCTCCCTGTGCTTTTCTTCCCCTGGAAATGGCCCAGATCATCTCCTCCTTCCCCAGAGCTGTCTCCTTGCCTGTCCTAGGAGTTTTTGCCTTTCCAATTCCAGTCAGTGTCCAGGAAGGCTTTTATTTGTTGCATCTTTCCTGAATTTGCTTTATGTGCACACTGAGAAGCCCAGCCACGGAGAGCACAGGTCTGTGGTGAGGGATGGAGAGCCAAGAACAACTCCAACTGGCTGTAATTGAAAACTGTCAGCTTTGCAGCAAAGGAGGATGTTCAAAGCATGTGGCTTGGGGTAGCTCCTCGGATAACACCGAGTAGAGAATTGCATCTTCAGTTCTAAACAAAGTCAGAGTGTCCAAATCCTGGGGAGTTCTGTTGGGAGCTCAAAGGTGAGATGGCAGTAGGGCTCTGGATAGATTTCCTTCAGAGGTGCTGCTTGGTGCTGTCCTTGTGCACCATCTGCTGTGGTTGCTGTTCTGGAGATGTCCTAAAGCGACTTAGAATATCCAAGTCACGGTGTCTTGGAGAAGTCTGCTTGTTCCAGGTTTCTTGCCCTTCCTTCCCTTCAAGGTGGCTGTTTCCCGGGGAGGTTGGGTGCACTGGGGAGTCTGTGCCCTGGAGGGACCTGCAGAAGATTTTTGGGTGACCCACAGGAGGTTTTTGGGTGACAGGAGAGCAGTGTGCCTGCCCAGCTGTCAGGTGCCTTGGGAAACTCCTGGCTGGGCTGAGGCAGCACGGGGCAGGTGGGGGCATGGGAGAGAAGCCAGGAGGAGATGGGAATTTGGGAGAGAGGCAGTTCTAACAGGAAGCAAGTGCTCACCATAGCAGTAAACAGCACAGAAGAGCTGCTTCTGCCCAGTGTGGGTGAACTTCGTGCAGTTCCTCGATGAGCTTGTGGGTGAAGTTCCCTGTTTCGTTCCCCAGTATGCTGCCATCCTCCTGGGCTGTTGTATCTGCTGGTGTTTTGCCAGACATTGCCTAAACTGCTCTTAAACTGCAGCTGTTTTTGCAGGTTCCCAGTTACTGCACAGTTGTTCTTACTGTGTTTATTTTAGTGGTTATAAACTGATTTTTAAAAAGGACTTGGAACTTGAGCTGGAAAGTCTCCTTTTTCTTCTTCTTTCATGATTTGGTTGAGGAGCTGCACCAGAGGAGCCAGCAGCTGAGCCCTTCAGTATTACCCCCCTCCCTTTATACTTTGAATTTTCTGAGCCGTGATTTTCTAGGAATTTGGGGGCAGTTGTCCTGTACCTTGATTTTAGTAGTGGGCATCAGTTTGGGGTTGGGGTGAGGGGGGTGTCTGCTCTTAATTTGGTAAAATTGGAAATTTGGCTGGGGAATAAAAAGCTTGAAGGAGACCTCCTTTTTTTTTTTTTTNTGTTGAAGGAGACCTTTTTTTTTTTTTTTTTTTTTTTTCCTCATAACATTTTGTTTAGCCTGAATGTTTGCAGTCAGAGCTATGTGTTTCTTAAAGTCACAGAAAGCATAAAGCTTTTTCAAGGCAGTTATTTCAAATTGCTGTGAGCTTCACAGTGTCATTTGGAGCTAGAAGGTGCCACCATTGACCAAAAAAGGTGCAGCATGACTGTGATCCTGCATTGTCCAGAGCAAAGTCCCTCACCCTGGTTTGCACAGTGGCTTCAGCAGCTATGGGCTGAGGTGTTCCTAATCGTTATATAAGGTAAGTTCTTTACAGAAATTACTTTATATCTATAAAGCAGCTTTTGTAAGGATACAAAGTGAGGGAGAACCCAGTGTGATTAACTTTTTCCTCTGCTCTCAGGATAATAAATGTGTGTTGCCTGACCTTTGTTGCCTTCTGTTTGTTTCAGAGCAGTTACTTCTGCAAGTAGCACTGGAAATAGGTGCTGGAAGTGGTGAATAATCACTTCACTTGGAATAATCCACAGCTTGAAGAGCCAAGGGCTCAGTCTTCCAGATCTCCTTTGTTAGAGACAGGCTGGCTTCCCCCCCTGCCTCCTGTGTTCGTGCTGAACATTCAACAGTGATTTCTATGCAAGAATTTTAAGGAAAGTCTTTCAAAGCACTTGAATGACCAGCGAGGGGCAGCTGGGAAAGGGTTGCCTGGGAGATGCTGCTGGGAGCAGCTGAGGCAGGGTGTGACAGCATGGAAGGAAGTGAAGAAGGCAGGATGCTGCTCTGATCTTCCCTCCCTCCCTGCTGAGTGGCCCTGCTTCTGGGAGCTCAGGGGATGCAAATGTGACCGAGTGTGTGAGCACAGGACTCGTTCTGCTCACCACAGTGCCCTGGAGAGCCAAACTGGGAGTGCAGCCTGGGAATCAAATGCTGTGCTTTGTCCTCCATTCTGCAGTGCTGTTTCCTTAGGATTTTCACTGGGCAGTAAAAGGTGTTGCCATCTGGGCATGCTGTAGCACAGGGAGCATGTAGGGCTCCTGGAAGCTCCTGCAGCATCTCTAGAAACTCTGGTAAAATTGTGTTACATCACTTTGAGCAATCTCAGGACAAAGCTGGCATTCCAGGGAGTTTATTGCTTGTTCTTACTCCTCTGCAGAGCTCACACTGTACTGGTTATTCCTGTCTTCTGGTGCATGTCTTGGGTCCCTGTGAGAACTGTGAGGAAATGCTGAAATACACATCCAGAAATTCAGAGGATATTCTGGTTTACACATTGAGATGATCACTGTTGCATGTTTAATGAATTGCTTTTCTGGATGCTGCTCAGCTTGGAGCTCCGAGTTTGTCCTTGCACTCTTTCAGTGCCTGCTTGAGATGAGTTTTTGCTTGAAAATGGGAGTGTTTTCAGGCTGTGGAGACTGTAAATAGGATGCTGCAGTTAGGTGTTGGCAAACTGTCCTGTCTGGAGTTGTGTGGGAGGAGAAGTGGTTTCTTGGTTGTGTGACCCCAGTGGGGAGAAGAGCAGCTGGGGTTTAACAAAGTGGTTAAAATCATATAGGCCCCCAAATCCTCCAGAGACTTCTCTCCTTTCCTAGAAGCTTCCTTTAACAAGCTGATTTCTCAGGCTGATTGCTTGCAGATGAGATCATGCAGTGTGTTTTGCAGGGAAAGAATCTGAACTTCGACTGGTGAGCCAGAAAGTTTTAACACGCGAGTCACATGCCCGGTGTCCTCATGGCACACACAGGACCCCAGAGGCTGTGACAGGGCGAGCTCAGGGTGCCTCTGTGCTCCAACAGGAGCTTTCTGAGCACACACAATACCCAGGGATGCTCGCAAGTGCTGGGCTTGCTGCTTGGACAGCAACAGGAGATGATGGCAAGGAAGTATTTCATCTTTCCTGAGCTCTGTTTCTCTCTTTAGTGTGTGTGGGGTTGGGATAAGCCCAAGTGAGGGAATGCTCTCATCTGCCTTAATTCCACAGACGTTTTGCTTCTGGCTTCAGCAAAGGAATTTATGTAGAATTGATGGTGTTTTTTCTGTTAATGCATGAGAACATTCTGAACAGGGAAGACTTGATGGTAGTGTTCTGCTGCAGAGGATCCCAGCAATCTCTGGTCTCACTCTCAGGAGGGATGCTGGTTTCCATTTCTCTTGATGGCAACTGGGTTACTCTTCCAAAATAATCACAGCCATCATTTGACAGTGTTGAAAATTAAACAAAGCTGTTCAGAGGTGGTGTTGGGTGGTGTTCCCAGCACAGGGAGCTTCTGTTAAAAAGCCAGTAGCTTTAAAGTACTACCTGTTCTCACAGGTAAGGTAGGAAGGTGCCTTTCTGATGCCAGAGCCTCTTTGTGCCTAAAATCACTTCTTGCCAATCACAAAGGCATTAATGATGAAAAAATAGATTGGGGGTGGGTGGGGTTTTTATTGGCTGCAGAAGTAGGAGCCAAAGAGCCACTTGATCCCAATCTCTAAAAAAATTAACAATGAAGTCAGACTAGGAGGGGAGAGTTTCAAATACCAAACTTTAAATCTATCAGTTTTTTATGCAACTTGAAGACAAAAATGCATAAGGCAAGATGTGTTAAAACCTCTTACTGCTCCATAGCCACTTTTTGCTTGTAGTCTCCTCTTGGTCATTCCTGTGAGCTGTTTTTTTGAAACAAATAATTGAAAGAAGAATTTACAGATCAGCACAGGCTTTGTGTTTTTGTTTTTTTTTTTCCTGTCATCTAAGCATGTTCATCCTATGGGAGTTTATCAGAAGCTTCTTCCAACATTTAATTTCACACAGGTAGAAAGTCAAGCACATGAAAGTGGAAAACTCCTGTATGTAGATTATCAAGCTTCATCTGGCTTCCTTGAGAGTGTGTACTAATGCAAGTACTACATACACTAAATATCTGCTTTTTATGAGGTATTATTTTATTCTTTAGGTAAAATAGTTGTGAATACAAGTTGGTTCCATGCACTTACTGGCTAATAATCCCTTCTTTTGGTGGAAAGGACTGGTAGAACATTTGCTGCTCTGATGGATGGCAGTGAGGTTGTATATTTTTTTTCTAGCAGCTCAACCATTTCACCCTTCACTCTGTTCCTGGATGGGATCCTGCTGGGTCTGTCCACCTGGAGCCTGGCTGATGGTCATCCCAGACCTGGCAGGATACATGTGGGAGGTGATGATCTGTACTCTGAAAAGTGCTGCCTAAACCTTGTTTTGTCCATGAAGCTTCAAATGTGGAGCTGTTAGAACCCCAGCCCACTCAGAGCTAATGCTTGTAGAATGCATGACCAAGGAATTAAACTGGGTGGAGTCATTCCAAAATTTGGATTTGGGGCCTGTCTTCTCCTAGTGCAGCAGCTTTGGGTGTTTGCTTGGAAGTGCTCCCAGCATGGATGATGCTCTCCTGACCTGATGTGACTTTTCTTTCTTGATGTTTGGGTGCTGTGCCCAAATCTGTCTGCAGAGCTCTGCAGTGCAGAGCTGTGGTGTGAAATGAACCTGGAACAAGTCAGCTCCTGTCAGGAGATGGCACGGAGAGGATCAGCTCCTGTGTGCCCGGGGGGAGGGAGGAGGGACAGACAAACACAGTAAACAGTTGTGTTTCTTCCCCAGGACTGTCCTGTGTCCTGAGGCTGCCAGCTGCAATTTGGAGGCCAGAGGAATAGGGCGGGGTATTTTCTTCCAACCAGATGAATTTGTGCTGTGAAAATGAGGAGTTAGTTCGGTTTCTCTGGGAATAGCATTTAAGGTGTTAAAACGTCCCACCCATCAGTAAGGAAGAGCTGCTCAAGAACAAGCAAATACAGAGGTGGAGCCTGCAGAGCACACTGCCTTTGCAGCTCTTATTTTCCCTTGAAGAATGAGAGTCTGGGCATGTGTTTGTTGCATTTATCATTTGCTCATAGCGTCCGTCATTTGTGTTACCCTCCAGTGGAGGAGGCTAAACTGGCCAAGTGTCAGGTTTTGTTGTCCATCTCGATTACTGTTATGTTATTTCACTTGTGCTTGTTTGTTTCTGCCTGTCAAAAGGTAAAAAATAAATAATTAAATACTGTAGCAGAAATAGCTGGAGTATCAGTATTCTCCGATAGGAAGATGTCAGCCTATGATGACTGCTTTTCACTGAGCTCAGCCTGTTTCTGCTGCTCCTGACAAGCTGTCATCTCTTCATGCTAGGTAATGTGATCTTCCAGGAATGTTTATCTTTCATTTCTGCATTTGTAGTGGAGATGAGCTGGGAGTGCTGGGAATGTGCCTCCCGTGCCCTGTTGTTTGGGCTGAGGTGCTGCCCCTGTGCTGCTGAAGGGAACAAATCAGACCAGCAGAGCTGCCATACAGAACTTCCTCACTTTTCCCTGAGTGAGGGTCCCAGTGCTGTGAATTCATCCTAAATGTATGTGGTTTGTATTTCTCTGGATTGTGATGGATGTTATTCTAATAACTTCACAAAGTGTCCTTCCTCTTTCCATGGGTTTGATGCCTTCTGTCTGCATAGGCTAGCAGCAGCCTTATATGTTTCTTATATGTTCTGGGGCAGTTTCTTATATGTTCTGGGGCAACCTGGACAGGGCTTTACTCTGGGAAAATGACCTTTGCTGGCCATTGTCATGTTTGGATACCACGGGTGGACATTTGGAAGCAGCAGCACCAATGGCAGTTCCTCTGGTGACAGCAATCCTCTTTCATCTCAGTGCCAGCAGCTGCTTCCCCATCACCCTCCAGACTGTACTTCATGTAGACACTCTGCCTTCTTCCCAAGGACTGAACCCACCCATTAGTGTGGTCAGTCTCTGCTACGGCGTTTTTTGGCCTTCTCCCAGCACTGGAAGGACACCAAATAGCAGCAGTACTGTTGAGACCTCCCTAGAGTAAAGACTTATAGTGGGAAATGAATTTTCTAGTTGCTTCTAATGTCTTGAGAGCTATTGGCTGTCTGGCTTTTAATCTGTATTCTTGGATTATTGCAGACTATTATATTTGAATGCATGGCTGAAGTTAAATTTCCGAAAAGGCCTCTCTTGTGGTGGGTGTTGATTTGTGCAAGGGCAGTGTGACACAGTGTGCTGACCCTGTTTGAGACCTGTGCAATACATCAAGGCTCAGATCCTGGCACTCCAGTATTCCTGCCAGTACAGAATTAGCCCTCATTGTGTCAGTGCCGACATCTCTGCTAACCAAGCTTTTAATATTATCTAGAAGGATTACTCCAGAGAAACTTGATGCAAGCCTTGCTTGTTGGCAGTAATTACTCTGCCTCTTCTCATTTGCTCCCACAGAATGATGGAAGCACTGGGTGAAAGGATATCTGGAGGTCTCTGGCCTGACCTCCTGCTTGAAGTGGGACTGTCTCCAGCATGTGAGCGATCAGCTCAGCCATGGCTTTGTCTGGCCAAGTCTTGAACATGTTGGGGATGCAGCAGGGTATCACACCAGATCAGCTTTTGTTTGCTTTTTCTTGGAAGTTATACTTAGTGAATCACCTTGGAGAGTGGGTTATGCATTTAGGTTGGAATGACCTCATGCTGCAGGTTTGAAAACATTTGAGTGAGCTGTGGGAAATGTCCCAGTAGGGTTAATGTAATGTGTAATGGATCTGAATCCTGTTCTGTGCTAACATGGGAAACATGAGCAGACCCTCGTGCTGTTTCTGCAAGAAGAGGCAGGGATCCTGTCAGGTGGTTTTCCTGTGTTTGCATGGGGAATTGCAGGTGAAACAGTGCCTGTAGGACATGTCCTGTTGCTGCAGTGAGCTCACGAGTGTTTTCCCATTGGAATTCTGTTTGTCAGGAGGCACAGGATGAGCACCCCTGAGCATCCCAAGGCTGAGTGTGGGATCAGTGCTGCCCAGACTGAGGCCACACATGCACAAGGCACACAGTTGCCTTTTATCCACCCTCCTCAGCCCCTTGCCATGGGAGGGAGAGGATTTTACCCAGAGTTTATTGCATTTATTTCAGAAAAACTCCCATGAGATGAGTGTGTGCACATCTGAGTTACCCATCGTGGTCCTGTGTGTTAAAGGGAGCACAACAGCTATCTACATCTGGGCAGTAAACTTGCCTTCCGACATGCCACGAGCTTCTGGACACAGTGGGTGTCCAGGGATGGCACGTAGTCAGGCCAGACCAGGCCTGCTGCTGTGTCTGGGCTGGGCTGGATTTCTTCAGACACAACTGTGGATTGCAACACCCCTCATGCTTGCTCCGGCCAGGAAGCCTTGCTTGGAAGGGAAATGGCTGAGATGGAAAGAGCTGCTGAGGAGATGGAAGCTTCCCTAGCCAAGGCCTCTTTGCTAGACTCAACTCTGGATCCCTGGACTGTGCATCCCCTCGTGCAACAGGAATTATATGAATGCTTCATGGGCACTGTAAAGGAGAGCTCCTGTGGTCTGGTCCTGGTCTTGGCACTGCCATCTGCCCTGCAGATTTGTGTTGTGTTCTTGTTAGAGTTCAAACCAGTCCTTGTGTAGGATGAATCTGGTGCTGTGGAGTGAGCAGAGGTGTCCTTGGGTGGGTTACAAATTCTTGCTTGTGGAGGGGCCCTTTGGTATCCTGCACATCTGAACTGCTCCTGCCTTTTGTTTCCATGCCAGAAAGGGCAGCCAAAAGGGCTGGGAGCATGGGCTTCTGCATGCTCTGGTTATTTGAAGATGAGGGTCCTTGCTGAGGAATCACAGAAATGTGGGGATCACTGTTGTCAGCTGCTCTCCATGTGCTCGCTCTGGTCCAAAGTGCAGAGGTCAGGTTTAGGGTTGTGTGGCCAGAGGGTCCTGGAGCAGCTGTAAGGGGCTTCAGGGGCGTCAGCGACAGGCTGATGTTGGCTGACAGCTCTTTTGTTACCACCAGTTTTTCCATGCACCACTTACTTTTGCAGAGGTCTGTCTTTGTGTGCTGCAGGGGAGGAGCTGTAGTGGCATTGCTGCCACAAGCTGAGCTCTGCCCATTCCATGGTTCAGTTGGGATGGTGTCCTTTGCTGGGAAAATCACGTGGCTGGTGCTGAATCTCTCCATCCCTTGTGCTGTTCCTCCTTGATGAAGCTTACAGCCAGTGCTTATGGTTTGCTTTGGTTTTTCTGCTGTTGTTTTCCATGTGTCTGCAATAAAATCTCTGGTGAAAGATGCTGTTTAGCTTTTCTCTGAGCTGGATTTTGGATCACTACTCAGACATTGGTCTCCTCAGATCCCCACAGCTTGTAATTTTGAGACGTGATATGACAGCGCAGATTTATCTGAGAAACTTCTGGGAGAGCAGAAGAGATGTGGGAAAGTATCACTGTAAAAGGGACAGCAGGACTTTGTCCCCAACAGTCCCAGGACCCGTGTAGCTCTGCTTGCCAGAACACCTTACACCATGTCCTTGCTCCAAACTCCTGACAGGGATGATGGGCAGAAAGAGCTGCCTGCTGCCATGGTGGGGAGGAACATGTGAAGGATAATGCTCAGGATGTTAGATACTAGTTCTTCAAGAAGAAAGGCCAGCTTTGAAAGAGGCCATGTGCCTGCTGAATATACCAACTGCTTCCAGGGATTAGGGGTCAAAACCCCAGAGCTTTTTTCTGGCTTATGGGCGTTGAGCCCTTCCTTGATGTGGCAGTGATTCTCATCTGCAGCAGGACGCCAGAGGGTTTTTGGCTCAACAGGCAGACAAGAGAAAGGCTGGAGATGTCCTGCTTGGGCTGGTCCTGGTGTCCAGGGATAGGGAGGGATGTCTGATTGCACATTGTGCTTTTCTCTGCCTCTTTCTCGTGGTTGCGTCACGGCGATGGCCAGGGAGAGTGTTTACAAGTGCGTCCTTGCTGAGCCCTGCTCTGTGCCAGCAGCTCAGGGCTCTGGTGACGTGTTCTCTGGGCCTTTGTCACTGCAGCAGCTGAAGCTGAGCTGAGCTCACTGCCCTGCTTCTGACCTGGGGTTACCCCTCCTCACCCTCGCCTTTGAGGCAGCCCACGATGGGGACCCTGTTGTTTAAACAGGGCAAATGGGAGGCTGCTCTTGTTTGGAGCTTTCCTGGTGACATTAAAGCTCTGAGAGAGATTTTTGGAGCTGGGGAAGAGTCGTTGTTCCTCCGTTGCCACCTCCTCAGCCATTCTGACTCCTGGGAGAGGGAGCTGTGGTGGCATGAGGCCTCTGCTCCTGAGTCCCAGCAGCTGAGCTGCTGCCTGTGTGCCCAGAAAGAGAGAGCTTGGCACAGCTGCAGAACTTTATCACTTGGGGACACGAGGAGATATCTGTCCCATGGCTGGGCCAGAGATTGTCCTGGTGATTTGGGAAGTGACTGAGAGGTAAAGAAGTTCTGCTCTGGTACTTGCCCTCTTGAGGACTCTGATCATCTCCCTTCAGAGCAGGAAAAACTTCCTTGGCACGGGGTGGGCGGGATGTGGTGGAAGGTAAATACTCCCCTTTTAGCCCTTGTTTTGTGCCCCTTGGGAAGGGTGTGTCCCACATCAGATGTCTGTAGTGCCACCACATGCTCTGTCTTGTCAGCTCTGAGCCTTCTGGTACCCTGCAGAGCAGCTCTAGTCAGTACCTGGTGTGTGGAGGTGGTTTGTCAGTATTTCCTGGAAGATGCCATGTCTCAAACTTGCCCTCCTCATCGTGCTAAACTCTGGCCCACTTCCCTCTTTTCCCAGGTTTATAGCTGGAAGGGGATTTCTTTGCAGTGGAAGGACGATTCCAGCAGAGCTGGGCTGAGCAGGTGTTTCATGGGGCAGTGGGAGTGAACACACTCACTCTGGGTAGAGACAGGACAGGGCTGGAGGGTGTAAACAGAGCACTTTCACAGCAGGCTTCTGTGTTCCATCAAAAGTTCCTGGAAAGGTGAAGGCGGGAGTTGGCTTTCACCACCTCTCACTGAAAGAATAAAAACCTTTAACATTGTGCAGGTCCAGCCTCCGTAGTGGGGCTGTCCTGTGTTCCTCAACTGTGTCTGTGTTTAGCCCAAGGCCACTTAGGGGATGTCCTGGTCCTGTGACACAGGAGCTGTTGGTGCTCACAGCATCACCAGCTCCTGCTGGAGCTTTCCTGGGATAAGGCAGGTGGGGGTCCTGCCATAGCTGGGCTGGGTGGGAGGCAAGGAGCACAAGGCCCATGGAGCAGAGCCCCTGGGGAGGGACAGGAGGTTTTGTGGACCTCTTGTGCTGCTGCTGCTGAAGGAGAGACCTGGCAGAAGAAGCTCTTAGGTGCTGTTTGATGATGTTCCTTATTCTTGCTTGGATATGTGTTCCCATATCACTGTTGATAACTGAGGAAGTTGTCTGGTGCAGGTCTCCTGACATCTCCACAGTGGGATTTTGTCACTTTTCCTCTGCAGGAGCCTTGTGCTGGGAGCAGAAGAGGGATCTCCTCAGGTGTTCAAGGCCATCAGTCTGTCTTGAGCTGTTTGTGTAGTTGCCTTCACCTCAGTGTTAACATAATTACAGGTGTTGACTCATTTATTTCTCCCAGTGATTGGGGGTGGCTTGGGGTCAGCAAAAGGCAACTTCCCCATCCCAATGTGATCAGCTCACCAGTCCATCACCCACAAATTCCTAATTTCTGCTTTACTGCTCAGTATAGCAGGTTATTTTTAAGCACTGGGAGAAAAAAAAATGGAAACCCTTTCCAGTCATTATTTCATGTTTTATGAGTTCACCTCTTATCTCTTGGAATGTATTTGGAATACTTCTGGGATTCACATTATCATATAGATGCTTTAAACTCAGTGAATTTGGCCTGCATTGGGATAAACAAGCTCTTGTGTCTAAATTTGTACGTGGAATTTAGTATGTGCTAATGGGTCTTCGTCTGTTAATTGGATGGATCTTTTCCAAGGCCAAACAGAATCTGTTGGAGAAACAATCACGATGCCAGCTCTGGCCTGAGCTGGGTCCTGCTCCTTTCTGCTCCCTTGCTGTTTAGGAACCTGCTAGTGCTGAGGAAAGCTGTCCTGTGCACAACCAAAACAGGGTCTGTTGATGTTATTCCTGGTCCTTTGAGAAGATGACTTAGTGGTCACATGTGCTGCTATGAGGTCATTAGGAAGTCTCTCAAATGCCCAATTGGAGAAGCAATGATGCTATTGCAGAAGTATGCTCCCTCTGCGATGTGAGATGCAAAACTCTCCCAAGTACTTGAGTTTGCAATAGCTCTGAGTGGGATCTGTTATTGTGCATATTTGGGCTCATTCCAGTAAAAAAAAAAAAAAAAAAAAAAAAAAAAAAAAAAAACCAACACCAAACCTTCTGATCTTTTAAAAGGANAAGACTGTTTTCTGCTTTGCTTTATTCCTCGATTGATTAGTGGATGTGTACTGTGGGATCAAGTTACATCTCAGAGGGCATCCAGCAGAGAGCCTTTTTCTGTGCTGAACTGCTCAAGTGAGTCTGACTGCAAGATCAGCAGTTTTCCAGCAGTGTTTTGTGCCTCCACAGCAGTGTCCTTCCCCAGGGAAAGGAGCTCCTCAGATCTGTTTGTGAGTTGAGCCATTGCTCTTCCCAGCACCACAGCGAAATCGGGAGTTTTTTCTAAGCCCTTGATGTTGTTTGTGTGATATGCATCTGCTTTGATGCTTTTATTGATGCCACTCCTGCACTCCCCATTCCTGGATGTCCAGTGTTTCCTGCTGCCACAGTCTGCCCTGTGTCTTGCAAAGGGAATTGTTTCGTCCCAGTTTACCCCAGGGGCCTGTATCCAGCTTGATTCCCATGTACCATTGTGTCCTCAGGGCAGGCATCCTTGTTTTGGGTGGAGAGTGCCTTGGAAGGGCATTATCAGAATGAGTAACACCCCTTTGGAGCAAGCAGAAAGGGATCTGATGTCTTCCCACATCCACCCTGCCGCTGGTCATATCCCAACCATCTATGAACCTTAGGGACTATCCTGTCCCTCTGTGCTGATGCATGGAACTCACTGATGCATGGAAAAATTACCATGGGGAGAAAAAGAAAAGAGTTTTCTGTTCTCAGACCAGAGGTGGAAGCTGTGGCTGGGATGGGGCAGGGAGGAAAATGAGAGCAAGGTGGCTGCATTTTCCAGCTGGGAATTAGTGTGGGCACAGTGTGCTTCATGTCTGCTTCCTTTCTTCCTTTGGGATACCCAGAATACTTGCTGCTTCTGTTGAGGCTTTGCTGGGATTCCTGCTGGAAGCTGATGTAGGCTGTGGGGTTCTGCAGGATGGCTGGATGTCTGCTGTCCCCTCTTCACCCTCCTGCTGTGGAGTCCCCATGAGTCCTGTACAATGCTGGCATCGCTTCCCACCCCAGCTCTGCTGTCCCAGCCCTGCTCTGTTGGCCCTGGGAGGAGTCCTGCCCCTGCCAGGTGTGTGAGAGACACATTGCAGCCCGTCCCTGGCTGAGCAGCTCCCTCGCAGGAGGCAGGCTGGCACCTGCATTTCCCAGCAGGCAGGGTCAGCACATTCCTTCTGCTCTCCCTGTGCTGCCGTGCTTCCTGCTGGGGTTGTACCCCAGTGCCCTCAGAGGTTCCTCTCAAGCCCCAGTGCCCTTCTCACCCATGTGAGGGTGGTCCCATCCTGCTGTGCCCCCCAGGGCTCTCCAGTGGCCAGGGATGGCTGGGGGTGGAAGGGCTCAGCAGGGCTGTGCAGCCCAAGAGCAGTTCTGTAGCCCTTTGCTGGGTTTGGGTGGTCTCACAGAGACCTGCTGGCCCTGTGCCCAGCTCAGCGTGTCCTGCTGCAGTCCTGCTTGTCCTGTCACCATGGAGCCACCTGCTCATGACATTCCCACTATCATGCTTGGTAATTATCTCCCCTGAAATGCCACAGCCTGGTTTGAGTTCTTTCTTTTCCCTCTTTTTCTGTATTTTTACAGAAAAGGTACTGAATGTGATGTGCTGTTCTCAGACAGCTGCATGGGTGACCTCCACTCCTGCGGGGCCCTGACCTGAGGGCAGCAGTGGGGTGAGCTGTTGTGTGATGAACACACAGAGAGCCCTGGTGTCACAGCTGGGCTCTCCCTCTTCCAGGAAAGACTTTGGAAGCAGAAGTCCAAATGTCTGAGAAGTGCCCGGGGTTATAATAATTCTGTTGGCTGGACTTGCTCATAAATGATTGGCAATGTCTCTTTTTACCTTTTCTCTTGGATGGCACAGGAGAATGAGGTGAGCCGTGGTGAGGTTCCTGCCGGGATCCTCCTGCCCAGCGCGGGCAGCTGTGCGCAACCAGAAGGTGCAGGCTGGCTCTGCAGCCTGGCCTGCCCCTGGGACTACACGGGCCCTGCTTCCTGAGCAGGAGAGCTGCTTTATGTTGTGGTTTTACTAAATGAATTCAAAGCTTGGCCTTCCTCCAGGCAAAGTCTGGGCCAGGTGCCAGCGGAGCAGCCCCCAGGGAGAGCACTGGAGCAAGGAGGGGCCAACAGCAGGGAAGAGCAGAGGAATCCAAGAAGGCAGATTTGCCTAGAAAACAGCTCTGTTTCCATCTGCTGGGTCAGGAGTTGCTATAGGAACTGGGATGATAGAGGCAGGGCCATCTCCTGGGCCTGTCTGTGTGTGCAGAGGGAGGGAGGAGGGAGGAGTTACTCAAGTTTGAACATATCATGTGTGTGCTGGTGGAAAGTTGCAAGGAATGTCGAAACTACAGCCTGGCTCAACCTGTGGAGTTCCAAAGAACCATAGCAGTTGTTCCCTGTGCTCATCAGGCCCTGGCAGAGGCAGGTAGGGTCCTTCCAGCTTAACCTGGCTCTCAGCTTGGTGTGAGCTCTCTCCCTTCTCTCCCCTCCTGTTTTTGTCCTTGGATAAAGCCTTAGGATGCTTGCTGGGAGTGGTGGAGGGGGTTTGTGCTGGGAGGTGAAGGCTTTTCTGCCTGGTAGAGAGAGGGTGGCTCTTTGCAGCCTGTTTTCCCAGCTCCGGGAGGGTTCCCAAATCGTGGGTATTCCCTCAGGGATGTGTGCCTGGCACCTCTGGGACACGCAGGGTGTTCTGTGGGCACAGCTGGCTCGGGGTTCAGAAGTGGTTTCTGGGGGGCATGGGCAGTGTCCGAGCTCTGAGAGGTGCCAGGGCTGAGGCTGGGGCAGATGTGCAAAAACTGGAGCTGGCAGTGGGTTCTTGTGGGCAGTGGGAAAGTGAGGGAATGTGCTCCTGTGCCCTGAGCCCCAGCAGCTCCTGCCCCACAGGGTTCTGTGGGGGAGCATTCCTGTGTTCTCACCTCTTCTCCCAAGGAGAGGCAGACCCTGTCCCCTCCTGAAGCACTTACTGCAATTTTGGTCACTATTAAATTTTCTCAGGCTCCCATTTACCCTGAAACATGGGAGTAAGAATATGCAGGAATGTTTTCCTGAGAATCCTCATTGTTAGGGTTAACCATGGGGCTCTCCGGTAGCAGCCCCTCCAGATAAAATCTTATTTATTTCCTCAGTAAACCCATTTTTTCAGGTGCTGAGAACTTTCCATAATAGTTGTGTTTCCACCAAGAGTGTTCAGGGTTGCTCACTGCTCCAGGTATTTTTTTAATAGGTTTGGCTGAAATTTCATCTGCTCTTTTTGTGTCACAGAGGATAATCTCTTCAAAAAAAAAAAAAAAAAAAGGTGGGTAGTGTTGTTTCTCTTTTTGAGAAGCTGCACAATAAGCTGCTGAAAACTGAAATGTGATCTCTATCCACAGAGGCAGAGCTTGCCAAACTGGCTGGGCTCACAGCCCACCTACTCAGGCACCCATCTTATCACAGGCCCAGGAAAGCCCCAGAGCTGAGTGCAGCCAGCTGTGGAATAACCTGCCCGTGCAGGAGATAACCCTCTGGTCACATTAGTTACTGCTTTGCTTATGCCTGGCCAGAGGAAAATTTGTCTCCAGTGTGCTCTCTTTCACTCTGTTAATGGAATTGCAGATGTTCTTATTATGGGGATCTACTTCCAATATTTTATTGAATTACTCCCACATTGCTCTGTGGCAATATGTCCCAGAGGCTCAATGCACATGGTATGCTGTGGAATTTCATTTCCTCCGTTTTAATTTGTTGTTTTTTAATTTCAGTTCATTTTCAATATGGAAAAGAGGTAAATGGGGTCCTTTTTTTTGGTTTAGGCATCATTGTTTTACATGGTTCTTTTTTCCCTTCTCATCTCTGCTGTTTCTCTTGCCTTTGCCTCAAACAATAATTCCTATTGCTACCTGCCTTGTGCGTAATTGCTAAATCTTATTACATCTCTGTGGGCTTCTGTTTTTTGTTGTCTCAAGAAAATTTAATCAGAATTGGTCATTCTGCCTTGCCCAAGCTGTGAAATGCTGCTCGAGATTTTTTTCTGTGTTCTTGGCTTTTCCTTTGTTTATAAGCAGAACATTTGCTTTGATTGCCTGAAATACATTGTGATAAGCAAAGATCTTCTCTGAGCTGTCTCTAGTCATGCTAGATATTTTGTTGGAATGTTTAATAATGGTACCTTAATCTCTGTACATGGGAAGTTAAATTTTATTTTGCAGAGCTGTACCAGTAAATAGCAAACCCAGTGCATGGTTGGAGCTGCCTGGAAATCCTCCCTGGAGTCTCCAGGCTTGGTTCTGTGTTTCAGGTGATGTGTGAGTGTTGCCACTCACTGCTCCCATCTGTGCCAGGCACTTCATAAATTAAACTTTAAAACCACTTTGGATCGTAAACAGAGTTTGCTGAAGCCAAATGCAACAGCTGTGTGTGTGTACCCAGACGGGGCTGCCTTGGCTGGAGGTTGTGCTCAGCCTCTGGAGAAATGGCACCCACTGAGGTCACACCAGAATTGTCCCCTCTGGCTCCTGGGGTGCTGTGGGAGGGCTGGAGCACTTTCCACTCACTGCATTTTGGTGTTTGGAGTTACTGCAGTCTGTGGAATGCAGTGAATAAGTTATGCTTCTTTCTGATGTTGGAAAAGCTTTTTTGAGTCTGGTATCTTCCTGTGGCTGTAGGGCATGGCTCTTCATTTTTATTAACATTTTTTGGTGCCACTGAAGCAGAGCCCATAGTGCTTCTCAGGCAAAGGTCAGGGGCTGTTTGCCAGCTACAGGTGCTCTGAGTTTTGTTTTACAAATATGAAGAGAAATTGCAGAACTCATAAAATGTAGCTTCTGATAATATCAGTATTTGTGGTGGTTTGAG
Organism: Urocynchramus pylzowi; assembly: GCA_013397555.1. Classification (NCBI taxonomy): domain Eukaryota; kingdom Metazoa; phylum Chordata; class Aves; order Passeriformes; family Fringillidae; genus Urocynchramus; species Urocynchramus pylzowi. The sequence continues at coordinate 24,945 of VZRH01008153.1, forward strand.
GGAGTCTAGAAGGACAGCTCAATTAGTAGATGTTCCAAAATCCTGTTTCTGGTTTGATTTTCACTGAACTGTCTCAGAATTTGGCTTCCACCCTTGCAAATATCAGCAGTTCTCAGGTACTAAGTGCAGCTCTATGCAAGGGTTTGCTTCTTTTCTGGTTTTGCAAAGAGCTTCCCCCAGTAATCATATTTTAGCTTTTAAATAGGTTCAACTATGAGCAATTTGCAAAACAAAGGACATGTTACTGTATTTTTGAAGGTAGGCAGATGATAAGGAAAATGAAAGATGACTGAAAAAGCACAGCAAATATATCATGGGGCAGTGAGAAATATTTTAATATCTGTAAAACAAAATAAATTTAATCAGCAGTGCTTTTACTGTTAGGAAAGGTTAAACCAAACTGATTGCTGATAACAAGGCAGAGAAGTAAAACATTTCTTTCCCATTTTTGTGGAGAAGCTGGATGATAGTCTCTCGGAATACCTCCCATTGCACTGGTAACCAGGGAGGGTGTTAAACCCAAGATAACATTTCAGAGTATTTTGAAACTTGAGCAACACTGGAACCTGTTTGTTTAAAACAAATTGGCAAAGCAGCTTTCTGAATCCTGGCTGCCAATTTGTAATAAATCTGGGAAGACCAAAGGAGTTCCAGAAGTTTGGGAAAACATAAATGTTGTAGCAGTGTTTTAAGATGGAGAAGGGAGCAGGTAACCAGCGGGCAGTGGAGACCAACATCTGTCATGTTAAAGAAGGAGCCTGCTCAGCAATCCCTGTGCTCTGATGGAAAGCAGATCATGTCCAAAAAAAAAAAAAAACCAACCAAAACAAGAAACAAAAACAAACAAACAAAAAAACCCCAAAAAACCCCCAAAAAAACAAAAAAAAAAAACCAACCAAAACAAGAAACAAAAACAAACAAACAAAAAAACCCCAAAAAACCCCCAAAAAAACAAAAAAAAAAAACCAACCAAAACAAGAAACAAAAACAAACAAACAAAAAAACCCCAAAAAACCCCCAAAAAAACAAAAACAAAAAACCCACCACCTCAGATTGTGGGTTTAATGAGATTCTTCCACTGGTTGCCAAGAATAGCTGTATTGGCATCATATACCTGAGGGATGCAATCCTGATGTCAACCCAAGGCTGCTGCTCCCAGGAGGCAGAAGAGGCTTTGCTTTGGGAGCAGGACTGTGTTGGATCCCCTGGGCAGGGACATCCCCCTGGCATGTCCTTCATGCTTGCCTCAGGACTGCTGGTGGGCTCTGAGCTGAGAAAGACCCACTGGGCAGTTGTGGGGGGCTCTGATCCTGATCCCCAGCCCTGCCCTCGCCCTGTGCCAGGGTGGCAGAGTCTCAGTCTCCCTGTCGCTGGTCAGCACCGTGTTCAACGAGCTGATTTAGAAAGTGCCACCTGATACCCCTCAAAAATAGTCACCAGTGGGAATGTGATCCCTGCACTCCATAAGCAGAGGGCTGAGGAGCTGTGCTCTGACATCAGTGTGGGACAAACTCAGTTATTCCCTGGTTTCCCTGTGAACAAGCCAGTGGGAGTCATGGCAAAATCTGCCTAGAGCTGTCTCACTGCCTGGAGGGAGCCTCTGTCTCACTAGGGAGAAGCTTGGGACAATATTAAGTAAATTAATGCTGAATCTTGGTTTCTCTGAGCAGGCTGGTGGAGTCAGGGGGGTCATTTGGGACAAGAGGAGGCTCTGGAAACCCCAAGAGCAGATTGTCAAGGAGGTGCATAGCTGGAGGATTGACAGTGATTGTCAGATGAGATAACAGGAGTTTCTGCCTTGGGATAAAGAGGGATAAAGTTTTCCTTCTTCAAACAGCTGAGCAGTGGGAGAGGTTGTCCAGAGAGGTGGGGGGAGCCTCCATGCTTGGGGGATTTTAAGACACAGCTGGACAAAGCCCCCCACACAGGCTCCTCTGAAATTGGTGCTAACCCTGCTTGGAGTAGGAGCTGGGATTAGATCCTCTCCTGGGGATCTCCTCCAGCCCAAATAATTCTGCGACTCAGCAACCTGATCTCCTTCTGAGTGCAAGTTAGAGCACAGTTAAGTAAAAGGTTATGGTGAAGCCCCCTGAGAACAGGGAGGGAGGAAGGTGGTTTAGATTGAGTGCTCTTAATACCCCATCTGTCATCTCTGTGGTTAACATGTCGTGGGGATGGTTGCTATGTGAGACTTTGCAGTGGAAGATTGCAGGTCTTGAGAGAACTATTGCTGACTTTTAGTTGATGTATTTTAAGGATTGTTTAAAAAAAAAAAAAAAGCTGAAGAAGAGATGCCAGTGTTTAGGAACAGTGAAAATGTCAGGGTGCTGAGTGTTCTTTGGGCCTGTCAGGGTGGGAAGGGACAGTAAGGGACACTGCTGCTTGGGCAGGGACAAGGGAGGTACTTGGACCTGCTGGTTTGTGCACAATCTTGTTTTCCTGTCACTTCTGTCCTTCAGAAACAGCAGTACTGGAGCCTGGAGCTGGGAACTGAGAACTGGAGCCTCTGCAGTTGAGGGGATGTGTATTTTGGAGGGTGTGCTGGAGGCTCCCCTGCCCCTGCTGCTGGCTGGGGGGCTCCTGGGGAATGGCCATGTCCTGAGCAGGGCCCTGGCAGGTCTGGCTGGGCTGTGGGAAGAGCTTCCAGGTTCCTTGGTTGAGATGAGTACAGAGTTCCTGTGCCCTGGGTTGGTTCTGGTTTAGTTGAGTAAAACCCATCTTGTTGTGCAGTGAATTTGCATTTCCTTATCTTTGGCTTTATCTTTCTAATGGTTTCTAATTTTGGCCTTGTTACTTGGATGGATTAAATTACATTTAATGCATGTTCATTTATCCCCAAGTCTGGTTTTGTGACAGAAGTGCTCTGGGCAGTTTCACAAACTGAGGACACCCCACTCCTACAGGACTGGATGACAGGCAGTGGGAAAATGCTGGAGGATTTATTGGTCTTGTGCAGAAACACCAGCATCTCTCTGGGCTGTGGGTGAAGCACTGCCTCATGTTTGAGTCCATGGGCAGAAGCTCCTCCCAGTGTTAAAAGCTGTGGGTGTGGGGGATTGCAATGCTGTTTTTCTCCTAAAATCTAGCAGGAGTGAGGTGTCACTTTCTTCATAACCCCATTAAGATGTTGGGCTACAACATGGAAAACAAGGCTCAACCCCTCCTCAGCCTCAGGGCAGGCCTATTCCCCACCTCTCAAGAGGGTGACCACAAAGTACACCCAGTCCTTGGTGTTCCCATTCTTCTGCCACTGCCTCAGGCTCAGCTCTGTTGTGTCCCTGTCCCCACCCCAGGTGACACTCCTGAATTTTGTCCTTTTAGTGCCACATTCGTGTCTCTTGTGACAGATTTCCCAATGCCACCTCAAAGATTATGCTGGAGCCTATTCCTGTCTCAGTTTCCCTGTTCCTGTGACTTACTTCTTACATGTATCTTGATTAACCAACCCTTTCACCTAAAATCTGTTTGCTTTTATCTGTCCAGCCTTGTTGTTGCTTTGGATATCAGGTGTCACTAGAGGTGTCCCCTACCACGTTCTTAACATTGCAGTGGGCTTTTCCTCTTTCTTACCACCTCTGTTGGTGCCTAAATCTCAAATCTCCTGTTGCAGCCTTGCATTTCATGCCAGCATCTTGCTGGCTCTGCCCAGCTCCCCTGTCACTCTGACACAATGAATTTTGGTGTCACTGTTGGCACTTGGTTTGTCCAGGTGCCATCCATGTGTCATGTAGAGACCTCTCCATTGCTGCCTGGTTGATTGACTCCAGGGAGAGAGACACCACACTGAGTTCACCTGAGGGGAAATTTGTTGCCTTATTTTCACAGGGCTTCTGCACAGGCAGCATGGCTTGGTCCATCCTTCACCCTCCAGCAGTTCTGCTGGAGTGGGTGGCCATGTTCTCTGGCCAGCAGCCCTGCTCTGTTTTTTCAGTCTTGTGCCAGTATTTGAATTGTAAACTAAGCAGAGCATTTAAAAAAGTGATCAGAATTCTTTCTGCTAAGTGTTTTCATCACCAAATTCTGTTTGGTCCAAACCAGAGCTGCATGTGCTCTTGGGGAAGACTGCTGGGGCTGAGGTCTCTCAGATTAACTCTGAGGCAAAGAGAAAAGCTCTACCATTGTTTTGGAGCCAGAAAAATGGAAATCACACTTCCCAGCCTCTTACTTCTTCAAGCGTCAGATATTGCCCCACTTATTAGCTTTGCTTCTTCCCCATTGAATTCCTTTAGGAATGCTAGGAGATGGCATCCATTCCTCCTGATTGTTCCTGGACCTCTTCTGAGGATGCTTTGATTCAGGATAGCCCCTCCTGTTGTACCCAGAGCTCTGTGTTTGGTACACTCTGTGTCTTGTGGAGTTTCTTGGTGTGGCTCTGGGCATCTGGAGTGGGATTCCTGCAGCAAACCCTCAGGTCCCACTCCGGGCTAATGATCTGCAAAGGAACCAGTTAAAACAAATGCTTGTTTCAGTTGGGATCTAGAGAGGCTTGCAAACATGCCAGACCTCTGTAATGGATCTCTGGAGGGAGAACAGGGCCTGGAGGAGCTCCAAGTCCCACCTTCCTCATGCACATCACTGAGGAACAGCTCCCTCCTGTGCTCGCTGAGCCTTTGCTGTGCCCTGGGTCACAGCCAGCTGCTCCTCTGTGGAGGCATGGTCTGGCTTTTCAGGCATGGTATCTGCTGGGTTTATTGGGGAAAAGTGCCCTCTTTTGCATTTCTTTGAGTTTTTCAACAAGTAGACTTTTTTTTCCACTCTCCCAATGATTGTAATAGGATTTTATTCTCCTGCAGCCAGCTGTTAGCAATTAGCAACTTGATCCAGTCGGGCCTGGGAACAGAGTTTAACACTTTCTTGCCTCTCAGAGGATGTTGCTAATCCTGTTTTTACTGGTTTCAGGCTTGTGCTGTAGTTTTGGCACTTGATGTGTATGTGTGGGCAGGGTGGGAGGATAGGCATGAGTACAGCAAAGGAATAATGCAGCTGAGAGAAAGATATTGAGCCATTTACACAGAAAAAGGCCTTAGTAAGATGATTCCCAAGCAGTTTGTACAGAGGGTTGTATTTAGTAGTAATTCCAGTGTGTCCTAGCTTTGGGAAGTGTGCAACTTGGGAATCCCATCTACTCCTGGATGAGATTGAGACTCAGCACCAATCAACATCAGTATTTCTTCAAACAGTCATTTCTGCAGCTGGAGCCCCTGAGTGGGGCTGAACCTCCTTCAGAATGTTTCACCCTCTGGAGGGTGAAAACCACTCTTGCTGATCCTGCTTAGAGCTGCAGCTGCTGTAGAGCACTAAGAGCTGGGAAATGTCATTGTTTGCTCCCTCTGTACATCACCTCTCCCAGAACACACTGACAGGCATTTCGGTGATCCAGCACTGGGAGCCAAATGTGGTGGGAAAAACAAACCCAGCAGAACCTGAAGAAGCTGCTGAGGTGCCTGTGCAGGGCTGCAGTTCTGGAAATAGTTCACCTCTGCCACATACTGAGCATTCAGGGTACCAAACTGGGGGAGACAGGACTAGTCCAGACCAGCCTTTTCTTCTGTCAGCAGTGGAGATACATCCAGAGAGGATTCATCTTGCTTGTTTTGGATACCCTTTAGGCAAGGGCCCAATTCAAAGCCAGCTTTTGTAGGCACAGAGCTGCTGACAGGTGAGCTCTTGTTCAGCTCTGGAACTTTCCTCTCCTGGAGGCCAGACTGGCCTCTATGGCTGCATCTTCCAATTCTGGCTTGCAGTTCCCCTAAGCCACGCTATTTTTGTGGACCTGCAGAGGTCCATGTGCCCATCAAGTCCTGAGAAGCCCCTGGTTCTCAGTGTGGCACCTACACCTGTCTGTGCCCCCCCAGTTTGCACCTTTTCTCTGGTGTTGGTTGCTGGCTCAGTGGCAGGAGGTGAAATGGTGCTTGGGCATTTCTGTGTGACTTCCCTTGTCCCCACACCTCATTCCTTCTTTCCTCCTGATATTTTACATCCTTATCACCACGTTCAGGTGGTTCAATGATGTGACTGGCTCTGTACAAAAGGTACATAAACAACAAGGTGTCATAAGACATAGGGGCACTTACCTTATGGTGCTTGTTCAGATGAGACAGTGGTGCTGCTTGTGGTGCAGTCATTCAGTTGCTGTGACACTGGTGGCTGTTGTCATTTTGAGAGGACAGGGGGCACAGCACAACTCCTCTGTTGTCAAAGGAAAGTCCTCATGTAAAGTCTCAAGGTGAGCCCCTCTCAGTGCCTGCAGCCCATCCCAGCTGGGCTGTGAGTGCTGTGCTGATGGCAGAGGATGGGTGATGCCTTGCTCTTGATCCTTCTTTGCTGGGCTTTTGGACCAAGTGGGAAATGGAGGCATTTGAACACTTGCTGGTGTCAGGGGCTGCTCTCATTCCTTTCTTGTTCCAGCAGTGGGGCTTGGGCCCTCAACCTAACCACAGTCCCTGTTTCAGTGCTGTGCAGCCATCCTTCCCCTTATTCCTGGACAAGTTAGAGAGAAATCCCAGTGTGCTTTGGTGGAGCCAGCCTGAGTCTTGAAGCTCACAGTTTGCCAGGCTCTGGAGGGAGGGTGAGGGTGTGCAGTCTGTGTGTGCTGTCATTGGCCATTTGAGGGCTTCTTGTTGGGAGCTTTTAAACATGCAGCTCAGAAGTCACCTGGGACGTGTCTCCAAGCTGCTGTTCTCCTTCCAGGGCCTCCTCAACAAGCTGCAGCTCTGGTCAGTGGCTGTGGGAAATGCATTTGTAGAAAATTCTTAAAACTTGATAGAAAGTTTACATAGTATGTATTTGTATGTAGACTTTGAGATAAGAAATATTAACTTAGAAATACTGTAGAATAAGATGGATACTGTTGAGAGAGAAATGGAACTAGAAACAAGTTTCAAAGGTTTTGTAAATAAGACTAGATACTTTAGAGAAATAGAATTATGAAAGATATATTGTAGGACTCATGGGGGTAATTTTAGATGATTGATTTTAAGGTATTTATAGCATGGTGTGATTAAAACTGATAGGCTAAGAAATGTTTATAATATATTATAATTAGGAAATAGTTAACTTCTGATTGTTATAGCATGAATTTTAACATCTGTATTGTCTCACCCTTCACATGAGACTAAAAATAGAATAAAAGTTTTTATAACACCTCTCAGTTGCCCCGTCTCTAGATCAAAAAAAAAAATCTTAATCCAACAAGTGGCTGGTTTAGCTTGGGCACCCATGGGAAGGCTCTATCCCAGACTTCACCCCTGTGGTGCAGCTGATCTGGGTCATGGCCAGAGCACCACCAGACAGGTCTCTGCCGAGTTCCCATCACCTCCTCCAGGAAGGTGGTTCAGGTTAAAGCCTTGGTGCTGGTGACAGGTCCCTTTCTCAGGTCCTGTGGCAGGACTGTCTCCCCCAGTGCTGAATTCTCTGCAGTTCCCTTTGCAGGTCGTGCTTTGGGAGCTCCCAGGACACCTTAGCAAATCACCTGCATAAATTAACACCCACCAAGTCTGTCTTCAAACTCTGCCCCAAAACTTCTTTACAAAGTCTCCCTCCAGTTGAGTACACAAAGTCTCTTCTCTGTGGGAGTTGCAATCTGCCCTGGGATGGTGGGAACCACCTCCTTCCATTCCAGGAGGAAGGGATGACCTGGGATGCACAAACAGCTGCAGAGTGCTTGGTCTAAACCTCTTCTGTGGTCGCCAGAGCCTCCTGCTGAGATCTGGGCTTGTGCTTTGCTTTTGCAGGCTCACCACAGGGCGTGCCACGGGATCACAGCCCCTTCCCAGCCCTGGCCAGGTGCCCGTGTAGGGAGCCAGGAGGTGGCTGAAGCAGGAGGGACCTGGTGATTTGAAGGTGTTTTTTGGTTGCCTGGCTGGGCACAGCAAGGCACAGCCACCCAGCATTAGCTCCCCCTCCTGCCTGCGTGTTCAGCTCCCTTCCCAAGAAGGCCCTCAGTTGTTTTTTGGGCTCAGAGCCATCTTTTCTGATGGAATCCAGCAGGGACAATGGCCAGTAGCATATCCTTAGGAAAGAGAATAAAAACAGGGCAAGCTCCAGTGATTCTAACCCCGATTTAGCTTCTGGACATCCAGCAATCTGCAGCTGGGGGATTTCCCAAGCCAAAGGTTTTACCTTTGGATTTAAGGAGCTGTGTTCCTTGGGTATCCACAGCAGCTCAGGGCTGTGACTTGTACAGTTTTATTATGTTGGGTGGAAAAAGAGAGCCTTTTGTTACCAATCTCTGAGCTAATGGATTCTGATGCTCCTGCATGCATGCATGCACTGGCACAATGGTGGGCCCTTTTATAGCCTCTCCTCCTGCACTAAACAAATCCCAACATCCAGTGTTGCCTTTTTACTAAAACTCCTAGGATTCTTGAGCGAACACCGTCTGGCCCTGGCAACTTCACATTTATTGATTTGTTCTGTTTTCTTTTCTCCTGGCATTCCATTACGAGACAGGGCCTCTGACCTGCCTTCTGTAAAATTATCCTCCAGGATGGAGCCTCCCAAGGCTCTTTGTAGTGAATGTGGGCACAAAGAATTCACATAACTGCTGATCTGACCTCCTGTTCCTCTAGGTGTTATCTTGGCTTTCCAATGAAACTGCCAGTGTTTAGGCCTTTGCTATTTTCCTTGTTTTCCAAACAGGAAATGAAGTGTGCTCACCTGTATGAGTGCACATGCACTTTTGGCAGCAGTGTGGACTTGCAGGGAGAGATTATTTTCACCCTGCTCTGGACCTTTATCTTAAAGCTGTGTGGCAAGTTCCAAGGTGCCCGCTTGGCTACTTGGTGCCAGGGTTTAGGTGGATAAAGCCTGCTTGGGGAGCCTGGTGGGACTGCCCAGGTTCATTTGTAGTTGCAGTTTCACTACTTGTTAATTTAGTAAGGAAAGTGAAGTATTGATGAGGGAGAGATGGTTTGAGGGAGAGATTACTTTGCACTGGGCTTGTTTAATTGCAGTTAAAATGGTACATCCATCCACCCAGGAGTCATGGCAGCTGAGGGCTTGGAAGATGGATTGCACTGGTAGCTTTAGGGGTGGTGTAGACAGTCAAGTGATCATTGGTTCCTCTCTAAGCCTCTAGTCTGGTGATGAGCAGAGCAGGGCTGAGGTCAAAGGCCCTCTTGAAGGCAGGGAAGATTGCCCAGCCTGTCACGAGGCAATGACACAGAGCAACCCTGCAGCACACGCAGTCCTGTCTCTGGAGGACTCATCCTCTCTCTTTGCTTTGTCTTTCAGAGATGTAGATGGCAGCTGCTGCCTTTGAAGGACTCGTCTGACCCTGTGCAGCACCTCCAGTTGCTACCATGATCTTCTGCATGCTGCTGCTGGCCTCCCTGCCTGAGCCCTCTGGCACCGAAGTCAACCCTGGTAGGGAGCTGCCAGGCTGGGAGAGGACTCCTCTCCCACCTTCTGTGTGCTCCTTCTCAGCCTTTCCTGGCCTCTTGTGGGGATTGAGTGTGGAGGCTGCATGTAGAGATAATCACTGATGTAGTTCCCAAATGTCCTCTGGACTGAGAGGTTACTGGGCAGCTGTGCTGGAGTGGACACTCCTGCCAGTCCCAGGAAGGCCCAGGCACATGGGCATCCTCCTTTCTCTGTCACCCAGGCAGAGAATATCCCTCCATTGCTTTGGCATTGTGGCCTGCAGAGCAAACCTCGCNACATCCTCCTTTCTCTGCCACGCAGGCCTGTCTTGGGCTCTGAATATCCCTCCATTGCTTTGGCTGTGTGGCCTGCAGAGCAAACCTCGCTCCAGACTGGCTCAGAGGTTCTGTGCTTGCTGTGGAAAACAAATTTCCAGTTAGCAAAGCACCAACCACAGCTGTCCAGCCAGCAAGGGCATTCTGGAGAGAGAAGTGTGGAAGGACAGATGTAAACCTTACCTGGCACAAAGGTAGGGTGGAGATAGGGATATGAGCCTGAGTCCCCGTGGAGGGCAGGACCTCTTATCCTACAGCATTTGGCAGGGTACAGTCATGATAAAGATGAGTAAGATAATGGTCTGCAATGTGTTGCAAAAATTCCTGTAATGAGGTGTTTTGAGCTGGAGACAGTCTGTGAAATAAATGAATTTAATCCTTTTCCAGCTTGGCTGAAGGTGTGGTGAGGCAGCAGTGCTACCCTGAGGGCCTGTGCTGGCTCTGCTGGGGCTGGCTCTGTTTGTTTGGAGCCCTTTGTGGCTGGCTCTGACCCTGCTCTGGCCTGTGGATGTTTGCAGAGGTTTGAGGTTGTGCTGCAAGCAGCCAGAAGCAAAGTGAGGGTTGTGTGGGAGCTCAGCAGCATTCCTGTGCTCCCTGTTGCACAGCATTCCCTGCACCACACACCCAGCGTGGGACTGGGGCTGCCATCTGCTTCTGGTGGTCAAACCTCACAGAAGAGGAGGGAAGGCAGCAGGGCCAGCCCCATGCAGGTTCCTTTTGATGGTGGTTGGTACAGGATCAGCTCTTCCACACCAGCTCCAGGGAGGTGGGTGGGCTCTGAGCACGGGCCTGTGATTCCTGCAGGAATCTTGCATCAAGAAATAACCCCTCACACCTCTCAGCTCTGCTTGTGACATCCTCAGGCAGCTTTGCTTCCTCAGCTCCCCCAGCTGCTCCTGTGCCTCTATCCAGGGCTGGCCCTGCTCTTCCCAGACAGATTCCAGCACCATGGCCCAGCTGGTGCTCCAGGCTCTGATGCCACAGGCTCCATGGGTTCTCCTGACCTGCTGGTCTGCTCCAGCAGCAGCCTGAAGCATGTCCTGCATTGCCTTATAGCCCACAGGGGCTGCTTTGGGGGTGATTTCAGACTTGTGCAGCAGGGTCCTGGTGAGTCTCTTGTCTTGCAGCAGACGTTTGACCTCCCTGACAGATGGGCTGGGCCACCTCTCTGAGCCCCAGTGTCTCCTGAGTGCACAGTGAAGGGTCCTGGTGGCACCTAAACAGAACCCAGGATGGTTTTGCTCAAAATAGGTGCATTTGGTGAGAGCCTCGTGCTGCTGGTTTTGGTGAGAGCTGTGGCCACCCTGGAGTGCATCCCTCAATGCCAGGGACACTCTGGGTTCTGCTGCCAGCCCAGGGGTTGTGAACAAATGGGTTTTGTGCAGGGTTGCAAGAAGACTCACTCTCCCAGAGCCCTTCCCAAGTAGCTCTCCATCTGGCATTGCTGGCCAGCATGTGTCTGACCTTTAAATAAGGTGTGACCACTGCAGGAGCACAAAAGGCACTTTCTGCTCTCAGATGGTGACCACACCCTTTTGGAACATCTTTGTGCATTTACCCATAGCTCAGCAACAGGTCAGGTTGTACTGGTCTGTGGTGGGACAGGTGAGAGTGAAGATGGTCAAGGCTGGTTGGCTCCCCAAATAACCTGATTGTGCAGTGTGAGAGCAGTAGTTGGGACTCCTGGCTTTCAGCAGGCACCATTGTTCTGGATCCCAGGCAGACACCAGTTTCCTCCAGGGAATTCAGGCCCCTTGACCAACCCCAGGCTGAATGTTGTGGGTGATAACAGGGATAGCAGGGCCCCCCCAGCTCAGTGGCCTGGCTCCATCCCTCTGGCTCTATCCCTTGGGCACACAGCACGGGCTGGCACACAGCAGAGCTTTACCCCTCAGGTCACTGCAGCTTCCAGAGCCACTGCTTGGGTATTTATTTGATTGTGGTGGCTGTGAGTTTGTTCAGCTGGTTTTTTGAACTCATGGGAAAGTGTGGCATTGGAGTGTTTAATAGGTTAAGGATTTATATTCTATTTTTGAACTCTTCTGCCTGACCTTTTGATGCATCCTGGTTCTGGTGTTCTGAGAGACAGTGAGGAGATCTACTGTTCAATAGAAATTATCTTTGTGATACTTCAGTAATCCCTTTTGTAAAGGTGAGGCTGCAGATCCTTCCTTCATCTGTGTTGCCTTCTCTGCCTTTTGATGACAGAAGGAAGGAGCAAGAGCTCTATTCCTTATCTGCCTGGCATCTGACCATGAATACAGCCAGTGCTGTAATGCTAATTCTAGTTTGTTTTCTAGGTATTTCCATATTTTAAAAATATTACAAATTTAAAAAATATTAAATCAATATAAAATATAATAATATTAATATTTAATATTTATTACTATTAAAATATTGTCATTAAAATATTAAATATTTTTAATACTAAATAACCTGGTATCATTAGCACATGTTGTCACCTCACCAGCCATCTCCTTTACCTGATTATTTAGGAATACTTAGCACATCACATTCACTGATACAGTGCCTAACAGCTGCAGGCAAACCCTACTGAAGCCCCACCCTCTGTTTGCAAACATTTCTGCATCAGATCTGTCAGGCAGTGGTTCAGCCTGAGGTGCTTTATTCTGTGTAGTGATAACAGCAAGGTGGTTCCCATCCCTCTGTCTTGTCTCGTAGCTTCTGAACCTGCTGAATGGATTTCATGGGATCCCAGAATCTCCTGATTTGGAAGAGACCCACAAGGACCCTTGAAGTGCAGCTCCTGTTGAGCTGTATCCAGGATTGGTACGAGGGTGGCAGGAGATGGTCTCCAAGGTCCCTTCCAACCCAGCCCATCCTGGGATTTTGGGAAACCAGGAGGACACCCAGGGCAGCCCTGCCTGAGGGAGAGGCAGCCAGAACTGCTCCTGTGGCTGCAGCACTGTGGCTGGCAGTGAATACATTCCCATTTAGAGTTTTCNAATTCAGGCCCCTTGACCAACCCCAGGCTGAATGTTGTGGGTGATAACAGGGATAGCAGGGCCCCCCCAGCTCAGTGGCCTGGCTCCATCCCTCTGGCTCTATCCCTTGGGCACACAGCACGGGCTGGCACACAGCAGAGCTTTACCCCTCAGGTCACTGCAGCTTCCAGAGCCACTGCTTGGGTATTTATTTGATTGTGGTGGCTGTGAGTTTGTTCAGCTGGTTTTTTGAACTCATGGGAAAGTGTGGCATTGGAGTGTTTAATAGGTTAAGGATTTATATTCTATTTTTGAACTCTTCTGCCTGACCTTTTGATGCATCCTGGTTCTGGTGTTCTGAGAGACAGTGAGGAGATCTACTGTTCAATAGAAATTATCTTTGTGATACTTCAGTAATCCCTTTTGTAAAGGTGAGGCTGCAGATCCTTCCTTCATCTGTGTTGCCTTCTCTGCCTTTTGATGACAGAAGGAAGGAGCAAGAGCTCTATTCCTTATCTGCCTGGCATCTGACCATGAATACAGCCAGTGCTGTAATGCTAATTCTAGTTTGTTTTCTAGGTATTTCCATATTTTAAAAATATTACAAATTTAAAAAATATTAAATCAATATAAAATATAATAATATTAATATTTAATATTTATTACTATTAAAATATTGTCATTAAAATATTAAATATTTTTAATACTAAATAACCTGGTATCATTAGCACATGTTGTCACCTCACCAGCCATCTCCTTTACCTGATTATTTAGGAATACTTAGCACATCACATTCACTGATACAGTGCCTAACAGCTGCAGGCAAACCCTACTGAAGCCCCACCCTCTGTTTGCAAACATTTCTGCATCAGATCTGTCAGGCAGTGGTTCAGCCTGAGGTGCTTTATTCTGTGTAGTGATAACAGCAAGGTGGTTCCCATCCCTCTGTCTTGTCTCGTAGCTTCTGAACCTGCTGAATGGATTTCATGGGATCCCAGAATCTCCTGATTTGGAAGAGACCCACAAGGACCCTTGAAGTGCAGCTCCTGTTGAGCTGTATCCAGGATTGGTACGAGGGTGGCAGGAGATGGTCTCCAAGGTCCCTTCCAACCCAGCCCATCCTGGGATTTTGGGAAACCAGGAGGACACCCAGGGCAGCCCTGCCTGAGGGAGAGGCAGCCAGAACTGCTCCTGTGGCTGCAGCACTGTGGCTGGCAGTGAATACATTCCCATTTAGAGTTTTCCCAAACATCTCTAATATCCCAGGACATGTTTAAAAACTTCTGCAGGAGAGAGAACCTCAAGGCCAGCTAGGATTTGTCAGCTGCATCTGCAGGGTTCTGGTGTGGGGAGCTTTTGGAGATGCNTGTGGCTGGCAGTGAATACATTCCCATTTAGAGTTTTGGTTCCCAAACATCTCTAATATCCCAGGACATGTTTAAAAACTTCTGCAGGAGAGAGAACCTCAAGGCCAGCTAGGATTTGTCAGCTGCATCTGCAGGGTTCTGGTGTGGGGAGCTTTTGGAGATGCATGGCTTGAGCCAGTTGTGTCTGTGCTCTGTGGAGGCACCAAATTTGAGAGCATTCCCATGCTGGGGTGAAATGCTGGCTCCACTTGAGGCTGGAGGCAGGAACAGGCTGGGATGAGACAGGATGGATGGACAGGGGCTCAGGGTCTGATGGGAACTCCAGCCTGCAGTGACAGGACAGAGCAGATGTTTCCATGACCTGTCATCTGTAATAGATGTTTAACTTCTCACCTGTATCTGAACTGGTGAAGGTAATCACTGTTCCCATTTGAGCACAAGTCAAGCGTCCAGTTTGTTCCAGGGGAAGAAAAATCTTGGACAAAAGCTTCCTTTTTCTGTCACATCATTATTGATGAATAATTTGCCATTGTAAAATGGGCCCATGCAACCAGAAATAATAATATTATTTGGGATTTCATGCTCTTAAAATATTTATTTGTAAAGTTTTTGCCTTGCCTGGGCTCTGCTAAATGATACTGTCAGTCTGCTGCATTACTTATAATTTCAGTTTGTGATAATTATGACGTATTTAATCCTTTTTTTTTTGCATTCTTTATTTTAGCATTACCATGTTTATTCTCTGGGCATGATAGCCTTTTAATTAAACTTTCCTGATGATTTTAAAAGAAATGAGTGCTGACCTTTGTTGTTTGCTTGCCTGTGTTGCCCTTTGCAGCAATCTGTCGTTACCCCCTGGGGATGCACGAGGGGACCATCAGAGATGAGGACATCACTGCTTCCAGCCAGTGGTACGACTCCACAGGGCCCCAGTATGCACGGTGGGTTCACCTCTGACAACAAATTTGTCCTTTTTTTCCCCTAGATACCCAATATGTGGTGGAGGAAGAAGATCCCCCACCCTTAAAACCTTGTTTGCTGCTTCCGTATTCAGTCTGGGTAGTGCACAGTGAAAGGCCAGGGGGCAATGGCAATGCTCACAGCTGTAATACAGGAAATTCTGGTTAAATATTAAGGGGAAAAAATCCTTCTCCATGAGAATGAAGTGGTGGGAGGGGGACCCAGAGTGGTGGTGATGTCTCAGTGCTTGGGGACTTGGCTGTACCAGGCCCTGAGCAACACAGGGCAGCCTTGGAGCTGGCCCTGCTGTGAGATGGGACTGCAGACTCAGGGCAGGCTCTGACCCCCATCTTTCAGTCACTCTGTGAATAAATCTCCCAAGGATTTGTGACTTACAGGTCAGTCAGGGACAGGGCCCCTGGGATTCTTGTGGAGTGCTTTAAACTAAATCATAGGAAATCCTTTACAAGGATGAACTTTTCAACAGCATCCTATTGAGGAAATGGGCTGTGCTTATTCTGCCTCAAATACCTTGGAAATGCAGAGTTAAGGAATTGTTAAGCAAGCAGCTAAATTATTTTCTTCACTGTCAAGGAGGTCTACAGTTTTTATTGTAAGCTTTTCTTTTCTTTTTTTTTTTTGTCATTTTATTTCTCTCAAAGCTATTAACTGATGATTTACAAAAGAGTTGTAAATATGAGTTTCCTTGGAATGGTTTGTAGTGGTGATATCAAACATTCCTACAGCTTTGGTGCAAGTCAGACAGAAATTTCAGGTTGACTATAATACATATATTTTTATGATGAATTCAAGCACTCCAAAATCATAAAATTCTCCTAGTACTCAAATATTATTTTTTCTTAGTCTGTGGTAGAGCAGTGATGCTGTGTGCTGTGTTTTTAATAGTGTTTGAGCAGGCCTGTGGGTCTGAAAGCTGGGAGATTTTTCCTCTGAGTTTGGCTCATTTCCAGTGCTGCAAACACTTTGGGCACCACTTGCCATCTGTTACCATCCTCTCTTTGCTGGATGTCTGCAGGGTGAAGGCATGAAGCTGACCTCGTGTGGTTAGAGGTCGGAGTTGTCCCATGCAGATGTCTGTCCCTGTCACTTCAGTCACCCTTCCTGCCTTTTTTAGAGCTTTACTTGTTATTCCAGTGTAAGAAAGTCCTGCACAAACAGCTGACCAGCCAGAGATTAAAATCTTCTCTGGCCTGAGCCTTGACCTTCAGTGTCTCCTCCTGGGTACCACCTTCCCTGATGCCCTCACTGATCCCATCAGTTGGAGATGGAGTAGCTGTCTGGAAGCCAAGGGCACTTCAGGCACTTCTTCTGTTGGCTAAGAAATCCCTGTTGCTAAAAAACCCCCACATTTTTGATGTGCAGATAAATTTGTCACAACTACAGCTCTCACGATGTTCAGCTTAGGAGCAGAGACCTTCCCCCCACTCTCCTAGCAGCATCCTACACCAGCAGCTCTGATGACTGCAGGAAATGTGAAATATGCGTTGAAATGACCCAGAATAATTATGAACAGATCTTTTCTTGCTGAAATGTATTTTTAAGATAGCTCACATTTGAACTTTGTAGAGCTGCAGGAGGGGGTCAAGCAGAAGTTCAGGCCTTCCCATGGGGGGTTTAGCAGCAGCAAGGTGCTACAGAGCAGAGAGCAGTTCCCTACTGAGCAGCAGGGCTGTTTCTGATCAATGTGGAAATTCATGTCTGGGGGAAAAATTACTCCAAGTAGTTAATGAAAGGCATCTAGGACTGAACCTGTAGGATTTGAGTCTCAGCTGACCATCATCCCAAAGGGCAAAGGTATTTGGTAGCCATTGCTGGTTTTGTTGCTTCCTCCCAGTCCTCAAAGTTCCGTGTGTACCCTCAGTTAATCATCGGGAATCTGATTTTTTTAAAATGTGTGTGATTTTCCCCTCAGGTTACAGAGGGAAGAGGGAGATGGAGCCTGGTGCCCAGCTGGCTTGCTGGAGCCTGAAGATGTGCAGTTCCTGCAGATTGACCTGCACAAGCTGTTCTTCATCACCCTGGTGGGCACCCAGGGCCGGCACGCCCGCGCCACGGGCAAGGAGTTTGCCCGCGCGTACCGCATCGACTACAGCCGGAACGGGGAGCGCTGGATCTCCTGGAGGAACCGCCAGGGAGGGAGGGTGAGCCCGGGAGCTGGGGCTGCAGGCCACATCCTCCTCATCCTGCTTAACTGTCTTGGTTGGGAAAGACAGGTGTCTGCTAAGGAAGGCAGGAGCCTCCCTTGAAAGGGAAAATGTGAACCCCCTCCCTATGAATTACTATAATTTTGAAATTAAGGGGCTCTCAGGCAAAGATATGGGAATAGGAATAACAGTTCTTCACTAGGAAAATTAAAATAAACGTGCAGTAATACAAAACAACAAAAAAACCCCACTGCCAGAGTCAGAAGAGGCCCTGGCACGCTGTGGGTCAGGGTGGTGGCAGCAGTCCCATCCCAGGGTGGCTCAGCCCTCCTGCAGTGCCAGCTGTGGCTCTGCTGGAGCAGGGATCCTGGACAAGGGGGGAGTTTTCCTCTGAAGCTCCAAGGCTGCTGGAGATGGGCCTGGGCTCCCTCTGGGAATGCAGGGGAGAAGAAAGCTGCTCCTCTGGGAATGCAGTGGGCAAAGGCTGCTGGGGTGTTGCCAAGGTCAGATTGGATCCAGGTAGGAATGCTTGGCTCCTCCCCTGGGCAGAGCCTCTCCCATGGGATGCTGGAATTTGATCAGCCATGCAGGGACACTCAGTGGCCATGGACAGCAGAGATCTCCTGGAGGGAGGATTGGCTGTGGGAGAGATAAAGAAAAACCTGCCCAGTGAACAGAGGAGAACTGCCCCAGCTCTGACAGATGACAATAGAACACACAACCCCAGCTACACCTTACAGCCTGAGACATTAGTGCATCCTACTTCATCCTGGCTCTGCTGGAGCAGCGCGTTCTGCCTCAGTTCTTTGCTTGCTGTGCTTCATCTGGTCTCATCCAGCAGTTCCTGATGTGAGGAGCACTGGGGTCAGCAGTGGCCAGGACTGGAAACTGCTGCTGGGTTTGTCTCTCACACAGTTTGGGTTTTTTGGCCCTGAGTAAGGGCATGCTCAAGAACAGCAGCTGCAGGATGTGGAGATGCTACACAAGGTGCATCACCTGCTCTGCTCTTCTACTGTGGAGCTAGTGCAAGGATGCTTTTTTCTGAGGGGATGTTTGAAATTTTCTTCCTTTGTCCATGTCCCCTGACCTGATCCCCCAAATCAGGAAAGCTGTGGCTCTTCATTATTTGTCTGTGCATGTCCCAGACATCACATGGGTGTCCTTCTCTTAGACATTTGTTTCTAAATTGGAAGCTGCCAAGCAGATGCCTGCTTTGAGGTTTAAAATTGGAGGGGGTGGCGGGGAATTAAGGAGTTTCTGGGTGTCTGGTAGCAGTGTTTGGTGTGTGGATGTTGGGGAGGAAGGAGTTTAGAGAGTAGGAAATGTGCTGAGCCCACACTCAGAGGCTTCCCTGCTCACAACAGTTGTCTCATGCTGTCTCCAGACCTGAGCACAGAGCTGGGGCTGTGTATTCATAACCTTTGTTAAACTTAAACTTCCCCTGGGAATCTCACCTGCAGCTGTCTGACCCTGCCTCAGGCTGCCTTGTGGAGTCTGGAGACCTAAGCCAGACTAGAGAGGTACTGGCTGTGGTCATGTTTCCTTGCACTGAGGGTGCTTTGGAAGTCCCAGCAGGGTCTGCAGTGCAGTATTTGGTAACAGCTTTTATCTTGTTAATGAATTATTTGTTCACCCAGACCTTTGATCAGCTGTTTGCCATTATCATTATATTGCCCATCCCTCACATTTTGGTGTGTGCTACAAAAAGCTGTGTTTGTGGGATGGGAGGTCAAAATAAACAGTGGGATGTTCCCAGGACAATGGTGGCACTGAGAGGAAGGGTGAGGGTCCCTGCCTGTCACTGAACTGCAGCAGGATGGGGTGGCTGTGGTGATGCTGAACACCTCAGTCCAAGATGCCTGCTGTGCAGCACCAAACTCTGCAGCACCTCTGGAATTGTGTTGGTTTGTGGAGAAAGGGCATCAGGACCCTCCACCAGGTGATGAGGGCAAGCTCTGTTACCCATTGCTGGAACCCATGGATCCCTTGAAGGAAGGGGTTTCATCCAGTAACTGGAACTCTCTGCAACATCCACTCACACCTTCACCCCCACCTGCCTCTCTCTTGTCCCTCAGAGCTGCCTGGGGGGGTCTGCAGTGGGCAGGAGGTGAAATGGGCACCCCTCACACCCCATCAGCCACGGGAGGAGCAGAGGCAGCTCCCCCCTGCAGATTCCACCTGGGGAACTCCCCAAACAAGGGGGTACAGGAGCACCACTCTGCTGCCCAACAACACATCAGGGAGTGTGGGAAATGGAAAGAAAGAAACTTCCACAGACACTGAAGGGTTTGATCTGCAGCCAAGGAAGAAGCTTGGATTGATGTAAAAATAAATTATACAGACATTTAGTAGAAAAATCATAAACTTATGTTTTTATAGTTATGACTACATAGTTATAGTAAGTAAGAATAGTAAGTGAAACTGTATTGATAAGATATTGAAGGGTTTATAATGTAAGAAACTGTATGGATAAGATAGTGAAGGGTTTATAATGTAGGGGTGTAATTGTATAGAGTAAGCTAAGAGTATAGATGTTATAATAGAAGCATATGTGTGTACATGTGATAATAGCCCACTGGATAAAAGTATCCACAGTGCAGTTGAAGTAAGTAAAGGTGATAGGTTAGAAAAGCAAAATAAACTTCGTGGCAACTGTCCATGGATTAGAAAGTTACATATTGTCTTGTAACAAAGAACTTGTGACTGCTTTGAGCTGTGGCCGACTGCTTGCTCTCATAGATCACACAGCCTGTGAGACTGATGTTTATCTGAGCAATAAATCGTTCTTAGCCTGCCTGTGGTGCCATCCCTTCGATAATAAGAAGGGAGAGGTTGCAGCTGAGGCTCTTTCTCCTCCAGGTGATCGATGGCAACACTGACACCTACGACGTGGTGCTGAAGGACCTGCGGCCGCCCATCATCGCGCGCTTCGTGCGCCTCATCCCCGTCACCAAGGCGCCCATGACTGTGTGCATGAGGGTGGAGCTCTACGGCTGTGTGTGGCACGGTGAGCACCCCTCCCTCCCCAGCCTGCCCTGGCTGGGGCTCCCCTGCACCCCCAGGTGTGCAGAGGGGATCCCTGGACCTGCTGCTGTTGCTCCGTGTCATAAAAATGTCACATGGACACAGGTGATGGGAGGCTGCTGCTGTATTTCTGAGGTGCATGGCCTTCTTTTTCAGATGGTTTGGCATCCTACAGCATCCCTGAAGGAGGGACAATAGCAGCTCCTGGCTTCCCCATTGTTTATCTGAATGACTCGACCTACGATGGCTACCAGGAGCGCAGGTGGGAGAAGTTGTCCTGTTCTCTCTCTGTCACTGTGCAAATTCTTTCCTACTCACCCTGTCACTGGTACCTTGGATCCCAAACAGTTCTTCATGCTTGTAGGATGTTGGAAAATTCTGGGTGACAATGTCTTGATATATTAACATCTGATGGTTTCAAGCTGGGCTGACACTGTAGAGCTTGGATATTTTTCAAAGTAAGGTTTTTATGTACAGAATAGGTGTTGCATGTAGCTGTCCAGCACTAACTTAGGAACCTGGGTCTGCTGGACAGCTGGTCCCTGGGAGTGCCAGGGAGCTGCAGATGTAGGCACAAAACTCAACCTGCTAAGCCAGGACTCTTTGAAACTACTTAACCTCTAGTTCATGTGCCTGACTGGTGGGAATCTGCCTCTTCCAGCTGTTAATCCTGGATTGCAGTTCAAAGGCACCTGTACCTGTGCTCTAGTGACAGGAGGGCTCAGCTGGGGTGGACTTGCAGAGCCAAGGACTTGCAGAGGGGGTCAGAATTGTGCCACACTGGCATCTTCTACTCTGGAACAGTGCTGGGAAACTGTATGAAGGGCTCTGCACCCTCACGTAGGAGTGGGGTGAGGCAGAATCCTGGCAAAGAGTCCAATCAGCCTTGAAAAGAGCCAGTAACATTCTTAGGAACAATGCCAGAAATGATTCTGGTTAGGCCTGGCTGTGGCTCGTGAGCTGCCCATGGTCTCACTTCCCACTTTCCTGCCTTTCTATGCCTACCTGCAGGACTTTCCCCACAGTTTCCCCCAGCACAGGATGAAGCAGTGTTCCTGCCATGCATGGTGAGATGCTGCAGTTCCAGCTCTGTTGGGAGAACACTCAGTGTTATTTTCCACACTGTCTGTTTTTGTTCTCCAAAGGCTCTGCCTTTAGCTCAGCTTTGCTGTTGGTCCTTGACACCAGTGCAAAAATTTCTGCCTTTTCTCAAGCTGGGAATGATGAAACTCCCAGCCCAAACAACATCAAGGTGGTGCTGCATAAGAGCAGTGAGCGAGTTCTTGCCCAGGATGGGTCAAGAGCAGGAAAATGGAAGTTTTGCTGGTACCAGTTGAAAGATGCATGTGGTTTCCCACTGGAGCTCTGGCTGACTGTTGGCTCTCCCTGGCCAGGCACCTGTATGGAGGGCTGGGCCAGCTCACAGATGGAGTGCTGGGGCTGGATGACTTCACCCAGAGCCACCAGTACCGCGTGTGGCCGGGCTATGACTACGTGGGCTGGAGGAACGAGAGCTTCAGCACGGGCGCGGTGGAAATGGAGTTCCAGTTTGACCGCCCACGCAACTTCACCTCCATGAAGGTAACTCAGCGTGGTCCCTCTCCAGGGGGACAGGCTTTGGGTCTGGGGGCTCCCAGGTTGCCCCTTTGGAGCATTGAATGGGTTGGAAGGAACCTTGAAGCTCCACCCTCTTCCATAAGCAGCAACACCTTCCACTAGACCAGGTTGCTCCAAGCCCCACCCAACCTGGCCTTGAGTACTCTTCCCCAAGCAGGAGGATACAGGAAGTGCCTGTATCCTCCTGAATCCAGAACTTGAGCAGGAGATATCCCAAGGTTTCCAGTGTAGACAGGCGAAGCAGGTGAGTACTTGCTTCTTCAGAGCTCAGACTCTCCTTCCAGTATTTGGCTTGAAGGAATAAAAAGCAGACACCTGAAGCAGTTTTTAGGCAGCTGAGATGGACTTAGGATGTAGGATTTAATGACCCTTGAGGTAAAGGAATGTGGCTGTGCTTCCATTTTGACCAAACATTTCTCAGCCTGTGCTTGTGCTGTGGGAAATTATTTAAACACACAGGAAAAGCACGACTGAACTTTGAGTCTGTAGTAAACAGCAGAATCTTTTAAAAAGGATTGGTGGCTTTTCTTGTAGAGGTTTCAAATGAAGGAGAACCCACCACATCCTTAAGTAAATTGTTTTGGTGGTTACTTACTCTGGTTTTATTTTGTCTATTTTTAACTTGCAACCGTTGGCTGTTTGCCTGCTTTTGCTGGCAAAAAAAAAAAAAGAGTCCTGCCTTCTCAGAAATCTGCTTCTAAACCATGATTAAATCACTCTCTTAATCTTTGCTTCAGTAAACTAAGTTGGCAGACTTCTCAATGCCTTCCTGGTGAGACCAAGGGTCATTTTTGGAGCAGTCACCCAATCTTTTCTTTCTTTGCTGATTACTCTTTTGGAGTACAGAATCTGGATCTGGATGCAGGCTTTCCATCAAATTGCATAAAAGAATGGTACCAATTTCCTGTGCTTTTGGACGATTCCTCTTTGTTTGTGAATCTTGTGATGATATTAATCCTCCAAGCCAAGAGAGAGGGAGCCAGTGGTCATTAAGGCTTTGGGATCATGCTAAAAATCAGTTCCAAGTTATTAGTGTCCAGGATGAAAGTCCAGTGTGGAAAGCATCACTTAGATTTTGTCCCTGAGTTCACTACCCTGACATGAGCCAGTCCTTGAGATTATTTTAGGAAACTCCTCCCTCCCATTTAGTTTCTTTTATTGCTAGTGATTCTGCTGTCTCCCTCAGGTCATTGAAAAAAGCAGCAAATAATTTTGATTTAGAAGTGCATTCCTCTTAGAAAAACAGAGAAGAATTTGTGCCTTAAAATTTGTAAGACTTACTAGTTGATAATGTTTAATCAAATTAATATAATACACAAGCCCACACTATGCTAATTGGGGACAGATGCCTTCCAAAAATCTGTCTTGTAAGCACAACCATCCTGATAAACCAAACACATCAGATCATAAGAACAGCTACTTCATCTAGCATCTAATTAAAAAGCTGTTCTGATTAGCATGAATTAATCTTCATTATTTATTGAATGTTGCCTCCTTCAGCTCTGCATTTCTTTTGTACAGACCAAGTGGTCTGTGGATAATTTTTGCATCTTCTTATCTGATAGCTTTATCCCAGTCCTCTGAGCTTTCCCAGTATCCAAGAAACTATCAAATATAAATGTTACTAACATTGCAACTGCATTGCATAGGCTTGCATGCTGTAAAATTGGACTTTAGTAGGAGATGTTTGCAATAGACAATGTCTCTGTATCAGTCTAGGATGGAAACACATCCAACTCCTGTCCAAATATGGCACAAATTGTATATTGCAGGCATCAGGCTTTCCTGCCTGCTTATGAATGACTGTTTCTCCTTATTGAATAATGTTGTCTAAGCTTCATCTGGTCCTAATTATATGCAAATACCCTCCTTTTGTCTTTTTGCTGCTCATCAGGCCTGTTGTCCTCATTAGTGCTTCAGTGCTTTTCACTGCAGGACCTCGCAGAGGCCAAACAATTAATAGGGTTCAAGGCTGTAGGGGATTTGGAAACTGTTGCTGTCACAGTGGCAAATACTCCACTATCACTAGGAAATGATTCCTGGGGTCCCTGGGAGGGGTTGGACCACTGTGGCTGTGGGAATGGAGCAGGCTGAGGGATACTGAAGACTTTGAGTCACCTTATTTCTTCTGGTTCCTGGTCAGTGGCCACAGTGCTGAGATATCGTGGTCCAGAGCTTCAGGTCTGCATAACAGAACTCAGCCTGATGCTGAGCCACCAGGAGAATGGGATGGATGCAGGCTTAGGTGATGGTTTCCCTAAAACTCAGATCCTTAGTTGTCTTCAAGGTGTGCAACCAGAGCAGGGGTATGTCAGGGGAATATCTGCTTGGGTTTGTCCTGGTTTGTGGCTTTTGGAAGGAATTATCTTAGGTTGCAGCTGCTAAAAGTTTCTAAATGCTAAGAAATTTACACAGTTCTCATCTAATGGCAGAGATCAATTGTGATGTGTCATAGCTCGAGCTGGTCCCTCAAAAGAGGGACCAAGGACAAAGAAACCCCTGGGACCCCTCATGCCAGGAGGGACAGAAGAAGAATCCAAGAGCAGTATTAGGGTCTGGATTCTCCATGCTCTTCATTGCTTCTCTGTTTCATTACCACGTGGCCTCTGTGTTGCTGTTTCCACACTGGCCTCTGGGACTGGTTTCTCTGGGGCTTTTGGTGGGTTCAGTAGTTAATTTTTTTAACATGGTTGTTACAGTTCACAGACTAGGATCTATGGGCTGTCCACTCCAGCTATTGATCTTTGAGTAATATTTAAGCTGCAGCTTTGTCTATTCTAACTATTATTAATGATCATATTGTTACATGCAATTTTCACTACCATCCATCTTTACTATCATTAATGATCAGATTATTAGCTCCAGGGTTCATTCTAATCCATCTTTGACTTGCAGAACAGAGCCATATAGTTCAGATCAAGTTCAACTCGTGGCCTAACAATTCCATCTACTTATGCCAAGCAATTCAAAGAATACCAAATTTTTAACACTAAGAGTTTAGGTGTGTTTTTCTTTCCCTTCTTAGGTTAAATGTTCAAAGAGAGTTGGTCTGCAAGGCTTTAGATTAATACAGTTAATCAACTTTGGGTAACCCTTGATTAATCAATCAAGGGTTTGCTTGATTGATTTTTATATGGGCCTTTTGAAGAGCCTGCCAGAATTTGATCATTAATGTAGCTTTTGCAGGTAAAATTCAGAGCTGTTTCAGAACAACTTTTTGTCCAGTGTTCTCACTGCACACTGGAAGAAGTCACTCATTCTGCATTCATACAGGGAGATACTGGGAATGGAAAATTTTGGTGAGTGGAACATCCTTGGGGCTTGATTTAGGTGCCAGTAAGTCTCCTCTCTGATGGATCCCTTCTCCTCTTCCCAGGTGCACTGTAACAACATGTTTTCCAAGGGGGTGAAGATTTTCCAGAGGGTGGAGTGCCTGTTCAAGCCCCGGCTGATCGCGGACTGGGAGCCCGAGCCCGTGGGGGTGGCCACGGTGCTGGATGACAAAAACCCCAGTGCCAGGTTTGTGACCGTGCCCCTGCAGCAGCGCGTGGGCAAGGCCATCCTGTGCCGCTTCTACTTCGCTGACACCTGGATGATGATGAGCGAGATTTCCTTCCAGTCAGGTGAGTGCTCCCACAGCCAGGCACACCTGGAGAAGCACAGGGAGCAGAAGAGCTGGTGTGGGAGTGCAGGACACGTGGGGTTGACAGGAGAGTGGCACTGTGGGCTGCACAGGGGGCAGGAGGAGGTTGTACAGGCACTGAAGGGGCTGCACGGGGCAGTGGGTGCTTTCCAGGCTGATACTGATGCACGTGAACAGAAGCATGACCAGGGCAACCAAAAATTAGACTGTAGAGCAGTTGTTCTTTTTGAAACAGATCATAGAATCACAGAATATCCTGAGCTGGAAGGGTCCCACCAGGATCCCCCAGCCCAGCCCCTGTCCCTGCCCAGCCCCCNGAGTGAAGAGACCAGTACCTGCCTCCACTTACTGCCTGCTGGATATGACATTGATTTTTGCTTCTTTTTACCAAGTATTTTGTTAGGAATAATTCAAGTATATCTAGAGATTATGAGATCAAGTTTAGCAGATTAAAAAATTATTTAAAAAAAAATTAAAATATAGAGGCTGACTTTTTTTCCTTAAGTCTTAACTATGATGTAGAAGTCAATGCCATGAGGTGCTTTAAAATGCTCTGGAGGGAAAAGAACAAAAATTTTTGAGAAAACCACTAGGACTGACAAGGAAAGGTGTGGCTGTATCTTTCTACTCCAAAGTCTCTAATCAGCTGTAGTGAGAGGACATTCCTAAGGGAGGAATTCCCTGGGTGCTGCTTGTTGCTTACCTTGCAGACAGCAGCCCCTCCTGTTCCTGATCTGCTGCCTGAATATAGCCCCCTCCAGCTGGGTTGGGATTGCAGGGACTGCTGGCAGGAGCAGGAGGTTTTGTTGGGCTGACACACTGCCCTTCCTTCCACAGACATGGAGAGTGTGAATCCCAGTTTCGTCACGGTAGCCACAAGCACCACGGAGCTCCTGGAAACGGAGCACAACGTTACTGAGGGCACCTGGGGTAAGGACTTCTGCCCCTTGGCCATGCCAAGGTGTTGGGGAATTTCACAGAACATCCCAGTTAATGTGGTCTTTCCCTCCATTTCTGGAGATCTGGGGATGGCCTGATCAGTGCCTCATGCACAGGGCAGCATGTGACAGTCCCCTGAGCCTCAGCTGCCCAGGGCTGCCTCAGAACATGGGCTGGGGACTGGTGTGGAGCCAGTGAAACTGTGAGCACTGTCTGCTCTAGGATGGATCCACTGCAGGAATCTGTTCTGCTCGCAGCAATCTTTGATTGCACAAGTTCTCTGCACAGTTCTTAGGTCTTTGAGCCTCCAAGATGAGAATTTCTGCTAAGAGCAAAATGTGAACACAGCTGGTGTTAATGTTCAGGGAGCTGCCCAAGATCTTTTCTCTACCAGGCTGTAGGAAGCTGGCTGGCACAGAAATTCTCTGGTGGTTTAACCCCAGATTCTCCTTCTCTGTGATTGCAGGAACCACATCTTCTGTAACCAGCACCTGGATAGGGGAGAAGGCAGACGACTCCAACACCTCCATCCTCGTGGGCTGCCTTGTGGCTATTATTCTGCTGCTCCTGATGATTATAATCATCATTCTTTGGAAGCAATATGTTCAGAAAAGGTTGGAAAAGGTAACTTGTTTTGTAGACACAAGTTCAGAACTAATCATTAACTCTAATGAGCTCAGAGCTATGTGAAAAGCACAGCTCCATGGAGTAGCTAAAGCTGCTCTCACAGCAGGGGAGGATGCCAGCCCTGTCCAAGATATTACTGGAAGTTGCTGTGGTTGCAGCCAAGGCATTACTTAACAGCTGAGCATCTCCTCAGTGTTCTGGTTTGGTTTTTTCCCCTCTCCTCTGCAGGCCCCACGTCGAATCCTGGAGGAGGATGCCACTGTTCGCCTCTCCTTCTACAGCTACACCATTGCCAACAACCAGACCCAGATCCACCAGTCAAATCCCACCTATGAACGTGCTTTCCCACTGGATTTGGAATATCACCAGCCAGCTACACTGCTCCAGAAGCTTCCAGAGCTCTCCCAAAGTGCAGAGGATTCAGGTAACATCATCAGTCTCTGGAAGCTGCATGTTTCTTCTTTTATTATTTCTGTCAGATTGTAAAACACACCTCTTGTCAGTGTCTAAGTTGCCATCTTTGGCTCCTGTGCAATGCAATAACCCAGGGAGCTCAGGCAGTATTGTGGAACACTGGCACTTCTTGGCATGGAGCTGTGACAGCTGGAGCAGCAATCCCACTAGAGGGTGGTGGCCTTTTATTGTTTTATTTGGAGACTGTTTATGTATTACCCAGGTCATCTTTTAGCAGCTGGTTTGGGCAGTCAGAGCAATCACACATTGTTTGTGGAGATGGTGCCTACAGCACTCTTAGGAGAAGACCTTTAAAACCTTTTCCTGCAGCCAGGGCTCTTTGAAATTCCTGTAGAAAAAATAGAAGGAAATAGAGCAGGGAATTGTCCATGGTGTCCTGGCTTCCAGCCCCCGGGGAGCTTTTGGACCTACACAGAAGGGAATGTTTCCAACAGTGTTCAGTGCTCAGTGAAGGCAGTTCTCATCAGTGAATGGAAGGGCAGTGCTGCATTCCTCACACTGACAAGTTGCTAAGATCCAGCATTATTCTACACAGGGAGACTGATTGGATTGAGCCAGGATGTGAATTTGAAGCAGAACAAATGTTCTGTGTAATAGTGACCCTGCAGGGAGTTAATTCTAAAGCATTACCCCATATTTATGTGAATAAGCTGTAAGAGGGAGAGGAGTTTGCTACCAGAGGACATGGGAAATGGAAGCCTCAATCAGTTCTTGTTGCAGGAGGGAATCCAGAGCAAGTTTGATGTTGCAAACAACATCCCTGCACCAGGTAATGGGAACTGATTGTACTTAGTATGAATCAGAAACAGAAAATCACTTCAGACTCGCCTCCCTGTCTGGACAAGACCTGTAGCTCTCGTGGCTGGCTAGAACAGGCTGTGTTGAGCAGGAATTTGCTGGCAGCTCACAGGTATTGTTCTGGTTAAAACAGAGCAGTGTGTCCCTGTTGGATAAAGCCCTTTTTTGGCCTAGAGATGGGGCAACTGAGAGGTGTTTTAAAAACTTTTATTTCATTTTTAGTTTTATGTGAAGGGTGAGACACTATAGATGTTATAATTTACACTATTATAATTAGAAGGTAACTCTTTCCTAATTACAATACTTTATAAGAGTTTTTTGGTCTATTAGCTTTTGCTACACTGTGTTGTAATGCTTTAAGCTAATAATTTAAAATTACTCTTCCTGGGTCTTACTACAATGTATCTTTTTTATTTCTCTAAAGTATCTAGTTTTATTTGTAAGTTTATCTTTTGAAACTTGTTTCTAGTTGTATTTCTCTTTTAATAATGTCTGGTTTATTTTACGGTGTTTTTAAGTTAGCATTTTTTATTTCAAAGTTTGCATACAGATGCATACTATGTGAGTCTTCTGTTAGGCTCTGAGAATTCTCTAGGAATTTATTTCCCACGTGTCCCGTGTAGGTGTCCCTCAGCACAAGGCAGCAGGTGGCCAAATTCCCAGAGCTGTGGGGTTGGGAGGAGTGGAAACTGGGACATACTGGTCCCGAGGGAGTGAGGTGTGACTCACCTGTCTGTGGCTCCCCTCAGTGTGCAGTGGGGACTACGCCGAGCCCGACCTGACCAAGTCCACCCCTCACCAAGGCTTCCAGAACAACGTGCCCCACTACGCCGAGACCGACATCGTGCACCTGCAGGGGGTGACTGGCAACAACATGTACGCAGTGCCAGCCCTGACCGTGGACTCCCTGACCAAGAAGGACATCTCCGTGGGGGAGTTCCCCCGGCAGCAGCTGCGCCTCAAGGAGAAGCTGGGGGAAGGACAGTTTGGAGAGGTACAGCCATTCTGCTGAATGTCCTCCAGCAGAGAGCAATCTTCTGAGGTGTTGCTCAGTGGGACTTAGGGTTCTGCATTCCAGTGTTTTAGTTAAAATTAAAATGCCTTTGTCCTTTTAGTTAAAATTACAATTACCCTTGGGGAAAGCTGATATCCCCCAGGCTAAGCCACTGAGCCTTGTGCAGCTGTGAGGTTCTGCTCGGTACCACTGGGGTCTGTATCAACAGATGAACTTGCAGACTTTTTCTGTTTGCTATCTATATCTCTGTAAATTCCCACCTAGGGTTGGGAATTCAGACTTTCACATCTTCCATGGACATCTCAAATGTGATGGCTGCCACCCACCTTTAGACGTGTGGGTTTGGAAACTCTCCACAGTCCAGCTAACACTGATCCTGGCTGCTAAAACAGCTCTCCCAGTCACAGATGGAGGGTCTGGGGGTGCTCTGAACACTGACCCAAGCAGACAGACATTTCCCAAGCACTGTGGCACCCTCATATTTTCTGGTGTTGCTGCTTGCTCAAGCCCCAGTTTGTCAGCAGCCTCAGGCAGAATGATGCACACATCTGTCATCTGCCAAACTTTCCCTTGGCTCCTTGAGCTCCTTTCAAGCTGTTAACGTTTTCACCTCGCCTTTTCTTCTCTCTCTGCCTCATTTTTCACACCATCTGTAGCTCCATCCTGAGCAGGTCTTTCCATCTCCTGCTCTCCCTTTTCCACTGTCTTTTTTCTTCCCGGCTTTTGTTCACTCACAGCCCTAAATTCTGCTTCTCTATTACATTTTGGCAAGCCCAGCCCTTCACCGACTGCTTCCTGCTCTGTGATGTGCCCATCTTTGTGGCTCCTCCATTCTGACACCCCACCTTCCCTACCCCAGTCCCTGTCCTGTCCCCTCACTTCTTCCTGGCTCAGTGTTCTCTGGGGAGGTGCTGACATCTTCAGCCTCCTCACCTGGCTGTCAGTGCAGCCTTTTCTGCTGTTGCCTGCATCCTGCTCTGTGCTCCAAAAGTGGGACAGAGAGGATTTTCTCATTGGTTTGCTTCTGGTTTCTCCTTCCCTCCCATGCTGTCCTGCTAATAACTGCAATAACTCCTCCTCTGTATTGATTGGAGATGGCTCTCCCATCTCCATTTTCCTTGAGGATGGATTCAGAGCCTGTTCCTTTCCATGTGTCACAGGCTCTTTTGCAGATGTGCTGCACCACATTTTCCTGTCTCTCCTTCTCACCTCCTTAGTCTTTCCCCAACTGGCCATCACGTGCTCTGTTTGACTGCTCTGGCTCTGTGTGCTCCTAGAAACAAGGCTCATTGCTTCTTTCAGGTCTCCACTTTTCCTTCCTTCCAGTCTTTTGTCTTCTTTGCTCCCGGGGAAGCAGCACCATCCCTCCCTGGTGACACATCACCTTGGAATTACCTGTGCATAGTCCTGTGGCTCTTCCCTGTCCCAGGTCTCATGACTTTCTGTGCTTTCCCCACAGCAGATTCATTCTCTGTGGGACTGCAGCAGCATATTTGTACCTTCATTCCCATTCTACAGGTTTGTCCCATTTTCTCTGCTGTCTCATTTTTCCCCCCACCATGCTTGTGACATCAGTTCTTGCTGCTCTCTTCATACAAAATTCATCATGCTCCCATTACATTTCCCTCACTGCTGCAAGTCTTTGACTGACACATCCAGTCTGCTCCTCTTTTCCAGTCCTTTTTCCCATCCACACCCTCAGGTCAGTCTGCTTTCCCCACCCAGTTATCCAGTTGGATGCACATTCTGGTAACTTCTTAAGCAAGTGTCTTGTCACCCCTTCTTGTACAACCCTGGCCATAACTTTATATCATCAATCATTAATTTATTGGAAGAAATTTGGAATTGTCTGTAGTCATTATTTATCTGTTTATCTCTGGGTATACCTACAGGTGAGGTGCTCATATCAGGGACACATATGCACACACTTTTCTCCTTTTTTTTTTCCCTCTGGAATTGGAAGATTTTGGATAACTGGCTGTAATTCTTGGATGCTCCTCATTGCTCCTCTGAGCAATGCCTCGAGCCAGGCCATGGTTTGATGGTTCTGGGGTTGTGTGAGTTGCTTTAATGCAGAGCAGACACATCCAGGCTCAGGGGCCTTCCTGAACATCCCCAGTAGGTGCTGGGTGAACTGGGCTGGCCCAGGCTGCTGCAGCAGTGCAGTAAACCCAGTGTGTGGGGACTCACCTGGCTTTGGTCCCCCTGGGCTCCTAGGACATGGGCTAGGTTATGTCAGGATCTAGGGCCAGCCCTTGGGTTATTTCTGATCACAGCTGTGTCACCATCACCAGATCATTCACTTGTTCAATCTGCCAGCAGTGACCTGGCTGTGATGCTGTTTTCCTCTGGTTTTCTGCCTATGTGTGCTCTTACAGCTGCCTCTGCCTTCTGCCCTGCAGGTGCACCTTTGTGAAGCTGATGGCCTGCTGGAATTCCTGGGAGTCTCCTCCTCAGAATTCACTCACCAGCCGGTTCTTGTGGCAGTGAAAATGCTGAGATCAGATGTCAACAAAACAGCCAGGTGAGTGCACCTGCAGTGCCAACCAGCTGGGGAGGAAAGCAAATACCCCCCGAGCACAGGGTAACCCTGGGGACTGCTGTGGGAGGGTTGTGTGTCTGGGGTGTATATTCCATGTGTTCCTGGAAGGAGCAGGACACAGCAGGGAGTGGGGGGCAGGGGAAGCTGCAATGTCAGCCTGAAATGCTGCATTAATCCTGTTTGCTGGGAGAGCTCAGTGCTGAACACGAGCTCACAACCAGTTTCACGCTTGTGCGTGCAAAGTGTAAATTACTCTGAACTGAGAACACACCCCTTGTGCTGTCCTCAGACAAAGGAACAGTTCAGGATTCAGAGGTGTTTTCTGTTTTACAAGGAATGATTTCCTGAAGGAGATCAAGATCATGTCCAGGCTGAAGAACCCGAACATCATCCGTTTGCTGGGCGTGTGCGTGCGGGACGACCCCCTGTGCATGATCACAGAGTACATGGAGAACGGGGACCTCAACCAGTTCCTGTCCCACAGGGAGATCTACAGCAAATTTGCCATTTCAAACAACATCCCCTGTGTCACGTAAGAGAAGCTGCTTGACTTGTTGGGCTAAATCAGCAAAACAGAGCTGTGGGTTTTATCTGCTGTGCCATCCCAGCAGGGACCTTCCCTCGCCATGGCACATGGATGCCAGCCCTGCCTGGTGTGGGGTTCTTCCTGAGGCCTCTGGAGGTCTGTGTACCCCTGAAGGGCCCCTGACAGAGCTGTTCTGGTCACAGAGACCATCTTAGATGTATTTATTGATGTGACCATCTCTTTATGTTAGTGGATATTTCATTGATATGAAAGTCAGTTGCATTACAACAAGAATTTTGGGATGAAAATCAAGAATCTCTCTTAGGCTTTTAAGAAGGTTCATATGTTCTCTGGTGTCCAAAAAATATTGCATGAGAGGAGCTGAGTGTGGAGCTTCAGTAAGTAGAAGATTCCATCAGCCAACAGGAGGAGAATATTTGGCAAAGAAAACCACTTTTTGTCAGTGGTGGCACTTGTCTCCCTCCTCAGTGGAAGGATTAAATCTGCCATAAAAGCATCTCTGCTACTGCAGAAATGCTTCCCTCAGAGGAGAGTCATGTAGGACTAATAAGGACTGATAAGGACTGATAAGGAGCCCTGCACTGACTAGGAGCTGCAGCATTGCTGAGCCTTTGGTGTGTTCCTCCCCAAAGGAGTACTGGGATTTGTGGTTCAGGCACAAGGCAGGCAGGCAGAGCCAGCTCTAATGTGCTGGACAGGAGGCTGCTGGGTTTTACCACAGCCAGACAACACCAGCTTTGCTGCCAGGACTTGTCAGTGGTCCTGTCAGGAGTGTTAACCTGGTGTCCTGCAGGCAGGACATGCCAGGAGCTGTAGGAGGAGGGAGGAGTTGTATCTGAGAAGAAATAGATTCCAACTCTCTCCCATCTCCTGCCCCTTCTGCCCATCTGAAACCTCATTTACCTTTACACATGTGGCTTTTTTTCCTGGCCAAAGCCTCAAAACGTTCTTTATCTCCTCTTCACTTCCCATTTGACTTCAGCATTGTCACTCACATTGCTCTTCCTTGCTTTCCATCTCTTGGCTCTACCTCTAGTTTTTCATTGTCTCCCACTGATCCTTCAGCCTCTCCTTTTGTCCCTGCCAGGCAGAGAGTGTCACACAGAGGCAGCTCTGAAGGGGTTGTGTCCTGGCAGTGACAGGAATGCCCCTGCCCCAGGAGCAGCTGGGCTCTGCTGGTGCTTGTGGGCATCTGATGGATGAGACAAGGTGCAGCCAGCCCACCCAGCTCCAGACCCAGGGTTTGGTGCATCAGAGGTGTGACCAGCCCTTTCATGCACAGGGATCACACATTCTTAAGTCCTTATGGCTCTCTGGTATTTGAAATGCATCTCCCTGCTGTCTCTGGCTGTCTGCTCACAGAACCATTTAGGTTAGAAAAGCCCTCTGAGATCATTGATGTTCTCCCAGCACTGCCAAGGCCACCATGTCCCAAAAGTGCCACATGTACATGGCTTCTAAATGGTGAATGGTGAGTCCAGCACTGCCCTGGGCAGCCTGTGCTAAGACCTGACTACATTTTGGTGAAGAAATTTTCCCCAATATCCAATGTAAGCCTGCCCTGGCCCAGCCTGAGGCCGTTCCCTCTCCTCCTGTCCCTGTTCCCTGGGAGCACAGCCCGACCCCCCCGGCTGTCCCCTCCTGTCAGGAGCTGTGCAGAGCCACAAGGTCCCCCCTGAGCCTCCTTTTCTCCAGGCTGGGCACCCCCAGCTTCTTCTCCATCAGCTTTTCTGCTCTTCCAAAGCTAGCTCTGCTCCTCTGCCTTTGGGGTGCTGCCCTGAGGCACCACAATGACTCTGCTGAGGAGCCTGTCCCATCCAGTCCCATCCCCTCCTGGCCCTCTGCTCATGGAGCTGCTTGTGTGGAACTTGGGAACTACCTGAGCAGGGGGGCAGGAGCCAAGAGGAAGCTGCTGATGGAACCCTGCCAGGTTCAGGTGGGACAGGAAGGATGGGGAGAGCAGCCCCAGGCAGGGAGGGAACCACAGCTGAGCAGGGGAGGGGAAAACCTGGGGTCTTGGGGGCTGTGCCCATTCCTGTGCCACAGGCCAACAGCCAGGCTATCAGGGTACAGGTGAGTGGAAGAGTTACTGCTCTGGAACCTATAAAAAGTAGGAAGAAGGACTTTTTATACAGACAGATAGTGGCAGGATAGGGAGAGTGGTTTTACACTGCCAGAGGACAGGGTTAGATTTGATTTCAGGAAGAAAGTCTTTACTCAGAGGATGGTGAGGCCCTGGCACAGGGTGTCCAGAGAAGCTGTGGCTGTCCCATCCCTGGAAGTGTCCAAAGCCAGGTTGGAATGGTCTTGGAGTAACCTGGGATAGTGGAAGGTGTCCCTGCCCATGGCAGGGGGTGGAACAAAAGTCCCTTCCAACTCAAACCATTCCATGATTCTGTGATAGTCTCCATTTTCTTTGTGTTCTGGTGGCAAAGACCTCTTTTTCTGACCTTTACTGAAAAAATACAAACTGTGAGCAGTTTATCAGATGTGTTCTGATGAGCACTTGGTCGTGTGAAGCATTTGAGCATCAGCAGTGGGAAACAGGCTGAGCAGCACAGAGCAATAGTGTGGGAAGAATGCTGAGAATCTGATGGTCCAAACTCTGTCTGTGTATCCTGCAGCTTTATTAATCCTATCTTCATTTAGCTAATGGAGGAATTAAAATTAAATTAGATGGAAAATGCATCTGTTTCTATTTTCAGTAATGTTTAGCATATTTAAAACCAAGTCAACTCTCTTTAATGTGAAGTGACACACTTATGTTAATGTAAGCATTCAGTAGTAGTGTTGTTTGAAAAACCAGGCTAAGTGGTTTTTAAGATATGAGATTCTGAGCTTAATTTTTCATGTCTCTCTGCAAAAGTTGGTGCTTTGATGCACGAACTCTTTGAAAATCTCGAGATGAATGTTTGATATTGAAAAAAAAACCGTAAGGGTTGTCAGGTTGTAAAGGCCTGAATTTCAGGGACAGCCTGTCTGTTCCTGCTCAGTCAGCTCGGGATCTTGGCTGGAATGAGACAGTTTAGTTCCACTGTTATGGCAGAAAATAAAACAACAGGTCACTAACACATCAAATACAATGAAGTCTTGAGTGTGGGGGAAGCCCAGTGATTTTTCTTTGTTGTCTTTTCCTTTGCTGCAGCCACTCCAACCTGCTGTACATGGCCACCCAGATTGCCTCAGGGATGAAGTACTTGGCATCCCTGAACTTTGTGCACAGGGACCTGGCAACTCGCAACTGCCTGGTGGGGAACAACTACACCATCAAGATTGCAGACTTTGGCATGAGCAGGAACCTTTACAGTGGGGACTACTACAGGATCCAGGGGAGAGCTGTGCTGCCCATCCGTTGGATGGCCTGGGAGAGCATCCTGCTGGTAGGCACTGCACAGAGCTGCTCCTTTCTGCTTCCTCTGATCTTCACTGTGCCCCTGAAGCAGTGACACAGCTGTGTGCCACCAATATCTGTGCTGCACACGGTGAAAAATCCATGGGGTTGTGTTGGACATAATCCTGGGAAAGAAGCTTGGCCTTGGAAATACAGAATGTCATGGAATGGTTTGGGTTGGAAGGATCTCAAAGCTCATCCAGTGCCCCCCCTGCCATGGCAGGGACACCTTCCACTGTACCAGGCTGCTCCAAGCCCTGTCCACCCTGGCCTTGGGCACTGCCAGGGATCCAGGGGCAGCCCCAGCTGCTCTGGGCACCCTGTGCCAGGCCCTGCCCACCCTGCCAGGGAACAATTCCTTCCCAATATCCCATCCATCCCTGCTCTCTGACAGTGGAAGCCATTCCCTGTGTCCTGGCACTCCAGACCCCTGTAAATTGTCTCTCCACATTTCTTGCCAGGCCCTTCAGGCCCTGCAAGGCCACACTGAAGTCACCCCAAAGCTTCTCCTCTCCAGGTGAACAATCCCAGCTGTGCCAGCCTTTCCTCCCAGCAGAGCTGCTCCATCCCTCTGATCCTCCTGGTGCCTCCTCTGGATCTCTCCAGCAGCTCCAGCTCCTCCCTGTGCTGGGCCAGGGCTGGGGCAGCTCTGCAGGTGGGCTCTCACCTGGGCACAGGGCACAGGGGCAGGATCCCCCTGCCCTGCTGCCCACGCTGGGCTCAGCCCAGGGCAGGGGGCTCAGGGCTGGGGCAGCTCCAGCTCTCACCCACACCACCCCCAGCTCCCTCTCCAGGGCTGCTCCAGCTGCTCATCCCAGCCTGGACTGGTCCTGGGGGTTCTCCTGACCCAGGGGCAGCTCTAGCACTGCTGAAACCTCCTGGGGTTCCTGTGGGCCACTGCTCGAGCTTGTCCAGGTCTCTCTGGATGGCATCACATCCCTCAGGCCTCATCTGGGCATGAGTGCCTGGCATTCCTGGTGGGATTTTAAGGAAGTTGCCTTTCTCTGCTTATTCCCCCAGTTGGGAAGCTGAGAGGGGCAGGCACAAAACTTTCTGAGTTTCAAGTGTCTGCTTTGAGGTCATGGGTTTTTTCCCATCAAAGAGTCCTTCTGTCTCCCCTCAGGAGATTGTTCCACGGCCCAAATACATCCAGTCTGGAGGATATTTAACTTTTTTTTTTTCCTGGTAGTAGTTGGTGAGTTACTTTCTTACAACATGCTCTCCAAGTACCCAGAAAAATTGTACTTACCTCTGCTATACAGGCTGCCAGGCCCAAGCTCTCTGAAATCCACCCTCTTTACTGGTTATGGCTGCAGCTAAACCATAAATCAGTCCCATCTTCCCTGTGTGAACATCTTCCAAACCTCGACAGACTGCAAGGGTTGCCAGATAAGCCTGGGTGAAGTGGGGCTGGGATATTTTCTGCCCAAACAGGCCTTCCAGCCTCTCAAGTGTTTTGTGTTATTTCCTGAGCAATCTTCTTTTTACTTCTTCAAAAAACACATTGTTCCAAACACAGCCAGTTTGGGCACATTTTTTGAAGACAGAAAACAGGGACAGCAAGAAGATTGTCATTGCCTTACATGTGCAAAAATCAAAATTGTCTTGGGCCTTTCTCTAAGAGTCTGTAGTCTGCTCTGGCTCTGCTTTCACCCTGAGGGCTTTGCTTCCCTTTCAAAGGCTTTTCTGTGAGCTCTGCTCTTTTGGGTGGCGGTAGGCAATGACAATCCCCCCTCCCTCCATTTATTTTACCCTGCTGCAAACAGAGGGACAGGAGTCTCTGGCCTTCTCTGGGACCTGCTCCCAGTTACAAAGCTTTGCCCCTGTGAAAACTGCACCTTCTTAGGG
Organism: Urocynchramus pylzowi; assembly: GCA_013397555.1. NCBI lineage: Eukaryota > Metazoa > Chordata > Aves > Passeriformes > Fringillidae > Urocynchramus > Urocynchramus pylzowi. Next base: position 62,545 of record VZRH01008153.1, read on the forward strand.
CTTGTGGGACCCCCACGTGCTGCTGCTGCCCTACAAAAGCCCTGTCATGCCTGTGGGTGTGGCTGGGGCAGCTCACCTGCTGTGCCAGCTCTCTTTGGAGCATTTCCCCAGCTGCAGAGGGGGCAGACTGGAGGGTTTTGCTGGGCTGAGCAGATCCTCTCTGTCCACAGGGCAAGTTCACCACGGCCAGCGACGTGTGGGCGTTCGGGGTGACCCTGTGGGAGATGTTTGTGCTGTGCAAGGAGCAGCCCTACAGCCTCCTCACGGACGAGCAGGTCATCGAGAACACGGGCGAGTTCTTCCGCAGCCAGGGCAGGCAGGTGAGAACAAACAGGCTCTTCCCTTCCTTCCCTCAGCCACTCCTGTCCTGCTGGATGTTCCTCCCTGCTGCCCTCACCTCATCTGCAGCAGACTCTGCCTCTACTCGCCTGAGTCCTGTGTTCTACTCAGCTTCTCACCTGTCCTCCCTCTCCTCTCCCTTTTCTGGGCTCACTGCACCAGTTTTCCTCTCTTGGAGTCCCACTGGAAGAATCCCTTGGCCCTGTCCTGCTTATTTCCTGTTCTAAGCCACTTCACTCTGCCCTGTCTTCAGCTTTTCCAGGTTCTCCCACACAATCCTCTTGCTCCTTTCCTCTGTCAGCACTCTCCCACCAGCATTGCCTCTGGAAGATGAGGAAGCAGGAGGGACTTGTGGTGGGAAGGAGCAGTTGTTAGTTCCCAGGAATTAGGTTCTCCCTGTAGTATCTCCACACATGCCAAGAAGCCTTTGGCCATCTCCAGCTGCTGAAGGGCTTTGTCATTTTGTCCCCACTGCTGCTGCCCTCAATAGATACCAGTGATGGTGCAGGACACTCCATCTCCTCAGTTACCCAAAGCTGTGGAGAACAGTTCTCCCCAAAATTCACCTTTAGCACCAGAGAATTAAGGGAAATAAAAGGATATGGGGTTTACTCACCATCTCCCAAATACTAATGATTAGCCAAGAGCCTAAAAGAAGTGAGCCTAAAAAATGAGAGGGAGAAATAAAATCATTCTGCCAAGCTGTGCTGTAGATAAGCTCTAAAAGGTGTTTTTTCTGTCTCTGCTAACAAGCTGTCACGATGCTTAGAAAGCCTCATGGGCTGTCTACGGTGAGTTGAAAGCACTTGGATTTTATTGTGGTAAATTTGGTTTTGGTTTGTGTTTTGCTGTCTCTCGGAGGACAAATCCCTCAGAAGCATTCATGTTTTCTGGGGGACAAAGGCCTGTTTTGTGACCAGCTCATCAGACACGTTGGCAAAGTGTCCGTGGTGCTGTTTGAGAGGCTCTGTCCAGATGCCACTGCCAGGCTGGAGCTGGAGGGATTCCAAACACTGCATGGTGGCTGTGTCTTGTAAACCTGGAATGAAACTGTCTTGTGGTGTTACTTGAGTAAAGGTTCAGTTCTTCAGTGAGAACCCCACTGACACACTGTGGCTCTCTTCCTTTCAGATCTATCTGTCCCAGACTCCTCTGTGTCCTAACCCTGTGTTTGACCTGATGCTGAAATGCTGGAGCAGGGATATCAAAGATCGTCCCACTTTTGACATGATCCACCAGTTCCTGCTAGAACAAATGGAATCAAACATTTGACTCCAGGAAAGAGGCAGACTCGAGAACAGAGTGACTTTGGGGTCTCTTTGCCTGTCCCTCACAGTCAGACCACCTCGCTCCCCTCCCTGACTATTTCAGTTGGGATGTCCATGGCAGCTGCTCGTTCTCTTGGCCATGGTCTGACACACAGGACCAGAGGATCTCATTTGGTTGAAAAATCATCTCCTCTTCTGAATCATTTCCTGGGAATACTGTGAGAGGGGTTTTATTGGATACCCATACACCTTTGGGCAGAAGGAATGAGTAAAACTTGGAGGGACTTGGAGCTCTCTCCTGGCTGGAAGAGAAGGCGCCGGTCAGTGAGAGTGCTGCCACTCGAGAACAGGTTCTGGAAGGAAGGGCTGCAGCCTTCCAGAGCTCTTCCATGGAATCTGATGGAAGTCTTGTGCACATGAGCAAGTGTTTCTGTGTGCTCTTGCTACAGACAATGGTGAGAGGCCAGAAACATCTGGAGCTGGGAAATGGTTTAATGGACTTGGGAACTGACGGAGCATTGAGGAACCCTTTGGGAGTGACACTGCCAGGGTCCACAGAAGATGCTGAAACAAGAGTCCAAGATGATGTTCTGTTTTCCTGTGGTTGTTAAGCACTGCTTTGGTTATATATGTGCATTTTCCCCACACTGGATTTTTTTTTTTTTTGTTTTCTAGAAAAAAATGATTTTAAAATGAATGTTAAAGGTTATTGGGAGGTCACTGTGTTAGAAGGTCTTCCTCTGACCTACAAATTAAGGTTAGGGTAGGGAGTTTGTATTGAGAAGTAGCTGATACTGTACTACTGTCACTATGTAGAGTTATTAACCTAATGAACTTGTAGCCACAATGGACTGATGTGCAATTAATCCTGTATAATTACCCATCAATATGAGATCTCTAAATCAATGCTGTTACGTGTGAGAGGGAACTTAGGTTTGGTGGAACCGGATGGCTGAGAGCAGAACCCTCTTTGTCACCTGTCACAGCTCCCATGAGAGGGACAGGAGGAGCACACAGGGCACACGTGTGTGTGTCTGGAGCCAGAGGTTCCTCTCCAGGTGTGCAGCAGGTTGGTGCCATGGCCAGGCAGGGGCAGCTCAGGCCAAGCTCTGTCACTGCCCTGTCACAGGGGCTGGGCTGGCACGTCCCCTGCTGTGGCCTGTCCTTTATCTCAGTTACTCATTGAACTTGGGGTTGCTTTTTGTGTGTCCTGTCACAAACAGCTCATTCTCTGGAGGGTTTTAGAGGGCTCTGAAATCCATTGGGAGTGAGTTAGAGAATTTAGTGTGTTTCTACAATAAATCCATTGTGGATTTACCAGGTGCCTGGGGAATACTCTGCTATTCCCTCTCTAATCATTTAGCAAGATATTTAGGACCAAACCAAATATTTCATAAGCTGGGAGAAGATGACAGCTCAGCACTTGGCTTGTTTTTTTTTTTTTTTTTTTTTTTTAATAAAATCCAGAAAAAAATTTATTTCCAGTAAA
>VZRH01008154.1:9500-45720 GCA_013397555.1 Urocynchramus pylzowi
TCTCTCCTGATGAACTGGGAGGTGGTTGTGTGAGGGGTGATAATGGACAGAGAATTGAGTGTTCGAGGGGTGGTAGCTGGATTGGGAAGGTAAAGCGTTGACTCATGGTGTGATGGAGGAAGGGGTGGGGAGGAGGAGTGGTTTGAAGACTTCCATTGTGGATATTGTGTGTATATGGTTTTTTTCCCCCCTTTTTTCTTTGTGTTTGTTGTAGATGTAATAAAGTTGTTTTCCTTTATCCCTGAGATGAAGAAGCCTGCTTTACTCTATTTTGGGTCACATCTCACAGTAACCATTCTAGAAAATATACTTTCATGGGGGCACTGGCATTGGGCCAGGGTGTGTGTGTGTGTAACTGCAGCATTTTATAACATTCAGATGATAGCTAGAAATTTGAAATTATGGCCTTGGCATGGCAGTATCAGCAGCCATGGATACTTGAACATCTTACATGAATGTCAGATAATAAAAGCAGAGGGACTAAAAGCTACGTTTCTCATTTCTTTTCAGTTTTCAAAAATATCACCTTAGGCTAATCCTATGAGAAAATGTGAAATACAAGGACCAGAGACATTAAAACTGGTGAGTTAAAGGCAAAGAGAGGGTTGGTCCACAAATTAAACCTCCTTGAGGTAGGAATATGCAGTACATCTTTCTGATCCTTTTTGAAAGGATCGGCTTGCCTGGTGGGCTCATTCATACACAAGCAGGTGAGCACAGTCTGGTAGGGTTTCATCACCATGTTTGTTCATGCAGAATGAATTATATGAAGGTGAATGAAACACACCCATTGCTTTGGGACCTACTTGCCATTATGCAATGTATTTTTCCTTGTCTTACTGTATGATTTTAAATGGCATAGACCACATTTTATTAGAATATAAAGAAAATGGTGTGGGACAGTTTTTAGGTTTCGAAAGTGATAATGTTTAAGCATCACTGAAAGGAATAATCTGGATTTCTTCAAGTACATTGTGAGCTGATCTAACATGTGTCTTAGGCAGTTCTAATGACCTTACAAGAAATAAAGCACTCACATAAGAGAGTAACTTTTTTCAAAAACCCCTCAAATTCTGACCTTTATAAATTTCTAAACCCTTTCTTTATGTGGAGATCCACCGGTAATTTTTGTGTACCTAAGGTATCACTTCAATAATGATATTAGAACATTAAAATGGCAATGCAATAATGTGAGCAAACAAATGAAAAGATAAAAAAAAAGCACCTCTACATTCTCTGAAAAGATAAAAAAAGCACCTCTACATTCTCTGTGGACAGTTCCATTATCCTTCCTTTTCCCCCTTTGCACAGATACATACATGACAGATTTAGGAGAAAACTGTAGTTGAATGGTTATCAAGATTTTTCTCTTTCCTGACAGTTTTTATTAGTGAATAAGAGAACTGAAATCTTAGTTCAGAGTTCTAAAGTTTTCTTTGGATCTCCTGAAAAGAAGTGATTCAACTCCTTAATTCTAGGCTTGATGAAGATGAGAAATATTATTCTTAAAAGATTCTAACTTTACAATCCCATATGCCCACAGGCAGGAACAAGTTGTAAAGAAAATTCTTTCAAACTTTAGGAAGAGTGTCTCTTATTTTAAGACTATCAAGATAGTCTGATGTTTTTCCTTCCCCCCCCACTTATTTAATGTTCTTGGACCCTAGAACTACTTCAGTGTATAAGTAGGGATTTCAGCACTGTGGCAACAAATACAATTACGTTTTATTTCTGGGGAGAGGAAGAAAACATTTTCTCTGGTTTAAATTTTCTTCTGTGTCAGGGCAAGTCACAGGTCAAATTATTCTTGATAAGACATGTTATTTTATTTTGATGCATTGAGCTGTTGAGAAACTGCTGCTGACCACAGTATTCATAGACAAATCCATACCAGCTATATTGTAGTTTAATAACGACTTTTTGAAATTATAAATCCCAGAGATGAAAAGGCAATTCCAGACTAATCCAGATAAAAATCATACTAAAGCAAAAGCTGAACTTCTTACAGAACAGTAATTTTGCATTTTGACAACCTCCTGTGATGGTTGGAGCTTCAGTTAAGAAGTCAAAGGAAAAAATCATGCTAAAGGGTAGACAGACAGTAAGATTGAGTAGGGTGTGAAGAATATGAGATGCATGTTGAGTTTAACAAGGGCTTACACTTGCTATGAAACTTCCTTGCTATCACTACACAGCCAATGAAATTAGAGACGTCCTCTTAAGTTCAGTTATTTTACATATAAAACCTTGGCTTAAATGAGAGGAGACATATGGATAAGAATGACAGTGTTTGTTTTTGAGGGAATAGAAAAGGAAATCTAACCACTGTATTATGGTCTGTTTAAGTTGAACAAAGTATTTTTCTTATGCATTGAATTTTTACAGTAACAATAAATGATAGTTTCTTACTGCCCAGAAAGGCAAAACCTGTTTTATTCATGTTAGGCATTTCCAATTTATCTGAAGTAATTCATGACATTGCATTTAAATACTGTGTGTAGATTGAACCTTTCTTCATTTGAAGTATAAGGAGGAATTACAATCAGTTTTCTTACATAACGGATGAACTTTTTTCTCTTGTTAGCTTTGCAGTGGAAGGTCTCTGTAAGGCAGTACAAACTATTATCCTTTTCTCAGATACATTATTTATAACTGTAAAAGTGTGCTTCATTTTTCTTGCAATGGATTCATACAGGGTTCCTAAAGATGAATATATATTATTGCCTTTGCTAGCTTATGCAAATTTCAATGCTGGAGGTGAACATTCAGGTACTCTTTATTTCTGGAAGCAGTGCCTGGAAGGTCTGGTTGCTTTTGAACCTGAGTTGCTTTTGTGTGACCTATGGACTAAGAAAACAAACTGGAAAAGACTCATGCTCCAACCAAGAGTGAACTGATGATGAAGTGATGATCAGAAACTGATCTGGAAGGAGGTATACAAAACTAACACCTTATATTTATTAATACTGATGAAAGAGGAATTGTTTTGCTGTGCAAAACTGAGTCAAAAGTTCTTTAAAACTTTACAATTATATATAATCTACTTATTACATAACTCATTACTTAATGCCTGGTATTGAATACCATAGAGTTCTTTTTCTGATGATTTTTGAAGATATTCTTAATACATTACTACTCAGCCGACTCACAAAAAAACTTAGATAAGCTAATGAACTAAAGATTTGCAACAAAATTTTTAAGTAGACTCTTGCATTCTAAGCATCTTGAGATTGATAGCCTCAGTAGAAAACTGCAAAGGAAACTATCTCATGCACTATTTGAAAAAATAAAATAAAATAAAATATTTATGATCAGAAATATCACCCTGGAAAGCGTTTTCTTTCAAATGATAAAAGAATTCTGAATCAAAATTGTAACTGACGTCTCTTGCTCTTGTCTTGATCTCAGTCATCTGATCAAAGTGGACAGATTTCTGGAGTTTTTATTTAATAGCTTCTTGTAAAAGTTGTATTTCTTTTCTATATGCATTTCCTCTTTTTTTCCTACTCTTTTGTATCTCAGATTTGATAATTAGTAATGAACAAATTTAGGTCATGTGTAAATATATACTGTTTGTTTTTCTTTAGTCACAGTACAAGAGAACAACATGGTAATAAAATATCTCAACCAACAATAATCTTCTTTCCTCTGGACCTTATTTTAGTAGTGACATGTCTTACCATTAATTAGAAACATTTGGATAATAGGTATTCCTTTGAGAAGGGATCAAGTAATCTGATTTTCTGAAGGCAATTATGCTACAAACTGTAGGTAGAACACAATCCTCGAGTCCTTACTGTACTTGCATGTGAAATCAGATGTGCATGGAAGTATCCTGTAAAATATCACTACACATAAAGCCACTTACAAGCTTGGGAGACCCATTTATTTTCTAGATATTTCTACCCACTCAACAGCCAAAATTTACTTTTGTATAAAAGGAAGATCTGTGCACTGTGAAAATTTGCTGCAAACTGCTCTTATAGGAAACATATCTATGTAAATGCTTTTATCTAAGGTGCTTTACTACAATAGTACAAAAAATATTGTAACATATTAATAGAATTCATAGTCGATATACAACTATAGAAGATGAATCAAATGGAAAATTATGGACTCTTGAAGAAAATTTTAAAAAACCAAGAAAACCACTCCTGTTTTACAGACCTTCTCACTGCTGAAACTTTAGCTACCACCACAGAAAGCCAAACAACTTGTAAGCAGGTTTGATTTTGTGTAAAACTGAAATATGGTATAGCTCTGTGAAAAGGTCCATTGAGATATGTGACCAATTTTTTAAACTACTTTTATCCCTTTCAAAATTCCAACATTAAAAAAAAATTATATCAAAATCATCAAAACAACCTTGGGAAAAACACCATCACAAGAAGGCGTATTTTAAGTAAAGCAGCAAGCATAACTAGATTTTTATCTGAAGTTTAAATTTTGGAAGAACAACCTGAATGAATTTAAATAACTACTTGTGAAACCATGTGGATCAAGCAAGGTATTTTGATTCTTGAATATATAAAACATTTGGAAATATTCAAAAACAAAGTTGGAAAACATGCCAGAATAAAGGAAAAAATTCTCTGAAAATTATATTCTAAAAAGGGAAATTCTAAACAACAATGTCAGCTCTAACGTCTCAACAGTTAGAGAAACAGAAAGAATAAGTAACAGAATTTTAAAGACTAGAGCAAGAGGAAAATCTTTTGCAGGAGTATCAATCACAGGGGAAATCAAATAAAATCTTCTGAAGAGGTTTAGACTGCAGTTTCAGATATTCAGCTAAGCAAATAGAAATAAGTAACAAAATAAAGTGCTTAAAAGTTAAAGTGTTGGAGAGAACCAGCCTTAGCATGGTCTTCAAACTTCATCACCTTATAGAATGGGAAGATTTTAGCAGAGTAGCTCCCTATCTTTTCTAGCTAATTCTAGGTAAACTGGTCATTAGAAGTTGGCTCAATCCTTAAAAGTGGCTTGGGGGAGCCCCACCTCCCTTAAAGGCCACACTTCTTGGAGCAGTATCATCATCTGTCTTCTCATGAAGTTTTATACCTTCTCTCTAATTCTCCATGTCTTCTGTTAGTTTTGAAATTGAGCTAATCTGCTAAAGGAGCTCAATGCAATTGCATACCTCATCATCTAGACTTTGCTCACCTGTGCCCTCTCCTTTGGATTTACAGGCTACAAACTTGGCCTTAGTTTTAATGTGTCAACATCTGATTTTATAAGACACTATGAGCTTGTATAAAAATAGATGCACCACTAACCACCTGCTTTTTATTGCTTGATGCCATAACACAGGGAATGGCAAATTCAAAGTGAAGTACTAGAATGTCTTTCTGATAAAGGCCCACCTAGTCTAACATTTTCTTGCACTGTTACCCTGGGGAGGATTAGAAAAAATTGTAGTTTGCATGTCCCTTTGTTGTTCCTCTTGTACAAATACTTGTTTTCAGTGTTGCCTGTTTTACATGTTATGACTAAATGTCTTCATCTCTATTTTGCACTTCACTTGGAACAAATCAGGCATAAATTCAGGCAAATAGACAACAGCTAGATATTTCTTACCTAAAATCGTAGGAAATGAAACAAACCTCCCACATGGTGCACCTCACTGGCATTTTATAGAATGTAACAGGGTAGGTGGATTTACTCAAAAATCCCAGAAGTCACAGGAAAGCTGTCACAGCCCTGTAAATTGGGTAAAATTTATTACTGAAGCTCTTCTTGTTTCTGTGTCTGGTTCTGAAGTTGGCACAGGCATAAGTGCCTTAGGTCTGGCTGCACTTCTCACAGAAATGCTGATGGCTGGTAAGTTATCTAAGCAGGTATGAGGGAGACACTGCTTTGCAGCAAGCTGATTCACCTCTTATATTGCTTTATTTTAAAATGCTGTTCCTTTCACTGTGGTTTGTGAACCAAAACAGGAACCTGATGCTCTGAGGTGCTACCTGCTTCTGCCTATAGCTACTTCTTCTCTGAGGGCACCTGCTTAATTATTGCCCAACCCTTCTGTTTTACTATCAACAGCAGTGCTAATTGTTTTCAGTTCTCTTCATCCCTTTACTCGAAATGTTTGCTGCTAGAATCAGTGAATAGCTGATGGGGTCAAATAACTAATTTTTGTTTGTTTAATTATTTATTGATTGAAAATAGATAGGAAAGGATGATCTACTCTCAGTGTAATCATACACACAAACACACAAATTGTGGCCTAGTGATTTTTCCCACTGCCATCCAAAAGACATCTAGGTTTCTGCTCTCACTCACAATTCCTTTCCTGTCATGGGGCAATATGAGGTAAGAACTGAAAACAGTGCAGGCACACAGATGGCCAGAGGGTCATGGTAGCAGCATGGTATCTAGAGTGGCAGGCAAAGCTGGAGAAAACAGAGGGAGGGCATTTTTCTTTCTTCCAGCAGTACTGGAAGGGTGCTGTGACCTTTTCCAGGACAAACCACAGAGCACCGGGAAAGGTGAGTCCCTGCTGGTCAGTAAAACATATTGCACAGCCTCTCTTGAAGTATGAAGTATGAATGAAAAAATTGAGAGAGATACAGATTTGTAAGCATTTTTTTCTAACCATGTTATCAGTTTCTTAGGAAAAAAAATGGAATTAAGTAATTTATGTTGTGAGTGGAATTCAGGATTTACAATGGAATTACTTGACACTGAAAGTGGAGCATGGAACTGATTGGAAAAAAACATGGATATACCTACTTCACTTTAGATTAGAGGTAACTCCTCATGTGTTACTGAAATACTAGGATGTGGAATCATAACTCTTTTTTAAGAAGTCTCTTCCTGTCTTCCTTATGATGCAAAAATTCTCCCTTCCTTGTACACCTGAGTTAGGTTTTGTGGAGGAGTGTACTAGAAGAATCTACATGCTGCTTCTCTTAAATTCTTTGAAGGTCTTTAGAAATAGATGCCACTCAATCCCTACCTGCAGTGAGAACACATCTTTCTGGTAGTAGCAAAAACCCCAGGATGCAATTTCTTGTTCATTTATTCACTCTCATTTTTATAAATGGTATTATTCAAGTTAATTTTTATAGATAAAGGCTATAATTACAACATGTCACTAATGTCATGCTAATCTGGTTGTTTTTCAAAGAATCCCTTCTTCCATGCTACATCCAGCTAAGAGGTCTATATTGAGCTTCTATTTGTAAAGTCTTGTGCAGTGGTATCATAATGTACTTTCTATTGCTTGCTTTGGAATGCAAGTGGTGGTTAATTGAGGGGAAAAAAACCAGCTATTTTGAAAAAAATGAGACAAAACCAAAATAATTGAACAAACTTTTAAAGTTTGCTCAGAAAGCCAATGAGGATGAGTAAATGATGACATGAAAATTAGCACTGACACCATAAAAGCAGTCACTTAAAAAGAGGGAAATTAGTAACTGACTGAATCCTTATTCCTAATGATAGGGTGCAGTTTAGGAATCAGTTATTCATAAACTGTCCCTGTAGTAAAAATGCTTATTTTGCCAAGCTCTTGAATTGAAAATGAATGACAAAAGCACTTGTAAACATTTTTTCCCCCTCTCCATTGCATTCTTTACTAAGAAGCAAGTCTGCATCTGAAATACAGAGAATTTTTGAAATTATTTCTTTTGTACCCTATGGTTTTATTCTTACAATATATTTTGGGATATGATAGTGTTATTCTATTGCCAGAGAAATACGGGGAGCATAACAAACATGCGTTCTCTAACCAAAAAATATTTTCAAAACCTATTTTAGTTGCCAGTATTATCAAAGAGTGTGAAAGTGTTTATTCCTTCCAACCTTTTCTCTCTCTAACTTTCTCAGTAAATTGTGTGGATAATTGAAATTCATTTTAGTGTGGGAGATTTAACAATTGAGATTTTGTAATAAATATACGCAGAGGTAGACCCAGACCACTGAGAATTTCTCGGGTGTCTTTTCAGCTTTTCAAAAAGAGATTTTTTTACAGTCAATGTCAATTTAGCTGGCATTTTTCAGACTTTCAAATAGATTTTTTTTAGTTTGGGTTATATTTTTATAGAATGACTCATAAATCCCCTTTCCCACTGCAGCCTTAGTCAATCAGCTTGTTAAAGGGAAAATTTCAGTTCAGAATTAATGTGTATGTATGCACAGATCAAGGGGAGAAATGTTTTAGACAAAACAGAATTTCAAACTAGCATAGTTTCTCATGGCTAAGGATTGGAGTGCAGAATGACATTTTGTCTAGTCTCTTTTCCAAGGGGAACATGCTGTCCTTGTGATTTGGGTGATAGTGTTAAAACAAAAAACTTCCACCTTCCCTTCCTGGCCAAAATGGCAGATGCTTCTGAACTTTGCGGTGCTAAGTGCTTGTCTTCCACGGTAGATAAGTTTTAAGTTGTCAGTAGTAAAGTTACACCTAAGAATGGCTGCTTTTGCAAGAGTGGAGAAATAAATTATTATTTATTATTAGTCTGAAGAGTTATGAACCCATTCCATTATTTCCTCTGTGTAACTCAGAGAGTGTTCCTGAGTTTAAGGTACATTTGCTCTTCTCCTGCTTGATTGAAAGAGAGAGCTTGATGTGGAGTGTATGTCAGGGCATATAACTTGGTTTAAAAACAGATTCCTCTAGATGTAACCCAGCCTTCAGATCAGAAAAACATCTCCATATGGTAGGCATGAGTTCCCCTCATGCCAAGATAATTGGACTTCATGAATAACCTTTCCTAGTAACAATCCTGATAATGTTGTAGAAAAATGTTACTCCACAAAAATATTTTTTTTCTCTCAAATGGAGCTGACAGGATTCAATTCCAGCAGAGAAATTATTTGTTTGGCTGGAGTAATCCCAGCTTGGAAAGAAATTGAATGGAGTTGTTGTGTCTGGTTGAATGGCTGAGTCTTGGGAATTTGTACAAGGCCTGCATGCATTTATTTCTCTCAAACTTTGGTTCAATGCAGGCCATTTCATGGGGGGACAGTGAAAGGATAAAGCCTGGTTTCAGTGTCAAAAACATGTGTCAGAAATCCTTAAACTGAGCCTATAACTCATATTTCTATTCTACAAAACATAACTGTAAAATTCAATTTAATATGTATTCTACTGCAAATTACTATTAGATGAATCCAAAGTGATGCTGCTTTTGATCAATGTTCATTATAAAACAGAGATAAGGATCTGTGCTGCAACTATTTTCTTTTGGTAAAGTAGCCAAGAATTGTCTACTTTACAATAAATATCTGCTTTTAGCTGTGTTTTGAAATACTAGTTTATAATTTAATATTTTTCTAAAGGTGAAATTTTTTTTCTTAGTCTAATAGTATCATGCCTCAAAGACAACCTGGTCAGAAAAATGAAACCTTATTTTAATCTTAATTTAGATCCTTTAAAATAGATACATAAGCTTTCGTGCTTTCATGGAGATAAAGTAGCAAATTAAATAATCATGTTGAAACCATTCCTAAATTTAAATACAGACTATTGATTTACATTGTCTTACTTTGCAATCAATCTTTAGCTAACCTTTTCTCAATATTTTCAAGGAACTCCCAAAAGAAATAATTTCCTTTATCTCTATGTAGAAATATTAAATTATATGCCATATACCATCTAAATTGCAAAGATATATAAAAGTCTCTAGACAATACACAGAGGTATTCCTAGGCCTTTGATCCATGTACTTCCTTGTAAATCCACAGAATTGTAGTTAGGGGAAATTGAAAGGTTTTGGAAGATATTATTCTAAATGATTCAGTGGAGCCAGAATCTTCTGGTGCAGTAGAAATTAAATGACAATTTGAAATAGAGAATAGAGAAGTTGTTCAATAATTCTACTTAATCTGATTAAATTCTACCAGAAAATAGGGTAGAGTGCAGGATTTTCTGTATTAAGAAACATACAATATTATTTAATTAAGAAAAGCCTATATAAAGGTAGACTGATGTTATTTTAGAATATTAGATTAGATATAAAAAAAAGCAGATGTAAAGCTTATTTTTATAATTTCATTCCTACCATTCTTTTGTAACAACAAAAATTGCTTTGGTTTTATTGGGGGGTGGAAATGACATCTTTCAAAGCTTTTTTAAAAAGAAAAATTGAATTCCATATTTTATGACAGACTTACAGAAGTTTTGTTCTTAAATTCTATTGGTTCAGAATTGACAGCAAATTAGATGAGAAAGTGAGGTACCCTGCTTTGATACAATAAGGCATTTTTGTTTGCTATCTGTTTTAGAATTATGATTTCCAACATAAATTCACCATAGTAATATTTACTAGAGAGATGAAACAATAAGAAGCTAAAATATAGTAAGAATATTTGTGGCCCAAAAGAAATGAAATACAAGAAGAGGGATCATTTTATGGTCTAAAAATTAAAGTTTGTATTTTAAAAATTATTTCTATGATATTAACATAAAAAAAGATACCTAATTTTTACAGTTGAGGATTTTGTAGTCTGCAGAGCTACAGAGTTCTGCTGTTCATAGCCCTTTCTATTTCTGTCTCTAATGGGAATCCTTGCCTCTTTTCCTCTCCAGGCACTCCATGCACCTATCGCCAGCTCTCCTTGTTGATGAGGACATGGTAATGACTGCAAGATGTAGCCCCATCATGGGGAAAATGGGAATTATATGACTCACAGCCCTAGTAAACTCATACTGATTTTATGCTTAGGCATGAAAATTTTTTTTCTGAGGCAGTATTCTCTTAAGGCTGGAAAAGAAACTCAGTGTCTTGGTGGACAAAGTAATGTAGTACTTTCTCATGTTAAATAATGAAAGGAGGTTTGTTTTTCCAGTTTAACAACTCAGGTTGGTAGAATTTTATGGTTGCCATCTTTTTTCTTTACTAGAGAGCTAGATGTTAAACCATTTATTTCACACATAGGAAGATAGAAGCACAAGCTGATTTAAGTAAAGAATATAGAATAAGACTTTTGTAATTTTTAAGTCTGCATATGATTGTCTTTGCTATAACTACTAGCATAAAAAGCTGAAAAGCAGGACTAGAATAAATCAGGAAAAGAGAATGTCTTGCAGTATTTGGCTTGAGTATAACATCTCCTGAGCATTCAGGCTTAAAAAAATCTTGACTTTTTGCAATAATCTGTGGGCTGTAAAATGATCAACTCTAGCATGTGGGCGTCATGAATTTAGAATTATCTCATGGGAAATCAATAAAGTTCTATATTTGTTTTGATGTTTGAGCATAACATAGAAGACCAAAGACATATACCAAGGATAAAAACTTAATCCAGCAGAAAAGAAATATCTGCTGTAAATGTTCAATATGTTGTCCCAGCTGTGGTGCCACAAACTCCATTCCAGCTGAAGGCAGGAAGCAATCTTCACTGCATTTCTGTAGTCTCAAATGACTCAGCTGAGGACAAGAACAGCATCTGAGTTTCAAAATCTGGTGACAAGCATAGAGGCGGTTTAGGGAATGAAGTGATTGCGTCCTGGGAAGATAATAAAATTACTTTTCCCTCTGGTGATCATAACAACAAAACACACTGAATGACTGAACTTCTGAATGGACTAATTCTTAAGGCATAGAACATCCCTGGTGAAATATGGGACCTCTTTTCATGGTGCAGATAGGCCTGGAGGAGGAATAATTACATGTCTTTATATAACTAAAATTCTGATATTTACCTGCATTTGAGTTTCAGAATTCATGAACAAATATAAATTCACCCTCAGTGCCAACAACTGCAGTAAAATATGTGTCGATGGAGTAATACCAAGTAGTTAATTCTGAGTTCTAAACTGTGACAGATCTCCAAATAAGATGTTGTGCAGAAGTAGTTAAGTAAGTTTGTTGGGGAAAACTGAAAATGAACTGGTGAAGTTATTTATATTTGTCTGAGTTTCAGGTGGAATTGGACTAAATAACAAAAACCCACCAGGCACAGCAGAATTATTTACTTTATTTTTAGACAAAGGTGAACATGACCTGCAAAAAACGAAACTGAATTTGGGTTAAGAGCAAAGATCTTCAAATTCTGGGATATGAAGAAGGATTTGTCATGTAATAGTCTAGTTCAAAAGCTGCATTTTCTGTGATTAATATTTTGAAAGCTTTAACGCTACTTTTAATTATGAAACTAAATCCTGTTTCAAACTAATTTTGACTTTGTATTAGTTTGGCTTATTGGCATTGCTACTTGTGCAGAGTGGAAAAAACATACATTACATTCTCTGAACTAGGTGAGATGCTCCCACTCCCATCTTTGAAACAGGACATGATGATTGATACAGCTTGTGTCCTTTAATTTTTATCTATTTTCAGTCCTCAGACACTCTCTTATTGCTTCTCTTAGTTTTTTTCTCTGTGTCTCTTGTTACCTATTTATCTACAGGAATTAATGGGATGCAGATAAACCTTCAACAGGGCATCTGTTACAGCTGCACTGGGTCAGCAGACAGGTGAGGTGCCCCATCTGTCCTTCCTGGACCTCCCTTGTATTCTCTTACAGGGCTGTCCACTTCATCCCTTCCCAGTTTTAACTCTCTTTCTAGAAATAAATATTTTGTGATTATTCAAAGCAACCAATGTATTGAATGAGTAAAATATGACTGAAATGCCTTTCAAGACCTCATTATTCAGCTTGACATCTGAATGTGTACTACCAAATTAATTTAAAAATACTCTAAGTCATCAAAAAAAAAACCGTCCTGATATTGAACAAGAGAGGAAAATACAGTGCATTTTACCTTCTATGTGTATTACTTATTCACTTTTTTTATACAGCCTTTTTTCCATACTAGCATAAAACCCACAGGATTCCTCCACAATGTCTGCATTCTTCCTCTGATTATTCTCCTCTGGTTATTATGAAGAGTTAGAGGAGAAGACATAATCAAAGTTTCAACAGCTCTTCCTCCACTCCCAAGATTTTTTTTTCTGTTGTGAAAAGATTGGGGTTTATTTTCTGACTTTTTCACATCCAAGCAATTAAGACTCTGAGGAAGAAGTTATTCTTTAAATTCCTTTAAAAGATGTGTTCTGAAGTCTCTCTTTTCCAGTTGACTTTGGTTTACATATGTATCAGGCAAATTTACTTCTTCTTGAATTTCTTGGATGTTACTACAATCTTTTCAAGTTTTTTCGAACAGTTTTTTCTAATTAATGGTACTTTCTCATGTAAAGATTGGGTCCTTTAGCAGGTAGTCATGTCAAAAGGATGCCTACTGTGTATGAAACAACTGCTGTAGTTCTGCTTAGCAAATGTGTCTGAAGTAGTTACATGATTTCTGCTCAGCTGTGAAAAAAAAGTAGGAGACAGTCAGTCAAAGAGTTATTTCTTCATTTCTATGTCATCCAAGAAAATGTGTCAGCTCTTTTCAGATTGCTGGATGAGTGTAGGCTGTCCCCAGAGACATTCTGTGAGAGAGAGTCACTTCAGTCTATTAGTTTAGATTATCCTTCTCTGTAACCTCTCTAGAGACTCTATATTCTTGGGAAGATTTTAAAATAAATATGTAAACAATATTTTTGTAAACTAAGTCAACAGATATAATAACAAAAACCTCATATCTACAAAAAAAACCCAAACCAAACCAAACCAAAACCATCAAAATTTTGAAACAGTGTTGCCCTGTTTGTTGAGGAATTCTTTCAGTGCAGGTATCTTGGTGAGTAGCTGCAGGTTGAGCTCTGGGTGATAGAAACCACAGGCAAGAGGCCATGAAGTGCCAACCCTTTCCAGAACAAAAGGCACAGGGACCTGTGGCAGGTGAGTGGGCATTCAGAGACACAGCAGGACCCCCAGAATTTCTCCTACTTAGACTGGGAGGGTATGCCCAGGGCTTCCTTTGTTCAGGGTCCCTCCTTGGAGGTACTAGCTTGAGCTGTTGCTTAGATATTCAGTTATTACAAGATTAAAAAATTGTAAGGATTTGGACATCTGAGACTCCTGTGGGAAACCTGGGGTTGAGCTGGTAAGGAAATCTTGTCTGTGAGAAAAGAAGGTAAGTTCCTCTGCACAGGTTCCTCAAAATTATGTTTTTTGCTCTTATCACAACACTAAAATGTCTTGTAAAACTTGCAAGATATGGGTGAGAAAGAAGAGAAAAGAAATGAAGGTATAATTGCGTTCCTCTACTTCTGACATGTAAGTTTATTTAATGAAACAGGTAAAGCATGGGCACAATCTGAATGAATTAGTAGGAAAGAATTTGAGACTTGAATTGGATTTTCATAAGCAAGGAATTTTTTTCTGATGCTGTCTTAGAAATGACAAGACATGTCTGTCTTATCCCAGGTAGGCTTGAACCAACCTTGAACTACCTTAATTTTGACAGCCACGAAGGACCACTGTTTTTCCTGTATGGAAAAAATATGAGGATAGGAAAGATGAAAAGAAAGATTGTACTGACCACACCAATAGCAAGTGTTCTGGATGTTAAACCTGCTGCACCTTCAAGGCCTTTGCTTTTAGACTAGCCAGGACAGCAGTACTGTTTGAAGCTTCACTGCTGTACAATAATATTTCCACACAGGCTCCTTAGCCACTGGCCCTAAAGAATGACCTTCCTATGGTGAAGTGCTTCACACAACACAGAGAAGCAGCTCCTGATTCCTTTCCACAGGGCACAGTAATATATATCACCAAGCTCACTCTGCTGTTTTTTCTGCAGCTCCCCTCCATGCTTTCAAACACCTTTACATGGGAATTCTCAGAGCTTCTTAGATTTACAGATAATTTTTTTTTTTTTTAAAGCAAATCAGCAATAAACCAGAAAGGGAGTCCAGATGTTCCAGCACTTGCCATGCTCTTTCCCAGTCTCTGGACCAACTTCCACGATGCAGATATCAGGATGTGAAATAAGACTGAAGAGTAGGAGTGATGTTCCTAAGCTGTACTGGCAGCCTGCATGGGCTAGATTTTTTTGCGTTTTTCAAAGTCTTTGCACTTGATCTCTATTACCTCAAGGGGTTGCCATTTACCTCTCATTGTTATTCTCAGATAGAAAGACCCCATGAGAAATAAAGTGACAAAAATATGGTTGTTAGTTTCTACTGCCTCTAAAATCACAAAGTCAGAGGAAACAATTGTCTGTAGGCACTTATTTGTTTACACAGAAGTAACAGATGGGCATGAGACACAAACACATGTGATGCCCTGCCTCTTTTTGTTCATTAATTGATTATGAAATCTGCAGCCAGGTGATTCAATACTGATTTCTTGTTCTCTGTGGTGATTTTAGCGTGCTGACAGTTTAACACAGATTATCTACATTACCATAACTCTCCTCTTTTGTCAGAGGCTAACAACTCTGAAGAGTTAAGCTGTCTTCACCTACAACTGGATTGGCTTCATCAAAATGGGTATAGGATTCAAGGCATACGTAGATATCACGTTCCTCCAAGTGGGACCAAAGTATGTATTTCTGAAGCATGACAGTGGGAATTTGTTTAAATGCGAATTACATCAATGTTATAATTGCATGTTCCAGTTTTTCAGTACGAAGGTATCCTTACACTTAAAAAGCTTTCCCTGTTTTCAGCTCTGCTGCACTGTAATCCCATGGGTTCCTTTTGTGTCCAGAGTAGATAAGAGAGAAAGTGTTTTCCTTGCTTTTTTTCTAGTTACTTTTTATGTACTTGTCCTTTGCAGGTCATGCAGGCCCACTTAATGCCTTCAATGCTGCCCCTAAGTTCATGTATTTTGACCAGATGCACTGACTTCTAGACTTATATTTCCTGCTGTCTCACACTTTGTCTTGAAATGCAGGATCTGAAAGTGGCAGCTGAAGCTGGCCTGATGTGGTGGCACAGAAAGATCACTTTAAAAGTGTCCCATACAATGCATCACTTTTTCAGCACTGTGATCCTTATGATTCAAACTCTGTCTATGATCCTCTGACAGCTATAAGAATGATGCAGGAGGAGAGAGAGGTCACCAAACAGGGAGCCAAGAATACAACAGTAAGAGTAATATGCTCTTTTGAGAGTGGGAGCACAGACAGGATGTTCTAAATGGATACAGGCTATGATGACAGTCCAGCAGGTATTTAAAAGCATTTTGCTGCCATCTAGTACTTTGTACTAGTAGAAGCACTACTCTTTGGAAAAACAGTAGGAAAAGAAAAGAATAACATACAAAACGAAAGATCCCAGCCCTAAGTATATGGCATCTAGTGTGAGCTTCACATGTCAGAATGGAAGAACATATTCCGTGAGCCAATGCTTCTCTGTGGGATACCTCTGTCCATGGGGGAACAAAATCTGTAATGTAGCAGTATTTCTGTGAATGATAATATGGCTCTTCTAACTTGCTCTAACGCTGTAAGCACAAGGAAAAAAAATGATTTCTTACTGCAGGATCTTTGTGATGTGTTGTTCATAGTGCATGTATCTTCCTGGTCCATGCACTTTTCTCACATCACTGGTTTAGAGTGCTCTCTGACAGTCTGGACCTATTAAGCTCAGTTTCACAATGTATCTGTGAAATATGTCAGTCAAAACTTTGTCCCTAACACAATCCAAGGACTTGATGGATGATATTTTCCCCATACTCCTCCTTCATTGGAAATATGTACACAGTGCTCTGGCTTATTCTACCAGGTATAAAGAAAAACCCTCAACTTAATCATCTCTCTTCCTCATTTGGGTAGGCAGGAGACACCACTCTGAAAAAAACCCCCTTATTCTATTGAACTTCTATACTTGTGTTTCCTTGTAAAGTACAAAGAATATCTGTTTCTAAGCATGGCAGGTATTCATACATAATCATTATCTTTATGCTAATATGGCAACCATTTTTTATTTTATGTCACCAAATATCCTTCATGCTATTTAAGTACTATTCATCAGACTAATGAATTATGTCCTACCATGATATAATTACCTGGATTTCCTGAAATGGATTGTTTGTGTCAAAATTACTGTCTCTCAAGTAGCACTGTTGAGATATCCTTGACACTTAAACATGGAACTGAGAAGCCTAAAAATCACTTTTAGGATTCTAAAAATCAAATGTATGCATTTCGCCCTCTAAATCCTCAGTAGAGAGAATTTGTATTCTTTCCTACACGTGTTTCAAAATAAAAGGGGAAAAAAGCCTTTACACATAGCTGAGGGACACGATGAGAAAATGTAGGAGTGCTGTAAACTGTACAAATGTCTCCCTTAAAAATTAGTGTTTATGATACACATACATTACTTTACCTCAGCAGCTACATTTACATGTGGGAATGACCCTAATCTACTGCCCTTTTGAGAATAGGTAGTTCTCTGTTGCTGTATTGTAGCTACAGATCCAAAAAGAAATTTCTATCAGTCTGCCAAATAAAAATCCTTCATCTGGGCATTTTTTATAATTGCTGTCCTCTTAAACTTGGTTACCCATATGCAGTCCCAAGATAGACTGAAATGTACATAAGTGGGTGCACAAGTACAAATGTCAGTAAGAGATGGGGGTGTCACTTTCTCTCATGAGGACTAAGTTGCAGTGGTTTGCAGCTATGAAGAGGAATGTAAATTGAAGGATTAACACACAGTATATTTATAATTAGAAGATACATACAAGTACTTTTTTATGCATTGAGGTATTTTGACCTTCCAGATAACTTGCCTTCAGCACAGTAATATCAAATAAGGATGTTCAATTTAGTTTCACACTGTGATTCTGTTTCTGAAATCTGTCATGCTTGGAAAAGGCTCTATAACCTGTCTGCATCTACAGACAATAGAATATAAAGGGTCTTTTTAGTCTGCATGACCATGAGCCTTGGATTTATATTTTATGTATAATTAAAATCCTCCAAAGTGTTTTGATTGCCTTTATTTTTAGTTCTCATTTGGAAGTTTAAACATTTGCTGCAGGGTTTTAAAACATCTGTTGTTTTTTAGCATAACAAATGATGGATATTGGATGCTTGGTGTGAGAGAGTTATTGGATAAAAAAGATATATTAAAATTGACTGGCCTACAGATTAGAATTAGGTTTGGAATTCAAATGGCTCCCTATATTTCACATAAGCTTTTAAGGAAAAGGAGTACATCATTAGAGGCATTGGAAGAGTACTATTCAATATTGGTTTTGACTCAACAGAAAATATTTGTCAAATTCCTCACTATTCAGAAATATATTTGCAAATTATATATGAACACAAAATGTGATTTTGAAAGAAACAACTGGCTAGTAACTAGGCTGCTTTTTATTTCCCTTCTTTTTCCTAGTATCTTGCTGGTTGTTGTGCTTACTGGGTTATGAAATTCACTTTTATCTAAATACAAATCACAAACTTATATAAGCTAAACTGTGTGTAGTATATGATGACTCATTACACTCTGGCATAAGAATATTTTTAGTACCTTTATGTTGTTTATTTTTCAGTTTACCTTGGAGAAGAACACTAAAGATAGATGGTATTTAATACAGATTTAGCTCTTTTGTCATCATTACATTTTTTTCCTATTTTTATTGTAAGTGAAAGAGTGTGGCACTGAACAGAAGCATGGGACTGTTGTATCTTCCATTACATGAGATTCTGTGTTGCCAGTTGCTAAAAGCCTGTGGGCTTCACTATGGGCAGAAGAATGATGCTGTTGGGTCTGACAGAGAGCACAGGGACAGCTGCTCCCACGGACAGCACTCATTCTGAAACACAGCTGCACTTGTTGGGCCCGCCAGAAAAACCTTAAGGGTAAAAGCAGCTCCACCCATGCAGAACAAGGAAGTATCAGAACATAATTTCCCAGGGCTGTGTATGCACTTGGTCTGCCACTACAGAGGAAATGACAGCTTTTAGAAAGGAACGAAAGAGTAGGTCACTGTTGCATTGATTGCCTGACACATTCTGTGTTTCAGAGCACAGGTGGGTGGACAGTTGTATAATAAATGTGTTCCCCCTTTTACCTTAAGAGTTCCCCCCCAAGTGCTGCTCTACTATGGTTTTGCTTGACTGAGACCACAGGAATTTTGTTGGATTAATTCAAACCAAATTCTTGACAGTTTTGCTAGTTTGAAATTCTGGTGACGTAAAAATTTGGCATTCTGCAATGAGGCAATGGACAAAAGCTGAAGGAATTAATATAAACATTAATATTTACCCAATTTTTCAGTGTTTTCTCTGCATGTCTTTGTGAGCCTAGGAATATATTTAAATACATAGTAATAATGTATGCAGAGCCTATTACTGAATTTTAAAAAGAGATTCCTTTAAATCATCTTCAGGAAGTTGCTGTTGGTGATGAATTATGTGAGATCCAGCAAGAAATAAATTCATTAAATAAATGAAGATATCCCAGAGAAACTTCTGATGAATACAAAGAAGAAGAAGAGAATACAGGTAGTCTTAAATGTCTTAACACATTTAAAGCAAAGTAAAGCCAGATGTTGGTGAAATATGTGCTAATTTATGCATAAAAATAGAAAACTTGTGTTTCAATCTAAAAAATGTGGTGCATACTTGTACATTCTCAAAACAAAGCTGATGACTAACCAGTTCTACCTTAGCTCATTAGAAAGCATGTAACCTTTTTACTGGAATTAAACTCAATGTGCCACTTTATTCGAGAAAATAAGCACCATTACAGGAAATTCTTTTAGTGTAATGGAAGACTAGTGATGGTCAAAAACATTAGGATGTGGCATTTACTTCAGTTTATTACATCTTACCTTTTCTGGTCTGTTTTGAACAAATCTCTATAGTTTTTGGAGTGTGTATTTTTTATTTTCCTAGTTCATCTCTTATATGGAAAATCTTTTGAAATCTCTAGGTATATAGGAGAAGAGCTGATTCTGAACTGGCTATTTAACAAGATAAACCTCTAACCTTAGTCTGAAGGGATGAGATCTACTTACCCAGCTACTCTGAAATAAGAGGTGGAAATAAACCAGAAGAATTAGTAGTAATGGTGGCACCAATTATGCACAATGATAAAAGCTCCACATATTTATTGTCAAAATGAATCACTTAACTATAGAAGTTTTTCACATGAACTATTAAGTGTAATAGATGCTAATCACAAATTGCACAGTAGGGTCTAGTTGCAGCAATACATACTTTATGTTACATTATTGGCAATACTGGGCTCCAGACATGTGCCTTGGGAGAAATCAGGAGCAAGTAAATCCATAATGTGGATAATCCATTTATGGTTAATGGAGAATTAACAGCATTTCATGGTGTAAGCATGCAGCACCTTATTATCTCAGGACTTGACCTTTAAATGACAATTGTCTGCTTCGGGCTATCTGCTTCTAATATTTGGGCACTGGCAAATTTGAAGTTGCTGCTCAGCTGCTTCTTAACCACATAAATGACTAAATTCCAAACTGTGAACATTCCTAAAGATTTTAAAAAAAAATATTTTCCGAGCACAATAAATCTTAAACAACTGAGTCAGACCTCTATCAAATCAGTCCTTTTCACTGTGCTCATTGGTAGGATTTGATCTTCTGTGTGTGCCTGAGTGGATGAGCAGAAAGAGAATTTCTGATCTCTGAACAGTTTTCCTTGATGCTCTCTTGATTGTAGAAGAATGGGAAAAAAAAAGAGTGATGGAGACCTATAAAAAATACTGAGCCTTATTCAGACAAGTGGTCTGGAAAAAAAAAAGCTTTTGCTGATAACTATTTGTGTGTTTAATGAACCCTCTTAGCCATGGAAGTGGTCCTTGACTATCTGCCTCCTATACACCCAAGGAAACCAATGTATGTTTTGCAGGGAACCTGAATGCCAACTCCCAAGGACACCCTTCATGACTCTGAAGTGTGCCAATGCTCTGATTTGAAGCATTTTCTCCTATGGAATCTCTGGCCACACATGAAAATTCCAGCTTAATGGTGTGTTGAGACAGTAATTCCCACGCATGGTGAACTCAAGCTTCCTGAAAGGACAGTGAAATAGTACCCTAGTGGTGCTTACAAAATTTTACCCTCAGGGAGGACCAGTGGAAACCAGAGACAGGATTCAGAAAAGGAAATGGCTTTTCAAGGCCTGGCTTTGTTCACAGGTATATGGTTTTATCAAGGTCTTAACTGGATAAGAAGGTGTACCAGCTCCCAAACACAAGTCCAGGGACAAAGTGTTTATGTATTGCTTGTGTTTTTTTCAAAATCATGGGTGCTTAGAAGTGAACTTTATAAGAAAAGAGAATACTTTTTCATATTTCATTTGCAAAGACCATCAACAAATCAAAGCTCATTGCAAAGATAACATTCTTATGAGATTCACACCTAATTTTGAGAGCAAAAGATCCCAGAAGATTGGACTCTTCAGTCTAGAATGAAATAATCACCCTTATATCAGCCATGCTTACCAGGAAAAACACCTCAACAATAAACCACATTATTATGAAAAAATCTGTGCCACCTAATTTTATTTTTCAACATCTTTGTGTGAAATGGCAGAGTTGTTTTTTCCTTAAGGGGGAAAAAATGAGCAGCTGACTATTAGAAAGAGAAGTTCATCTTAATGTGTTAAGAAAACCTTTTATCAAAGACTCACAATAGTTTATGTGCTTCCATTAGAAACCAAAATACCCAGCAAATAAAGTACTAGAGTGAGATGCAATGGGAATCAAACACAGAAACACAACACATCAAAACATGATGGAGAATACATACAATTTTTAAATGGTAATAAAAATTTATTAATACTGTGAAAGTTAATGCATGTATACAAACAGTTGCTAAAGTACCTAAACAACAAATCTCTTTATGATGCCAGTTAAAACTAATCTGACAGACACAAATACTTCATTTGTAAAATACCTTCAGAAATTTTTCTATGGCATTGTAAATCTGGGAAAATTGGAAATGCTTTGGTAGGTTCTCCTATTACTTGGAAAGATGACTTGAAAGGCATGTTGTTGTTCACAATTAACCAGGCATAATTTTATCATATGCTACAAAGTATAATACTGTAAAAAATATGCTGCATATCAAATTTCAAGTATGTAAGCAATATTGTATTTCTGCCTTCATCAATGACTTTTTGAAAGAAATATATTTATCTTTTATATAGATAAGGATAGTGTTATTATTTAGCACTGATGTGATTCTACACAATGATCATTTAAATTTTATGTTGTTGGGCTTATAATTAACTGGGTACAGTTGTCAAGACCTCATAGGTCTACAAATCTAGGAATAGAAAAGTTTTATTGTCAGTGTTAACAGAAATTTGAAAAGAGTTTTGGGAGACACTGGTTTCCAGGAAAGTCTCTAGTTCCACATTCAGAGCAAGCCAATTTAAACCTACAATAGCTCTAAAAGTAGCATTTGTCCCTGTCTCTTAGCTGAATGGTCCTCTTTGCTCAGGTACTTCTTTACTGACAATTGTTTTTAGAAGTTTAGGGTTTTGACTGATTTAACCTGATTCAATTAAAAAATAAGTGTCATATATTTAAATTATATGTGTAATATAACATATGTAAATATGTATGTATTATATAATTATGTATAATATATAATTATATCATATAAGTCCTTCATCCTTTTGCAATTCCATTTTGCAGAAATGCTAAAACTAAGGCAAACAAGAACACAGCTTGTCTTCCTAAAAATGAGCTTTTGCTTATACACTACAAAGAAGAATATACATGAAGTATTATAATCAGATAATTTTCTTTTCCCTTTTACTTTGTCAGTATGACATTTGTCAGAGAGACATAAGAGAAACTAGAAATATATAAAGATTCAGATAGTGCTTGGAGAGGACCAGTGTAGAATAGAATAAATTTTTGGGATTAATGTCTGTTGGAAAATCCTTGGATGAGTAAGTGCTTTTGTATGAATCCAGAGAAGGTAAAATTTATATGGTATTTTTAAAAGCTCATACCAACCAACCAACCAACCAACCAACCAACCAATCAATTCGTATTTACATTTTTTTTAAACTGGAGCAATTTATAAGACACTGTATTGTATATCTGTTTACAGAGAAGGCTGAAGACACGGTCTTCACCATTTTACACCCTGTTTGAATGGTCATACTTGCCCCTTTTATATTTCTAACTCTTAGGTTTTACCTAAGAGTAAAGATTAAATCCTGAAAGATTTGATCTGATTGTTTCCACGCTTGGAAGTACAACCTAAAAATTTTATATGACTCCATAGTGTTGGTATTACTAGACAAGCCTTGCTCTGTATAAAATATTTTATATAAATCATCATATATTTCAATTTTTCTATCTCAGAGAGTCCAAGAGTCTCAGGCCTCTTGTAATGTAAAAATCTATGCACTTTATATCCTTGTTTGAATTTCTTACAGAACAGCGTATTTTGTTCATACTTTTTATAGTACTGTCATTACAGACACAATTTCTCTTTTGTATTTGGACAGTAGAACCTGGAAAAGCAAATTGTGAAGATTTTTCTGATTTGTGCAGAAGTATATAAGTTTTCATACTTTTGATATATTTTCTCACGCTGTTTGACTATTGTGGGTTTTTTTCTTTCTTTCTTTCTTATTGTTGGATTATATGTTCTTGGTTTCTATCTGCTTTTTCCAGACTCACAGTAGAAATGAGTTCAGTGTACTTTTTATAGTCAGCATGAGTCTAGGTGAAAAAGATTTTCTGTCTGTTTTTAGATAGTTATATTATTTTATATCATTTTCCAGGAATCATTCTCCCAAGTCACTGGTTTTTGTCTTCTGATATCCTTGAAAAAGATTTTCTTCATATACCTTTTTTTTCTCTCTACATTAAATTGTGTTAGAAACAATTGCTTCATTTATCTCCTACCTAAAAATATCTGTTTTAATTTATTTTCAACTTGCTTATTTCTTTTATATTGATTTTAGTATTTCTTTTTCAATAAAAAACTTTCCCTTTGTGTTAAAAGCAATTGCTATAGCTTCAAATGTCCCATTAAATTACTTCATACTAACAATGCATATGAAACCCTTAAAACTGTTAGTTTGACCCTTAAGAGGAAAAGGGAACAGGAGACATAAAGCAAACCTCTATCCTCCTTTATTTTTTTCAAAAAGAACAACAAGGCAAGAGATTTTAAATAATAACTGAATTCAGTAAAAAGCAAGCTTTAAGGTGTTCATTGCCTGTTAATTCAGTAATATCAAAAATTCGAAACTATCCACCTTCCTTTAAAAAGAATATTTTGCAAAAAATCTAAATTGAAATAGTATAAAAAAAACCAAGTGAGATATTTTTGTTTCTGGGCAAATTACCTCAGGAGGATGACAAGATGACCACATCTTTCAGCAGTCTGCATTTCCACCCCACACTCTGGGGTAAGATGTCAAGCTTCCTTCCCCTTGGAATAAAAACAGTGAATTCCACAAAGATGACAATTTTCTTGGTTTTGGACTTTTCCTACAAAAGACAGTGATGGCCATTGTGTTGATAATGCGGCAATACAAATTTTTTCTTCATTGATTCCACCCGGTGAAATGCCTAAACTTTACTTTTTTGAGAGACATGAAGGTGTGGAACTTCACTGTTTTGCAATGAAAATTTGTAATTGTTTTTCTTTCATACAAAAGCCGTGCCCTGTAAGGCTTGTGATAACACAGACAGGAGGAAGAGCCTCTACATGAGCACATATGCACATATGGATGAGACATTCTTTCCCACACAGTCTGAGCATCCAGTAATATTCTCAAAGAAAGGTTTTTGCTAATTGATTTGCATCCACAATTTCTAGATGGAAATATGACATAAAAATAAACAACAAGTAAAGAAATAACAGTATAATAGGTCACAAAATAAAATCTTGCCTCTTTCCCTTAAAATGTTTCAAAAAATCACTACAGAAAATTAATCTTGATCAGTTTGCTGTGAATAATTTCTTCTGCATATAGCTGTGATGGAAAATCTCTGGGTAAGACTGGCTTTTCAAGGGGTTACTTGGTAAGATCACAAAAATAAACCAAGCTCAGCTATCCAAGTGGGCATCTTCACAGAGAGCATGGCCAAAGCAACACTCTCAGAAGCTCAGCACAAGCATGAACTGATAAATATTTGGGGTTTTGTTCAATTTTTCTACAACAAAAATGAGTATAATATATTACTAGGCTAAGCACATACCACTTTAAAGCAGAAAAAAAGAGGCTGCTTGTTTTATTTTTGTTGAAGAGATAATTTTTTCACAACCCACTTATTTGTAAGATCATGATGGTAAAGTAATATATTTCATTCTTCAAATTAAAAAAAAACCCCATTTTTATTAACACTGAATATGAATTTCTAGTGGAAAATAAATTTTTCTGCTCTCACTATCACATATTTATGTTAATAATTAATTTAACCAGAAATAAAATCCTTTTTAGAAAAAAATTAAGTAGAGCAAAGAAAATCGAATTAACTAAATTACTGCAAAAATTAAATGAATAATTTTCCTTGACTTCCTGGCTCTTGAGAGTCTTGCTACAATTTCCTATTAATGTTCTCAATTATTAATATTATTAGTTAAAAAGCATTGACTTTTTGGAACAGGTTTATTAGCCTACACATTTTTTGTAGCCAGCTATAAACTATTCTGGGTACATACTAAATAATAAAAAATCACAATTATCCTAGCCGTCTCGAGTTCTTTTTGCTCTGCTCCATTTGGCAGAATAGAGTATCTCAATGATAATATATATTTAGCTGTAGTGCAACATGGAAAACAACCAAAGTAAATAGCTGCACTAATATATTCCAGGGCAGAAAACTTACTCTGAACTCAGACAAAGCAAATTTAAAGGTCTAGGTGATGAAGTTTGAGTGTCAAATAAAAAAAGCTGTGTTTTTATCACTCTGATTTGTAAGTGTGTTTATTCAATAATTCCAGCTTGGAAATTCTGCTTCAGATCTACGTGACATTCACTGTTGGCTGGAGTCCAGAGAAGGGCCACAAAGATGCTCAGAGGGCTGGAGCACCTCTCCTGTAGAGGGAGACAGGCTGAGAGAGTTTGAGTTGTTCAGCCTGGAGAAGAAAAGGCTGTGGGGAGACCTTACAGCAACCTTCCATTACTGAGAGGGGGGCTACAAAAGCACAGGAGAGGGACTTTTTACAAGGGCATGTAGCAATGGGACAAGAGGGAATGGTGTTACACTGAAAATAAGTAGGTTTAGATTAGATATTTTGAATAAATTCTTGACTATGAGGGTGGTGAGGCACTGGAACAGGTTGCCCAGAGAAGTTGTGGGTGCCCCATCCCTGGAAGTCTAGAAGGCCAGGTGGAATGGGGCTCTGAGAAACCTGGTCTAGTGTAAAGTGTCCCTGTGGCAGGGGGGTTGGAACTAGATGGTATTTAAGGTCCCTTCCAACCCAAACCATTATACTACAATATGATTAGTAAATATAATTTACTCATATATATATCATCTATATGTAATTTAAGCCTGTGGACAGTAGGATGCTTTCTCTCAACAACAGGCATCTGGAACCGTAAAGCTGTAGTTTCAGATAACTCTGAGAGTTTCTGTTTGAATTTAAATGTTTCATCTCCTGAAATGTTGACTTACATACAATAGGTCAGAATCATCAGCAACTTCCACTGGCACCCAAACAGAAATCTGTTCTTGTAGCACTAGTCTGATATAGAAGTGGTCGCCAGGCCATCACTGCACTTCATCCCCTTCTACTCTATTTTTGTCTTGTCTGGCTACTCTTTTGTTTTTTTCTTAAGGGTCTTTTTCTTGGTGAGACTTTTTGAGAGTGGGACACTCAGAACAAAAGAAAGCAGCCACAGCATCAATACAGCACTACTGTCTCTGGGCCTTGTGCAAGGTCAAGAACTAATTTCTGAACTGGTTCCTGATCTGACATTCATAAAGAAGAGTGTTACTCTTTGACCAAAACAATCTCTTCAGTAGAAAATAGGGAAGAACTAAACTCACAATCTCTCATCTGCTCCTTTGTTAAAGCAACAGAATACAACAATTCTAGGACCAACTTTGAAATGCATATTTGAATGGGCTCAGCAAAAATCTGCTTTTTAATGGAACATGTGTTTTATATGCAATGAGACAGCTGGTCCAAACAGACACATTTTGGCAGAACCTATTTCTATGGCAGTGAGACACAAAATCAACGTGAATTGGAGCTCATTTTAAAATGACTCATTAACTTACAAGTTTCACTTCCATCTAATGATATTTAGTCTGTTCCTTTTGCAAAATTGAATTTTGAAATTTATATTTGTGAATGATTGTAATTAATTAATTTAATAGCAGTGACAAAAGAGAAATGGATCCTAATAGCACTTTTATTCAGAAAAAACTGTTATAGCTAAGCAGTCCCATTGACTTCATATTTCACTCTCAAAAAGAGCAGGTGTATTGAAGCTGATGTTTGCAAATGCCTAATAGGAAATAGATGTGTCAGACAAATTGCATCCTCCTTCCTAGTTTGGTTAAATATATAGGCTGTGGATCACACACCCATCTACAATATTGTACTTGAGTTTAATTCCTTTGGCAGAAGTAAAATGAATTAATATTCCTGGAAAAATGGAATTATTAAAAAATCAAATGATCTGAGATTTTATTCCATACAATAAGAAGCAGAGGAGCTGGCAAATTTTGCAGACATTGATTTTTAGAGCTATATTCCTGCTCATGGCCTTAAAGAGTATGTTCAGTAACAAGCTGAAATGTGTGCAATTTTACATGGGATTGGTTCAAGTTCAAAGCAGTGGAGCTCACTACAAAGTAATATGAAGAATTATGGAAAGACAATGATAAATTATTAATTTCAATTAAAGAAATTGTGTTTGCAAGGTAAAGTAGCATCTTTCATATTTTCAGGGAGAAATATAATGTTTTTCCAGCTTTTTGCTCCAGTAGGTAACCCTTCTTGCTTTTATTTGTAAATCTGAGTCTGACATTTGTTTCTGTGTCACAGTGATCAAAACCACTATGATTTACATTACAAGGCTGAATTGCAGAGTATTGTGATATTACACAGTATTTTCCTTTCCTTAAAACTTACTGCAAGCCATTCATAAATTCTTTTACCTTTATGTATGTGTTGCTTTTATTT
This sequence comes from Urocynchramus pylzowi, assembly GCA_013397555.1. Taxonomy (NCBI): domain Eukaryota; kingdom Metazoa; phylum Chordata; class Aves; order Passeriformes; family Fringillidae; genus Urocynchramus; species Urocynchramus pylzowi. Next base: position 37,446 of record VZRH01008154.1, read on the forward strand.
CTTTTTAATTTGTCTTTCATTTGTGTTTTTCCTGAAGGAATTAAAAATTGGGTTAAAATTTAAAGGTTCCCTGTTTTGAAGGAAAAGAACATTTAGTAAAGGTTTTTATTTACCATCATGAAATTTTTTTAGTAGGAGGTTGTCACCTCTCTCTCTCTCCCTCTCTCTCTCTCTCTCTCCCTATTTTGACACTTATCTAAGATGTGTCTTAAAAGATCACACCAGCAGAAAAAGAGAGGGAAAATTGACACTACTTAGCTTCCTAGGAGATGTATGTCTTCCTAGGAGAAGACAAGATGGAGGCTGAATCAAGCAAATATAAACTTTCAGTCTAAAAACTAATTGGAATGCAAAACTTAATGTCTGTATATGCTTAAGTTATCTCAACCATTTTCCATTGGTTATTTATTCATGCCCCGTTTCATAGTTTGGAGTCAGTGTGAAAAGCAGAGGTTCAAGTACTCATTAGTTGGGCCTTTGGTATTCTTCAGGCTGTGATGAATGATTGTCCATGTAACTGCTGATCTGTGTTCCCTTTCAACTGCATCACTGTTCCTGGACATCTTTCTAGTATGCAGGAAGCAATAGTGACTTTTCAGTATTTAAAAATGGGCTGGAAAAACAGTCAGAGCAAATTTTCCTACCATCCTTTTAAACTCTGCTTTAATACTCAAATCAGAAAGGATTCAGAAAAGGCTATCACTCCTGGTTGTGGACTGATAAGGATAAAAGTATGATAAAAGAATAACATTATTTATGCTACATTTACTGACTGCCCAGCTTAATTTACTGTGGAGTGCTTTGAGCTAGCTAACACAGCTAATGCCTAGTAAATTAGCTAGTGGCACTACACAGCAATATGCAGTTTTGCATGCCAGGTAGCAAAACCATCTGGTTTAAAATAACATTTCAGTCTTTTCAGTGTGTTAAAACACATTTCAAACATGCCAGAGACAAAATGCATCCCCTTTTGAGGAACGCTTCAAATATGTGAACTTTAGTCTGAGAGTACAACTGCTGGGACAAACTGGGCAGAGAGCTGTGGCAGTATTGATTCAGCTTCTTGTTGCCTGTTGTGTCTCCTTCAGGACACAGTGTGGCACAGGCACTGGCTTAAAATAACTGTCTGGTGAAGTATGAAAAAAAAACTCCTTCGTGGTGTCAACTCGACAGAAGATAAATACAACACAAAGAATTGGCAGCTGAAGGTAATGCATGACACAGCATTCTAGCATTTCATATTCAGCCCTATCTCCTTCCAGTTGTGATATAACTTCTCCTTTTTATCCTTGCAACACCCTGCCACTCTAACATCAGTGTAAATCATTCACTTGCTCTTTCCCTTAGACCCTGCTTCCTCCAAGACATACAACAGCAAACTAGTCTGTAAGCTCCTGGCAATCCCAAGCAACCTGGGTATCTGCTCTTCAGACAAACCATGCTGTTTCTGCTTGGAATTTTTCCATACTTCTCTCCAGCCTTCAAATTTTTTGTACAGTGGTGATTGATGAGTTACCTGAGGCCTGATATTTATGTCAATGGCTGTTTTCTACTGGAGGTCTCTTTGTTTTGCCATATCCTTTACCATCCTGTCCGGGTATTTCACACTGCTCTCAAATTCTACCTCCAACACATGAATGTGACAGAAAGATGTCCCAGATCTTCAGCTTTCTTCTGAAGCAGGAAAAAAAAAATCTTAATATGCTTCTACCATTTCATCTATTTATTAAATAATACCAACTTGGTTAACTACTGCAATAAGTTAACATCAAGATACTTCATGTGGGTGTATATTGGCAAGTTCTTCGGGACCTGCATTATGAAAAGTTTTTCTCCATTGCTTTCTTAGTCCATTGACATCACTAGTGATCTGGCTGTGAAATTTCCAGAGAAGAACAGAAAACCTTTCTGATTGAAACAGCAGAAGATCTGATGATCACTTATAGAGGAGTAAGTCTTCAAATCCTTTCAAGTTCTTATAGAAAAAAAAAAAAAAAAGACAGAATAAACCCCCAAACTAAACCCAACTAATCCAACATTGGCAGCTAATGGCACTTTTTCGATTTTATTTTATTCCCTTATCCATTGTATATAGGTTAGAGAGGAGAATTCAACTGCTTGCCAAGAGCACTTTTCAGAAACCTCGGGAAGACCAAAGGTTTCATGAAACCTGAGAATTAGCAGTTGCAGAAAGCTTAGAGTTTGACCAGAAGTGTGATGCACCTTAATAAAAAGAATTAGCAAGATTTCAAAAGGCTTTAGTGATTTTAATTTATACAGGAGTCTTCGTAAACAACTTTGATTAAAGTGTGACAGTTCAATGAATCTGTGGGTACAATGCAAGCAGAGTGTGAACAGTCTTCACTATGAATGCAGTAAAAATTACAAATTTCATGGTATTCAGGAAATTAAGATGGTTGTAGGACAAGATTCTGGAAATAAAAAAACGCAGCTCAATAAAGTCTGCTCTTAGTTACATATCCCACTGGCTAGAATACTGAAATAAATAAAAAAAACCCTCAACCCTGTTTTAATTCAAGTTGTGGAAAAGTCACTGAAAATTTCTCGTGTATAACTGCATACAATTTTAAAACTCACTGATAAGGTTCAAGCTGACTTAAGTACAATTAAGCATATTTGATAAAGTGTATTTGAAATGAAGTTATTGGGAAAAATTTTATCCTTCTTCAAGGATTACATATGTGGAAAAAAAAAACCCATTAGGGTGATTAGAGTCAGCATAAAACTCTATTAGAGATGCAAGATTTTAACCAAAATTGGTATCAAAAGGATTTGCACAAATGCTGAAAATCTATCAAACTATTTTTTTTAATGAAAAAAAAAAGTTGTAGAACAAATGAAGACTATCTATTTATATCCTGTTTACTAGGAATTATTTCCATTTACATGGGACTGATAATCTGTCTTGATAGATTATGTTAATAAAGGTAAATTGATAGCTGCTACCAAAATAAAGGACCTTTGGAACACTCTGAGTTAATTTCACCAAGATGAAAATGTATTGTTTCAGAGATTATAATTTATTCTGATTCATGATCTGCCTGGTGGAAATGCTCTGTTTGGCTTTCACTCTGGAAAATTATAAAAAAGCAAGATGGAGTTCTAGTCTTCCACAAAATAATGTTAAGTAATCTTATATATCAGTGCAATATAATGAAACCTGTATACCTAAAATATATCTGGACTTCAAATCAGAGTATTTAGTTTAGAATATTTTGATGTTACTGATACTGAATGCTTGCCAGCCTGAAATGAAGTTGAGTCTTGTTGTGGTGGGGATAACTTTCTACAACAATTGCAATTTTTTTCTTTAAAGACCTCAAAAAAACTAGAGCTAACATCATGTTCATAAAAATTTCTGCATACTTGAAGCAACTATTCTGGAGATTGACTTCCTTTAGATCCAGAAGATTTTTGAGATAAAAAAGAAAGGGCAAAACCAAACTACAGACTTCCTTTTTGGGTCTGCCAGTATTCTCAGCTGAAAGCAGCCACAACATGGTTTCAGCAAACCTTACTTAAACAGCTAGAGAAAAACTATCAGTATTTATTGGCCAACAATCTCATCTTCTTAATGTTCTTGTGGAAGAAAAAAGTTTTTCAGCAGTCTCATAGTGTTTGAAACTAATTAAATAAATGATGAATTGTGGGTTTGGATTCTAATCTGAATGTACTAGGGCTGTAGCCTGAAAGGTATTCTGTTTACTAGGTAAAACTTGTATTATGATTAATTTTCTCCTAATGTTTTTAGTTCAAGTACTCTCAACTGAAAAATATCTTGGATCAAAAAAAAAAAAAAAAAGTCTGATATATTTAGAAGAAAAACAGTAAACCAATAAAATGCATCCAGAAGATTTTATGTATCTATCTCATTTTATCTCAGATTGCAGTATCAGGGATTAATTTATCTATTCAGATAAATGCTCACATTTCTTGAGAACATAAATTGCTGTTTATTGGCTTTGTGAAGGGAATTTCAACACACACTGTAGACTCACAGTGTCTGAAACCAAAGGGATAGCTGCAAGGTTTGATGCAGGGTTTGTAACACAAAGAAATGAAGAGAGATATGTGTTTTTCTTAGGTTCATCAGTTTCCTTTAATTTCAAAAACATACTGCTAGTTTAGTTATAACATCTAATTACTCCATAATACTCAATACTTTCTGACATTACTTCAGTGATGTTTTGCCCTTCGTGTCACCTGGAGTATTTCAGGAGGGGAAAGTATGATTTTTATCACAATATTTTGGATGCTTGTAACAGCAACTGAGAGGTACTGATGCCATAGAGGCCCCACAAGATCCAAACCAAGAATTAATAGCTTGGAAACTGTAAAGAGAATTTCCATCTGGAAACTCTTCTACAAATTTGAAGGACTTGTTTGATAGATTTGGACATTTACTGAAGTGTTAGCTCCAAAGGGGCTAAAGTAAACTGCATATCTTTCTCAAAGGATTAATGTGGGTTTTTTTCATTAAGTTCGTGACATACAGAACAGCATTGTGATCTGTCAGCAGGTGCTTGTGGGCTGCTGTCAGCTTGCTCTAAGGCAACTACATAGGATTATTATACAAACAAAAATAAAGACAGCCTTTTAGAAGCCTTGATTTTCTTCTGGAGATGTAGAAGTTCAGATTGTTCAAAGTGATTGCTACTTGAAGTAAAAGTTTTCTTTGACCTATTGGAGCTTGGCATGTGACTGAAATAACCCATGGAGAATGAACCAACTGACACTTAAGCAGAAGGGAGAGAAAATAAAATAATGATGGTCTGATAATGATCTGTAGGTGCATGAAAAGTGACTGGTTGGTTTTCTAAGGTATTTTAATCACACCAAAGAAAAGGAAGTTAATCCAAGGTGCAGAGCTAATGATCTGATGCTAGTGACTAATGCACAACTACAGTTCATGTGAGGACACTACAGCAAGTCTTGCACTGAAGGTCTTCAAGAAGAAGCTTAAAAAATGCTTCTCAATATCTCCATACTTGGGCAAATCTGCCTTCAGCAGAATGATTGATTTGGTTGGCCTTGCAGTGATTAAATGCCAAGAAACTCTTCATTTTTTTTTGTTTAGATCTTATTTTTCATTTTGGGACCTCTGATTTCATGATCTTTGAGCTCTGTAATAATGTCTTAACACAGGTTCTTACAGGCTTCTTCACTTAAATTCTATAGCTAACAGATTGCTGTTAGCATCCTGAATCAAAATTTTAAAAATCAATATTGTTTTTCCAGCTGGGAATTCAGTTCAGAAAATGCACAAAAGAGTATGCAATAATGAAAAAAAATTAATCAGTACCATGATTCTATAGACCAGTTGGCTTGTCAAACAGATCATTGCATGCAAAAGACATCTGTTTCATATCCACTTTAATTTTATTTGATACCCTGGAGTAAAGATGCTCAAGCATACAAATGGATTAGAAAATATATTCTTTCACTTTAATCTTTCAATATAATGACCAAAATGTCTGATAAGAACCACTGATTGACTGCCAGCTGTGATAAAATACCACAAATGCAGTTGTGTAGGGCAGTAATGCCTAAACTCCTTTGTGACAGTTCTGATTTATTGAATCCAGCAACAAAACCTCATGAGGAGCATACAAAGTACAAATCCCAGTTAAGATGACTCAATTTCAAGTCAATGAAAACTAGAAGTACAAAAATAAACCCAGATCTCATTCCTGGCTGTGAGGCTGTGGAATTGCTCTGTTTTTTACTTCTTCAACAAAAGTCACAAAGCCATGTCTTCTCCTGAGTGTTGTAATGTACTCTTTGGTTATCATTTTTTATTCTGGTTAACAAAACCACAGCACAGCATTTGCAACTCTCAAAGGAGAATGTGTGGAAGGAAGCATGTCTCCTTGGAGTACCAGCTTCCTGTAGGTTCTTCGTCTTGCTACTCAGGTCTGTTGGAGAGAAGAAAACTGTCTAACATCTATATCTTTCCTAAACCAAAAAAAATGTGGAAAAATAAAAAAAAAACTCCTGAGATGTGTCTGTGAAACACCACTGTCATAAAAGGAGACAATCACATTAAAATTGTGTTCAGAATAGTAGCAGACATTAGGTATTTTGATACCATTGTCCTGGAATGGAGTGGTAATTGTCCTGGAATGGAGTGGAGAAATAATGCAAAACATAACATTGTGTGCTGGCAGCTATCATGGTGAAAAATGCTCCAGAAATGCACAAATGCTTCTATAAATGTTATGAGTTCATTTAATTGACTATCACTGTATTTTCCAATAGGATTTTGGTTTTGGTTGTCTGGTTTTTTTTGTTTTTTTGTTTTTTTTGTTAGGTTGGTTTCTGAGGGTGTTTTTTGTTTGTGGGGTTTTTTTTCGGTTCCCAAAACATGACATGAAAAATAGTTTTCTCTAATCAAAGACAGCATTATATTTAATATGAGTGAATAAGAAACAAAAACCCCTTGTAATACTAGAAACAAAATCTCTGATACAGGAATAAGAATGTGAGATTATTTGAGACTATTTCAGTCAGTTAGATATTTTTAAATTATTTGAACTGTCTAAGCCTCGTGGAGGAGAATTGGTTGAACAAGTCTTCAGATTTGTGCCTGGTGGTTATTGTTAAGAACTCAAGAGCACAGAAAGACTGGGAAAAGTTGTAAATAACCAGAAAGGGAAAGAAAAAACCAGAATAATTTCAGTAAGTCAGATGTTTATGCTTCAGAGTACCTTGTCATAATTCGTAGAGCCACTAAAGAGAAATACAATTTAATGTATTGAAATAAAAGATTTAATTCGTGTGGTGTTTTGCTAATTTTATAATCTTACAACAATCCTTACAATAGTAGGAGTTGAATGATGCCCTGTGTAACTAACTGGTACTGTTAAGACTGTTTCTTGTTTTGTACTTGGAGAAAACATTTTCAGCCTTGTAACATGTGCATGGAACAGCAGCATTGCTCTGCATTGCCAGATGATGTTAAGAAGTAAAGAATCCTCTTCTTATATACAAAATTTTAATTTTTTTTTCTTAAGATAGTGAGTACTGGAATGTTCAATGGAGGCCTCTGAAACAGACTGGGAATATTCAAATGAACTTCAGTCATCTGACAGTCCTAATGTTGATATCTGACTGGTTTCTGCATCTGTAAGTGGCCAAAACATGACATATTCTAGGTGAGGCTTTACAAGGATCTTGAATGCATTTCTGATGTCTCTTGTTGTACTTCAAACAGAGATGTTGGTGATTCTTAACATCTCACCTACTTGTAATTTGTGGAATCCTTTATAACTGATGTTAAGAAGATGATAAAGCTCTGTGAAAAGGGCTAGAAGTGTCTGCTTTGTCTTAGCCAGCTACAGGAGAGAACCTCTGACTATCCTGGCCCTTCTTCTTTCAGCTCTGCCATGTGAACACAAAATGTGTGTGTGTGCACCAGGGAATGGAGGCTCGCAGGGACCTCCTGTTACAACTTATACACATAAAAACCCTTCTGGTCTTCTCTGTTCAGAAAAGCACCAGGTCCTGCTTTTCCATGCAATTTTGCAGATTTCCAGCTTCTAAATGAGAGTCAGGAAAATATTATGTAAGAATGATGCTGAACCTACATGTAAGATGTAGAAAAGGCAATATTTTATTTTATGTCTCATTTCACTTGAAAAGTTAATCTAAATCCTGGCTGTTTTCTTTTCAGTAATTGAAATATTACATAGAACATAACTAGAAAAGGAATGCACATTTCTGGCCTAAATTAAAGTGCTTCATTCTACATGCTTCACCTATTTTAGTCTGAGTGATTCTTCTTTCTAATGCCTGATAATTCTGTACAGACAAGTATAAAGTAGTAAGTACATGGTCTTATTGTGTGATGAATTAGAACTTTAGCTTATTGTGTGATTGGCAAATCTGTGCAACAAACAAAGCTGAAGATAATTAACATTATCTATGAGAAACATATATGTTCTATCAGCAGATTATCTTCATTTTCTCTGCCTCTACCACTTAATGGTATTTCTTGTCAGCTCAAATCAATGTTTTGTAGCATAGATCAATATGATGTGAGCATCAAATAGTAATTGGTAAAATGCAAATATTTTAGAACATGAGAATAGACTATCTGAAAATGCAAATGAAACCCTCATCTTGCACAAATTGGAACAATTATGGAGCATTTGAATAGCATGAAAGGGATATCTCAGTGTAGTCTGGGCCTGTCATAGGAGCCGGAGATTTTACATAAAATTAGACAAAGCTTACTTTCAGTCTACAATCTTCT
>VZRH01008154.1:45777-154118 GCA_013397555.1 Urocynchramus pylzowi
CAACCTTCCTTCCTTCCTTCCTTCCTTCCTTCCTTCCTTCCTTCCTTCCTTCCTTCCTTGTTTTTATTCCTGTACATATCCAGAATAACTTTACAATTTAAATTGCTTTGCAATTGATTTTTCACTCAACTCTAGCCTCAGTGGATTTTGTTTATACAATCAAATCTAAATCCAGCTGTTACCCTTGGAAGGCTATTCAGGGTCATTATGAAAAAGCTGTTGATCACACACGAAACATATGCACAATTCTCTTCTACTACTCTTCCAAGAAATCTTTGATAACATCATTTAAAAAAAACCCTTTTTATTAACTGCTGTAAATAATTTGTCCTCGAATTTTCTTCAGTTCTCTATCTGCTGTTTTCTTCAATGACTAGCTCCAAAATATATTTTTTACACTCGTAAGACTTCATTATATTTAACGTGATGCTCCTCCTTGAGCTGTGAAGTAATGAGGGCTTAACAACACAGTTTGTTTGGGTTATTTTTTTTTAAATCTATTCATCTATATATATAAGCACTGTCAACAGGGGCACTAGCATGCTAACTCAGTCCTTTAATTTTATTTATATCAAGCCTTCTAAAATATTGCTGTTAGTTCTTGTTTTCATTTAGGTGTTTGACCCTGACTGAATAAAGTCAGGTTTTTTTTCCTTTGACAAGGAATCTCTGAGATTTCTGCAGCTCTGTCATTTCATACCAAGATTTATACTTAATTGTTCTAATTATGGTCACATATTTCCCTTGTTAAAAACTTGCTTCACTTTGTCTCCCCTCAAAAAAAAGTGTGCCACTTGTAGATGCTTTTCTACCTTTTTTTTTTGCTAGGGAAAGGTCACTTGGAAAAATTATGGGATGTAGGATGGAAGCACATAATGTGGTACCTCTGCATCAGCTTCTCAGTCTGAGTTTGTAAGGCACTCAACAGAATATAGAAAGCACTACTGTTCATCCTTCACTGTGGAGGGAAAAACTGCCCCTTTCAGCTGGCACAGAGAGCACAGAACAAAAGAAGAATGGCAAGTGCCCTTCACCTGCACTGAGCTAAGCTTCACCTAGAGAAGTTAAATTAAAATTCTGCCTGGAAAACTGCCATGAGAGTGCAGGAATGAATCAGAGCCCTGAGAACTCTTGCCAGTGCTGTTGTTTCTCTTCTGGCAGCTCACACTCTCCAACTCTTGGTCTTTCCTGGCTCCTACCTAAAGGCACAAGAAATCTCTCTACCTTCACCACCCCTTCAGGTGCACTAATACTGTGGTGACTGTCAAACAGTGACACACTTGAATTCTGCAATGGGGACATAAATGAAGAAGAATGGACTGGACCAGACATCATCTAAAATGTTAAAGAATGCTTTTGATAATGAAAATTTTAAATAAAATATATAACTATTTTGTCAGCAGTAGAGAAAGAGACACGTCAAAATTGTCCCAGCAGCTAAAATAACATGATTTTACTGCATCTTTTCCAAATGTAACTGAACACTACTCTGTGAAATCAGACACAGAGTTTTTTTATACTTGTATTACAGAACAAATACCAAATTCTACTCAGAGTATGACTGGAAGAGATCAACATTGAAAGCATGTCCCAGTCTGCTTCCATTATATTTACAAAGCTACAAAGCCATTTCAGTGGCTTCAAATGAGAGCTCAGTGTAAGAACTTGGGACGATTATCTGAATCTTAGACAAGCACAAAAAATTTTCTAAATAATTTAAAACCACTTTTGAGCAAAACAAAATATTTTCCTCAGAGATGCCGTAACCTAAAATATTTTCCCATGGAAACAATTTTTTGTGGTTTAAGAATTCTCTTCATATAAAAGTGGTAATTGTTCTTCCTTACTTCCACTAATAGAGACTTACCTAGAACTAACTCATATTCAGGCTTTTTTTAGACAGTTTGGTACAGTTTTTTTCTTGTTTTTTTTTCTGCCTGTAGCTTTGCCTGACCTATATGGAATGTCAATAAGTGTGGACATCAGGAAGCAATAGCAGCTTCTAACAAGAATGTCAGCTAACCTTGACCCATGGTACATGAAGTCTTTGCTGCAGTGTCCCCCTGATTAGGGAGGGTCCATAATAATTCAGTTGGTGCTAGGGAGTGACAGTCATGGGTGTAGGGGTGCAGGTGGTGTTCCCTTCAGTCCTCTGGTGAGGGAAAAGAGTGTAAGAAGGAAGGCAGTGATACTGAAGATCAACAACTGCTCTGCTGTGGAGCAACTGCTGGCAATAGAGTTTTGGTTTCCCTAACCATGGGAGCCTGTTTGAGCACATATATATGTATACACACACACACACACACACATATATATATACACACACACACACAGATATAAATATCTAAAGAGACGGTGCAAGAAGAGGGAACCAGAATCTTTTCAGTGGTGACCAGTGACAGGACCAGAGGCAATGGGTACTACAAGAAAAGCAGGAAGCTCCCTCTGAACACACAGAAACACTTTTTCACTGGAAGGGTGAGCAAGCACTGTCTCAGGTAGCCAAAAAAGGCTCTGCAGTCTCCATCCTTGGAGGCTTTTCAGTTGTTGGCTTCACTCAAATAGACAAGTGCAAAACTTCAAGAAAAGAAGACAAGCATTATGTTAGGCAATATTATTAGATTTTGAAAAGAATCTGGGGAATGGTAGAAACACTTTAGAAACAAGTCTTTAGAAGCAGCATTCTGTACACTAGAAAGAAACTTTTTCATGGAAAAAACATCTGAAAAATCTTTTAGATTGGACTAACAAAATGAAACAAACAAGAACTTCCTTAGCAGAACTCCGTGGGGCTCAGTGTAGAGACTTTCTTGTCCAGAAAGTCTTAGCATTGAAATTATCTTGTATAATGATTTTTGGAGGGATTTTTCAGTTGCTGAGTTTTATATATAGATGTTTAGTGTCAATGTATTATTTTCCTGTTGCTCTGTTAAACATTCTTGTGAACCAGATGGTCATCCATGTATCTTTTTCAGAAAGCTTTTGTTTTTTAAATAGCTAAGCAATGGGAGGTTAAGATTATGCAGAGACATTCCAGTGATTTTGGAGAATAGAACACTACTCCAAGGCAGATTCAAAAGGATTCTTAACAAACCATCTGTGAAAAAAGTGGCTTTTTTTTTCTTTTGTCACATTAAGAGAGCTGAAGAAAACAATTTTCCCCCATAAAAAGTTTTCTCCCTCTTAGCTTTGACCACTTTTTCCCCCTTAATTTTTGATATAGAAAATAATCTTAAACTCAGAAGCTAAAACAGAAATTAGAGATTGTACAGGTAAAATATTTTTGCAATATAAGTAGAAATATTTTTATGAGATCAGACAGTTATTTCACATAAATGCTGTATTTCAATGATAATTTCTTTGTACATAAATTCTTCAAAAAACATACAATAACTTTTAAAAACCCACAAACTGTATTTCAGATACAAGACAACAAAGTCTACTTTCATATTTTCCCTCATGATTCTGTTTTATTTTCCCACTAATAAAACACAGTTATCCTTTAATTGAGCTGCAATGTGTAGCACAGCTGCAGTAAAGCTGAAATTCTTATTTGTACTCTATAATTATCCCCTTCACTCCTGCAGCAGCCAATCAGTTACTATTTCAAGCACTCCTAGTGGGGGCTGGTGGAAATTTTGCAGCTGGATGAGAGGCACTCTGAACAGTATTTGGGGAAGAGAGTCACAATTTAGGGTCTTAAAGACAACTAGGAAAAAAAAAAAAAAAAAGGTCTGGAATTAACTGGCCTTTACTACCAATACAACCCAAATCTAAAAGTAAATAGAGTTATTAAAAGAGTGTTAGAGCACTAAGCAGAGCTGAATAATGGTGTGGTGTGGTGGGAAGATATTCTTTGCATTGCATCAGAAGGCCTAATAAATGTGTCCAGTGTATAGATAATCCATCATTTGTCTTCAAAAATCTCTGCAAATACACCTGAAGGGTTTCATGTCTCCAAATGAAAATAGAGAGGAATCAATGGGGTGTGAGGGATGACTGTGCAATTTCACATGTGGGATCAGCTGGTGTGTTCTGCCCTGTGGTGGGAAGAACATATCAAGTTATGACACAGACAGGAGATGTACAAAAATGCGTATTTTTTAAAGAAGACATCTCTAAAGAGACACAGGAAAATGACTATGAGGTTTTATTACAGTAGGGTGTTCGGTGCTTTTCTCTCAGCTACTGAAAAACCTTAATGAGGCCACACTCTGTCAGGGTGGTGGCGGATCTTAGGCAATCTATTCACAGTATTTCTTCTACACCTTCCCCTGTCACTACCTATCCCATCAAATGAGCCCACATGAGGAATGTAAATCCAAATCTCTAGTATGTTATTGTAAAATATTACCTATAAGTAGTTGGCTGATATGAGGTAGTTATCAAGAATGTTTTGAAAAATTCCTTGTTGAGACATTTCTCACAGTAATGTGAGAAATTGCAAAGCATTAAGAAAATGTTTGCTGATTGAAGTGTATATAAACACAATATTTTACAGCATCCCCCATGATAAAGCAGCCTATCATGCCTTTGGGGTTTCTGGCTGCTTCTTGAAGAATGTTATGCAGATGGGGAATATTGAATATGCTTTTGTTTTTTGCACACACAATTTTGTATTTTGTTTCCATTTTCTAGAAATAGATTTTAAGCTGTAAGATGAAGTGTTAAGATATTCGTAAACAGAAAATGCAAAATTAATGTTAGTTTAATGCAGTTATGCAACTGCCTTCAGTAATGATCCAATATTCCAATGTCTTCCTTTCATTTGGGAATCCAAGCTCTGGCAACTAGAGCCCACTCTTTTGCAGATGCCTAATACTTTTACATCTCTGATAACCATACAAAATTATTTCAATTTTCAGATCTTATAAAAATATTTTTAAGTTTTAAAAATTAGTTAAATTATAAAAAAACCCCAAATAACCAAAATCCCAACTCTCCACCCTTCAGTATCACCCAAAGTATTTATTTCTCTCCAAGTCTAATATTGTCAAGGGAGGCACAGGTTTTCCTCTACTTTGTTTCAGAATGTGCCCTAACAGGAAATTCTAACTGCATTAGAAATCACATCATCCAGAACACTGTGTGCTTAAGTTTCTTAAGGAAATAACTTTTTGAGTTCACTAGAGTTTTGTTAGTATTTTGTTTTAGCTGGAGCGAAGGAGCCTTCTTAATGAGAACAGCCAACTAATACTCAAAATAAAATTATGTTGGGTCTGACCTGTATTTTCCTGAAGAAAGATTACTAATTTGACAAAGCTAGACAAGTTTGGCAGAATAATCATGATGGGGGTGGAGTTAGTTTTTTTATAACTAATTAATTTCTTGTGATTCTTTCTGAATCCTTGGGCTTTTCATATGTACACGATCAGAGGAAACGTATTAATTTTGACAGCAGGGGAGATCTACCAACACTCTACCAACACAACACATCTACCAACAGAGGAGATCAACCAATATCATAGGTAGAAAACCAGGCTTTTTTTTTTTTTTTTTTTTTACATTTGAAAAATATTCTTTTGCTAACTTTTACTGTTATAGGGGATAATGAATGATTCATGTAGGAACAAAACCTTTAAATGACAAAAGAAGACCTCATAATTCTACCTGAACTTGGTTATGTGTTCCAGTTCCAGGAGCAGTAATGTAAGAAGACAGTTCTGTCTCTTTTTACATTTTTCTGAGTCAGAAGTTACAGAATGCTCAAGGGTGAAAAGGTCAAATGATCAAATGATAATTACTTTTTAGGTACAAGTTCTTTATATGCCCACCATGAAAATAGAATTACTGCATCAATAGAAAAAAAAAAAAACATTCTTTAAAAATTTGCATTACTTCTCTGAAAGGTATGATAAGACCGAACTATTTTGTTATTTTACTGTCTCTAGGTAAGAGGCAAGGAAGATGGATGTGGCTACTTTGACACCAACAGCCAGAAAGTCAAATCTGGAGCATGTTAGGCATGCCTGTACTGGAAGTATAGTGCACAGTCACTGCGAAAAAAAAGAGTGGAATTTACTTGTTTTTAGAGGGGAAAACAATAAAGATCAGTAGGTCGAAGCACAGAGTGATACATCTGTAAAAGCTAAAAGATGAAAGGTGATGAAAATACAGTGCTGGTAGAAAGAGAAATAAGTGAGAATCTTACTGAAAAGAAAAAATGAAAACTTTTGGGTTTTATGTAGGAAAAAAATCTCTGAGATTAGAAATATATTTTAGCAGAAATTTATTTAATTTTACAAAAGGACTACATGCAACAGCAATAAGGCATGCTAAGTTTAATGCCAACATGGTTATAGTCAGATATGATCTCAGATGTCCCTTTTGTTGTTGATCCATTTGACATGCAGTTCTGAGGAAATAACATCCTACATAAGCTCATGACTCCAATGGACCTAGCAGTGAAATTGTGCATCTACTTGAGGCAATGCTGTTGGAAGACCAATAAATAACTAAATAACCCTTTCTAATGAAGATGTTGGCATTATGTATATATATATATAAATTAGAATGGTGTAATTTTAACCATGGAGAAGGTATTTTGAAAATTGCACAGTTTAGCAATTGTTTAACAACTGTTTGAAACACCCATCTATGCTGTGTGAATGGAATATGAAAAAAACCCTTTTTTTTACATTACATTCATGCTACCAAGAAAACAGATGATATAAGGATGACTCTTCAGATGGACATGTTTTGTGTATTGTTTCCTATTATTTTTATTTAAATAAGTAATGCTTCTGTCTCAGAGGACTTAGGAAATCAGTCATGGTTTTTATTTTGCAGGAAATTTATGAAGAGGAGGACAACTACTCCCTGTAAAATGTGGCAGAGTGATGATGAATATCTGCTTTGGAAAATATAGATGTGTCAATTGTGATTGAGCATTCTCTAAGTGACCATGTATCTACTCTGTATCACTGTTATATTTTTTTCTACACTGTATCATTGTTATATTTTTTTTTGCTAAAATAAGTTTTTAAAAATGGGTTGATCAAGCCAGAAAGCTTTCAATACATTATAGAAATTAATTAAAGAATAATGTCAAATTTTAAGGCAGTCTTGAGTTTGTAGCTGAACAAGACAAATAGGTACTGGCTGGGAGGTGAGTTATATCAACCTGCTACTTTTGTAGGACTAGACAGAACCAAAGTTTAGTTACCACAACTCAGGACACATGATTCTCACCCTGAATGTATCTTTAAAACAACCTAATGATTTTCCTTTTCCCTTTCTTGAAATTGCAGTAAGGGAAGCACTATGGTGCATACACAATTTTTGCTTACACAACTCCGTGTTTTAAGCCATTCCTAATACCTCCACTATCAGAAATTCAGAAGGGAGACACATAACTGCATTTCATAACCCATATTTTTCACTTTTATTATTCTATATTTTAGTTTTGGAAATGGTGGCATGCAATATCACTACTGGAGGTCCAACTGCACATGTTGGCCTGTGTGATGCAGGCTGCTTTCTGCTTAGTCCTAACACTTTCCTAAATTGTTTTTTGGACCTTGCTGTGATGAATGGACTAACAGTCAAATTAATTTTATTTTTTGGAGGCAGTACTAATACTTCACTTCCCTGTCTCTATTGCTTTGTTAAATATCAGACCAATTTGTCAATTCAGACAAATGTGTGCGGGAAGTTTGTGCATATTTTTCTCAGACAAAGGTGAAAGATTATTGATCTCAGTGCACTGGTTTTGAATTCTGGTACTAACTTCTGTTGACAAAATGCTGTACTGCTTTCTTTAGCTACACGTAATGGATGAACTTCTTCTGTATTAGAATGATCTTCACCTTTTCATATTAACAATTTCACATCCAATGACAGCATAATCTGTTTATGATGATAATTTCTTGTGCATTTGAGTGTATAAACTGAACACGAAATCAAATTTTTCTCTTACTCAACTCTGACTACTAATAATATTTTCTGTCTCTGCGTATTTAAAAATTTAAGAAAGAGGTATGTATGTATTATTGAAGGAGTTGTAGACAGTCCCAAGCACATGTGTGTCTTGCACATCTCTCAGATTAAAGATTCTTTACTCATAATTTCTTGGACATCTGCTGTTTAAGATTTATTATCTTTATTTTTTGTCTTTAGTGCTAGCTTGCCAAAGCCAAAATTATTAGTATTTAAGCTGCCTGTATGCACAGCCTCTTCCTTTTTATCATTGTTTTTTTTCTCTATTTAGCCGGTGGGTATTGTTTAGGGGGAGAAACTAATGAATTAAAGAGCTGAATGAAGGTCAGGATGCTATTTTGGTCTGTTCTTTATATTGATTACCTTTGCTGATACAGAAAAGTCTCAGTGAAACCTTTAATCTATCTTTGCTGTTTAGCTAATCGGATGTAACAGTTCAAACCTACAGTAAAAGTGTTTCTATTAAAAGGTGCAGATGAATTGAGCAATATAAACTGCATTTTAGCAGCACAAGGTGAACACACAAAACTTGTAATCCAATTTTCATTTCAAGAAGTATCTGCAAAAATTTCTGCTAAGCTCAGAAAAAAACCCCGATTTAGATTTTTCTGTCTTCTTAAAAGTGCCAATTGCCACTATCTCATAGTTAGGAATAAACAGTCAGTTTATTGATTGGCCAGACAATGATGGATGATGATAATAAACAATAATTTTCTATATCGTACATAGCTCTCAAACTCAAAGTTATTAATATTAATTTTCCTCTGCATGAGATTCCAAGATTCCGCAGAACATTTATGCACATGGTTGAGTTTGAAGGGATGTGCTAGTCAATCAGAAATAATTATTTAGAAAAAAAGACTGTGGAAAGATAAATTTTATTGCATAGAAACTGCTCTGAAATATTCTGGTTTGGATTCCAGCTTCTGAACCTTTTTGCTTGGCTCTGTATGCTTCCTGTTCAGTCAATCAAGGAGTGCAGAAGCTGGGGGTATTCAGAAATTTCAAGCCTTTGACCCAGAAATAGGTTTTGTGCTTCACAAGACTGGAGAAAACTCCAGTTAAAGATTTAAGTCCCAATTCCACACCAAGGAAACAGCAAAAATTGGGAATGGTGCTTGGATTATCAATATTTCCCCAATTTTCTGTTCCTCCCAGTCCAGTGAATGTTCAAAAATTTCTAGGCTCTATGATATGTAGTCCTCTCAAAGTCCATGTTTTGGGCACAAAACATTATCCTGTGCTGGAACATAGATAAAAATTACTTGTAACAAAAATTATGTCAGGTGAGAAATGTCCACCAAAACTCTTTGGCTTACATGAAGCATCCCAACAAGTTCTGCTAGGTCCAAAAGACCATCTTCTAAGGACTTTCACAAGTCTTACGTAACATGGGAGATTCTGGAGGTGCCAAGAACACAGATGAGCTGACAGAGTCAAATATCTGAAAGTTACTGATACAATGATGGTCCTTTGAAATAAATCACTGATTTAATTGGTCTACCTCATTTCACATCCTAGTTATTATTTGATGACAATCTGTATCTATTAGTTGGAAAGACCTGTTTGGAAGAATCTAGTCTTATTTCTTGATAGCAACAAAGTCATACATCTTATTGGTTTTGCACAATAACGTTTGTCAAATATGCAAATAGAATATAATTGCATAGTGAAAAGGAGATAAAGAAGATGAAATCTGGGATCATTTTTAGGTTTGTAAATGTTACAGTTGTGAACCATGGTATAGCAGTAATGAGCATTGAAAACATCTAGTGCTCATTATCACAAAACCAAATAAAAATGTAGATAAAAATCATCCTGTTTCAGTGAAAGCCAGATATAGGTAGAGTTCAGAAAAGAACTGGAAATTGAATGTACCAGTCTTTCTGTAATGAGCAGAGACTTGCTTACAGATGTCTAAAAGCCAGAGACTGCTCAAATATTTTATGGAGTAAAAGATCAAAAAAGTAGAACTCCTGGTTTTGACAGAGGAAGCTAACCCATGATTCAAGCCCAGCTGGCTCAAATGGCAAGTGTTGGAGAAAAATGTTCCTGTTTCACATTCCTCCACTCCTACCTGTGGCTTAAGAATGGAAGGAAATATCATCTTGCTATAGTTCTAGCTGTTGTATAACAAATGTATTAGTAATAAAATTGTAAAGATCAGATTGCTATAGCTGTCTTATAATGAATGCATGGGAAAAACCAAAGGAAAAGCTTCTGTAAAGTGTTGTTCTGTAGGCACATAAAGCTTAAGGTATCTGAAAGATGTCTGAAAGATGTCTGAAAGATTTCTGAAAGATAAAAACCTTGGGTCAATAAAGATTATAATACAAATTTATTTTGCATACACTTCCATAAAACATATTTGGATTGTAATTTTTCATTTCACCTCAGACTAAACTAATCAGGACTGTTTCAAAGAGAGCAATCCTGGGTGACAATGGTAAATAGCACTAACTTTTTATCCATCTCACAGAGTTGGTTCCACAATGCTGTCATTATCTGAAGAGACACAAAGCATGAAGAATATGCTTTTAAGTTGCATGTGTGCAATAACTACAGTATCTGAAAAAACCTGATGATTATATCCCTTTGGTGAATGATGAAACTCACCGTTTGAGAAAATGACTACATTATCTGCCCAGTTCATTATAAAAGCATCTTCTTTCTTTGTCTTTTTTGGTGATATTTTAATGTGGGAATGAACAACTGTAAATCAAGAGATTTATCTTTTGAATCTATTATGCCTTTTTCATTTGAATTTAAAGTATAAACATTTTCTGTGCTGCATGTAATACACAAAGGAGTTACGCTTTGAAGTGATTTATAGTTTGTTTTCTTTAATCTCAGTGAGTTTATAACATAGAGAGAGGGAACTATAAAGAGCTGGTTCTATGCTGAGTTGAGTTAGGTCTCAGATACGTGATTCTGTTCACTTGAGCTGTGCTGGCTTAGTGGTAGAGGTCAGCCTGCAGCAGACATGGGGATCTAAACATTAGGTAAAGAAATTTAAAGGAAAATGATAGACCTGCATCTGCAGTGGCAGTGGAGTGTATGCAGCTGTTTATCTTACCCCAGAGGACACATCTCAACTCTGCTGAGTCCTGATAATTGGATTTGAATATAGAATCTGTAGGGGATCCTCTGCAGTATTCACATGAGTTATTGCTGTTGGGGAATCTAGAGAGTTGTGGTCATAGGAAATTGGAATAAAACACTCCTGTTACAAAGCATCTCAAACATCATTTAAGTCAGTATTTTACAACAAAGTGCATCAGTGATACTCTGCTAACTGCAAACAAAACCATGTGAGACACAGGAATGGCAGCTTGAGATGCCTGAGTGTGCTTTAAAATGTTCCAAATTTGTATGCTTTTTTTTTTTCCATATATTCAAGTAATTCTATTTTGTAAAATGATCTCCCACATCATATGTCTATATGCAAACAAACAGCAACCAAGCAATCAAAATGGAAAATACGCTCTAGGTTTTTTGAGGGATGCTAATGGAGGCAGACACCTAAATGAGAAAAGTTTTCAACTTCTGCAAAATTCAGTGACTATAACAGTACCAATGCCTGTAGGACTTTGAAAATTTGGTGAGAATTGATTCCCTGTAGAAGGCAAATATTTCCATATTTATTAGTTTTCATGATTGAAACATGGACAGCAAATAGCTTTATGACAGAGGAGATCTTAGACCACTTATGTGTTTTAATTCTGTGCTGCCTAATACAATATCTGATTTTGCATCAGGAATATGAACACAATAATTCAAGCTTTGGTCTTTATTATACTATGTTATATTTTTATAGTGTATATAGAATCAATTAACTTCACAGGCTGTGTATCAGTGTGCAAAGGAGAAAAATTGAAAAATTATTATAGATCATAACCAATGAAAAATAAGACAGATTTATTGTGGGTAAATAACTGACTATTGCATCTTCACATGTGACGACTGCTTTTTAGTCATATCACACCCCATATTTTCAAGTACCTCATTCATCTCTTCTAAAACTGCTGCTGTGGATCTTCAAAATTTCATTGTAAATGTAGTTATTCATCAGCTGCATCCACAGAGGTTTACATTGAAAACACAAAACTTCTAAATTACATATATGGAAAATTCACTGCCTATTTTCTTTGTTAAACTTTCACAGGAGGACCAAAAAGGATTCAGTTAGTTCCAGTTCAATGTCCTGTCTAGTATGGAGGGAATTACTGATTCAAGAGATGAATAGCATTTCAGTGCTAACTAACATTTCTTATTAGTATTTCTTATTTTGTGTTTGTATTAGTGTATTTAATGTTAGTGAATTTTGTACTTTGTTCATATATTATTTGGAATTTCATAATCACCACTATCTCCATTTTAGCACAAACCTGGAATAAAGCAATGACATTTAATCCAGAAGAATACATGACAACTAGGATAGTTTGAAGAAATAAAGAGATATTGCAAACAAATAAATGGAAAGTGTAAAATGAAATTATATTTAGAACAAATACAAAATACCCTTTTGTGTGAACAGTATCTTTTATCACAGTCATAATTAAGAAAATATATATACATGTGAGAATATTCACACTCTGTCATTTTTTAGGATAGCAATTCACCTGTGTTACAACAATAATAGGGGAGTTTGTAATCCTTTTTATAAAGTTCCCTGAAGCAGCAGGAATATAGTTCTTAATGCTTTGGTCCAAATGAAAAATACTGAAATATTTTGAGGGCAAAAAGGTGTAAAGGTCTTAGCATTTCATTGTGATTCAGTTGATAACCTCAGCTAATAAAATACAGATAGTGGCTTTAGAATATCCCAACAGCCTCTTGACAGTTAACTCACTCAAAAGTACTTTTCCCCATTGTTGCTATGAGCATGTCTAGATGTAAATGGCATTCAATACCACTATTGAAATTAATTATCTTATGGGAGCATACCAATGAAGCAGCAATGTAAATGAATAGAATCAAATGTAAAATGTTCTTGCAGACATTTCCTCAAACTAGTATTCGCTATATTGCTGTTGTGCTGACAATTTCTGGAGCATAGTAATATAGCCTGAGAACACATATTTTGGGATTTTTATTAGTATAGTAGTTTTCTGTGCAATAGGTGCTTTGCACATGTCTCCAAACAAATGACTGCAATAGCAATTTGATAACATTCAGTCAATCATATAATCAAACAAGTACAATGACTACTTAAATGTGCAAATATAATGCCATTTATTTTAGGAAACCGAAGTATTGCTGTTGCTTTACTCAAATAAATAAATAAATATGCCAAGTTTTTTTTCAGTTATTTTGAGCAGATTGTATCATGGTCTTTCTCACAGAACCAGTAAAGGATTCCCACCGAGCAGAAGCAGAGGTTCAGAGATATCAGCCACATGTTTAGGAAAAAATATTTTAGTAGGTCTTGACAGCCATTATTTTCTATACCTCAGATTCTCTAAAGCTCTATATTCCCACTCAAATTGCCATACCAGAATTTTAAAGGATTGCAAAGGGTTTAAATGTCTGGACCTCATTCTTTTGGGGATATGTGAGGCTTAAGAACCTACTAGTAATTAAAAAAAATAAAAATATTAACACAAAATATGCGAATTTTAATAGCCTTTTTCAGCGAGGGAATGCTCAGAAATTCTATTTATCTGACATTCTTTTTTTTTGTGAAAAATCAGAAATAGATATTTCAGCTGAAGCATAACACAAACTACCCTACCAAATAGCAGAGATGGCCAAAACTGGAGTAACCATCAACAATTATCACTGCCTTTGCAAAGCTTATTTTAGAGCAGTGGAGCCACTGAACTACAGCTGTGACATAAAAAACCAGTCTGCTTCCTCTTCAGAGCCAAAATCCTTACTCATTCCTAAAGTCAGTAATGTCATAAAATCATAAGAATATAGCAGGGAGGGAATCTCAGAAAAAGCAGCAGGATGACTGGGGAAATCAAAAGGCTGACTTCCAATGAAAGATTTGCAGAGCTTAGTATACCTACATAAGGTGTATGTATGTACAGAGAAAGAGTTTTATTTGTGAAGAATCTGAGATATTAAAATCTTGAGCAAAAAAATAAAGACCAGGAGAAGGGACATAACCAGATATTGATTCTTTCTACTAGCTAGAGGTCTACTTAATTTCACAAATATATCTCTGTTCAATGCTGTAGGTTTATGCACACTAGACTAATTTCTAGCTCATTTCCTGAAGGTTTTATCTTCTTAAGATTATTAGCAGCAAATTGCTAGTCTAAAGGAAATTAGCTCTACACTGATAGTGCTCTACAAATAAGAAATCAATAAAAATTACTTTGCACATCAAAAGTATTGGATTGGCAACTGGTGAAACTTTTCATTTGCCAGGATAATATTGCAAAATGAATAAAGTTATAGTCAAAGATATGATTGCAGCATTAAATATAGTAGATTAATTCTCAGTGGTTGAAACTGAGAGGCTGTAATTTGAACTTATTGTAATTTACCTGTTTCTTATGTTATTGGGATGCAGTAAAATGTAAAAAAGAACAAGTATATTAAATCATTTCCAAAGTATCATGAGAAACCATATATGCCAGTAGTTTGTTGCAAAAACTGGAGGAGAACCTCTGGCATATCTTTATCAGATTCATAATTTCAGTCATCTTTGTAATAGGCTTCAGAGACAAGAACTGAAGTAGAATCAACTTTCCTTTGGGCTGATGGAGTATATAATTTTGCAAATTTAATTCTTTGTTACATTGACTGAAGAAATTAATATGTTTACCTACATTTTCCTCAAAGCAAGATTTTTTTTTTTTAATAGAGTGATAACAATAAATAACATAACTCTATTATGGTTTTAACAGGGAGTTACAATTTCATGGAATGAAGAGATGACAATCATCTTTTCAGAAGTAATACAAGGAAGTCAACTATGCAAAAAGCACCCTAAATAAAAGTAGAGGTTCTCTAGCAGCTTTAAACATAAAATAAGTTCTGTGATCCTAAAAGCAAACAAAATTTGGGAGTATAATTTAATCATATATGAGATAATTTGGTTTCAAAATTAAAATGATATCTATACATTGTAGGTAATTGTAATAAAAAGAATGTGAGCTTTGTTATTTTCATATTTCTTGGATTTTTTTTTTAGTCCAGCACAAGGCACTGTAAAAATTACATCTGTTAAAGAGCCATGTGAGGGCAGAGAAAAACAACTATGGACAGCAGAAGCTATAAAATGTTACTGAGAAAGAGGACTGCTCCTCCAACAGTGAAGTTTGTGAGCAGAATGAAATTATTGTCATGGTAATCTCCAGTATCCCATTTCATTGTGTATTCTTCAAATATATCAATAGCAAAAAGAGAACAAAGAAAATGTGGGCCCATTGCTAAGTGGAGGGAGGACCCTGGTAACACAGGACATGGAGGAGGCAGAGTTACTGGAATTCTTTGCATTCATCATCACTGACAAGACCAGCCCTCAGGAATCTCTCACCCAGAAGACCAAGGAAAAGGAATGTTGAACGGAGACTTTCCTTGGTCAAGGAGGATTGGGTTAGACTACACCCATGCAAGCTTGACATCCACAAGGCCTTAATGGGATGTATCCATGAGTGCTGAGAGAGTTGGCAGGCATCCCAATTATCATGAGGCTACTCATGATAATTTTTGAAAGGTTGTGGCGATCAGGAGACGTGCTTGAGGACTGGAATAAATGTCGTCTTGGGCTTCAACAGGGCAAGAAGGAGGATCCAGAGAACNACACCCATGCAAGCTTGACATCCACAAGGCCTTAATGGGATGTATCCATGAGTGCTGAGAGAGTTGGCAGGCATCCCAATTATCATGATAATTTTTGAAAGGTTGTGGCGATCAGGAGAGGTGATTGAGGACTGGAATAAATGTCGTCTTGGACTTCAACAGGGCAAGAAGGAGGATCCAGAGAACTACAGGCCAGTCAGCCTCACCTCAATCCCTGGAAAAAGATGGAAGGCCTCATTCTGGATGCAATCTCTGTGCACATGGCTGACAAGAAGGTGACGAGCAGTAGTCAGCATGAATTCAATAAAGGTAAATCATGCTTGACCAACCTGATGGACTTCTATGATGAAACAACTACCTAGAAGGATGTGGGGAGAGCAGTGGATATTGTCTACCTTGACTTCAGCAAGGCTTTCAACACTGTCACAACATCCTCATAGACAAACTGAAGAAGTATGAAATAGGTGAATGAACAGTATGAATGGACAGGGAAGTGGATTGAGAACTGGATGAATGGCAGATCCAAGAGGGTCATAATCAGTGGGACAATGTCTGGTTGTCATTAGTGGTATCCCCCAAGGTTTAATACTGGGCCCAGTACTATTTAACTTACCAATGACTTGGATGAAGGCACAGAATGCCTGCTCAGCAAGTTTGACACAAAGCTGGGAGGAGCGGTCGATACCCAAGAGGGCTGTGCAGCCCCTCAGAAGGACCTTGGCAGGAGGAAGAGAGGCTCAAATCAGACAAACGCAGTGCCCTGCCCCTGGGGTGGAATAACCCCAGGCACCAGGACAGGCTGGAGGCTGACCTGCTGGGAAGCAGCTCTGCAGAGAAGGACCTGGGGGTCCTGGTGGAAAACAAGCTGTCCATGAGCCAGCAGTGGGTCTTGGTGGCCAAGAAGTATAATGGCATCCTGGGTGCTTTAGGAAGAGCATTGATAGCAGGTTGAGGGAGGTAATCCTGCCCCTCTGCTCAGTCCTGGTGAGGCTTCATCTGGAGAGCTGTGTCCAGTTCTGGGCTCCTCAGGATGAAAGGGACATGCGGCCCTTGAAGCAGGTCCAAAGGAGGGCTGAAAAGATGATGAAGGGACTGGAGCATCTCTCTTATGAGGAAAGGCTGAGGGAACTGGACCTGCTCAATCTTAAGAAGAGACAACTTAGGCGGTACCTTATCAATGTCTGTAAGTATCTGAGGGAAGGACACCAAAACGATGGATCCAGGCTCTTCTTCATGGTCCCCAGCAACAGGACAAGAGACAAAAGGCAGAAATTGATAAAAAGGAAGCTCCACCTGAATATGAGGAAGCACTTTACTGTGCCTGTAACCACACATTGGAACAGGTTGTCCAAAGATGCTGTGGAGTCTCCCTTTGTGGAGATACTCAAAGATTGTCTGGACACAGTCCTGTATCGTGAGCTCTGGGATGGCCTTGCTTGAGCAGGGACCTTGGACCAGATGATTCGCTGTGGTCTTTTCCAACCTAACAGACTCCATTATTCTGTGGTGTTGCTTATCCTTGTATTTTCACATTTAAAAAAAAGGGTTTATGGAGCAGGTAGGGATTTGGTTGCATGATAAAACTGTATTGGGAGCCTTGCGGAAGTTGATTTCTGGGATTCAATGATCCTGAGAAGGCCACATCTGTTCTACTAGGGCTCTCTATTCCTATATGTAGAACATAAGGTCCATAAGGAAAAAAACCCCAACACTAAAGTGAATCTGGGTAGTGTAACATTCTAATAATACTGTTAGAATATGATTCTGTTATCTGTTTTGCTTTGTGTCTCTAATACTGTAAAGGAATACTTGTGATTTTGGCTTTTGCATATTTGAGACACATACTTGGTGTTGAATAATGGAAGAAGAGGCGACAGGCAGAATAACATAATATGGTATCATTTTACAGTGGCCAAATTAATGTGACAATTTACTGCTAAAAAACACTACATGTGTTTATATTCACTCAAAAAATAGTGCTGGAAATTTTTACATATTTATATCCCAGATACTGTGGAAGACATGAATAAATATTTTAGCATCTATATTAATAGCAATTTTTTATTTTTATGGCTTGAAATGAACTGAAATGCCAGTGTTTAAAATAAAAAAACAATCTCTTTAAGTGCATAATCTCTCCTCGGGAGTCATTCCAGTCCCCAGACATAATTATGAATGGTCAATCTTCAGCCTCAGTTATCTCTATTGTGCTCTGAATACATGTTTGATATTGATAAAGCATTTTAGAAATCAAAAAAAAAGGACAAGAAAACACAAACCACAGTGAATAAATCTTAACTATAATTAATATTATGTAGTCAACTTGAAGAATGTTCTTAGTCTTTCAGAGAAGGCACATGACTATGTGAATAACTTAATTTACTGGCATAAGGAGGCAGTGATGGAGGAGATACAGCACTTTAATGCAATGCTGAGATAAAAATTACCATTACACACACTAAATGCTATATTTGGTGTGTAAAACAATTGGAGAACTTCACAAGATGGATGATTATTGATTGGATAATTTTGATTTTAATCAAATCCTCTGTGGATTTTTCCTGTATTTTTTGCATCCTCACTGTTATATTTATTTTATTTTTTTCAGATATGCCTATATGATGTTCTTGGTACATCAACAAACAATTTATGCAGAAGTACATAGGCTGCATAGATTAATACCTTGGAGTATCTCCCCTATTCAGCTCTCCAGTAGGAATTTCCTGTGCCTCTTCCTATTTTTTAAGAGTTCTGAAAAAATGGAAACATAATGTAACCAAACAAACAAAATAAAAAAAAAAAAAAAAAAAAAAAAAGGCTAACAGGAAAAAGACACACTCCCAAGCATATTTAATATCCCAAATAAAATACATTGGACATATATTTATTTCAACCCAGCAAGGACATTGCCTAATCAGGTGATGGCATTACTGATGGCAAGAGGAAGATCAAAAGATGAAAGTGTCTTTGTTTGCTGTCTCCAGCATGTTTTATCAAAATGGGCAAGGCTACCACAGAAGTATAAGTTTAAAAAAATCTACTGTATTTTGGGAGGAAACATCCTGTTGGAAATGAATGGAAATTGTCCTAGGGTATGAAGCCAAAGATTTCAATTGGCCATTCAAACAAATTGAAACTACAGCAAACCACACAGTGGAGATGTAATAAAGTATGGTTGAGTGAGTGAGCCATTACATTTTACATCCCACACTGATGAAATGTTCTTGCAGTGTTATGCCAGAATGACTTTATAGTAAATTGTGATAATCTGTGGAGATAGCAGTTGCCTGGATAAATGTTCATAAAGCAGATTTGGTCAGTGTGGCCTATTTATCCAGTGCATGATGCAAGTATTTCTGGAGTTACTGAAGATATTAAATAGTAGACTAGGGGGAAAAGGAAAAGTATTCCATCTCATAAATCGTATTAGAGAACATAGACAAAACAATTAAGTTTTGGATAGTAGAGTCCTACTTCATTACTAGGATGCCTACTTAACTAAAGGTTTCCAGACAGTTTGCCAAATCTTTCACTGAATCAAAGAATCACAGAAAGACTAAGGTTGGAAGCAACCTCTGAGGTCACCTGCTGAACCTGCCTACTCCAGCAGGCCCCCTGCTCAAGCACAGACAGTTGCCTGGGTCCAGGTGGGTTTTTACTGTCTTTAAGAATGGAGACTCTACAATCTCTCTGGGCAACCTGTGTCAGATTTTGGTCCCTGTCACAGTAAAAAAGTGTTTCCTCATGTTCAGAAAGGGCCTTCCTGTGTTCCATTTTAAATCCATAATCTCTTGGGTCTTGTCCCTGGGGATCACTGAAAAGAGCCTGGCTCCTCCTTCATTCCTTCCCACCAAGTATTTATGCACATTAACAAAATCCCCCTGAGCCTTCTCCTCTCCAGGCTGAACAGTCTCTGCTCATGGAGCCTTTCCTCATGTGTCAGATGCTCCAGTCCCTTAATCATCCTTACGGCCTTTCTCTGGACTTTATCCAGTGTATCCATGCCTCTCTTGAACTAAAAAGCTCAGAACTGGCAACAGTACTCCAAGGGTGGACTGGCCAGTGCTAAAAAAAGAAGGATCTTCTCCTTCCAGCTGCTGGCAATACTTTGCCTAAAGCAGCCCAGGATGGTCTTTACCTTCTTGGCAGCAAGAGTGCATTTCTTCTTATTTACCTCATATTTACAGCACTACTTGTCTGACACCTTCTCTATAGACAATTCAAACTAGGTTCTGAATCTCTGTTAATAAACTCAGCATCAGTTGACTGTTTGTCAACATGTCCACACATAGATTACTCCTATTGAATTTGGATATAATGATACACTAATCAGGAGTTTTTACACTGGCCTTGTATGCATTTTTGTCCAAGATCCTGTCAGAAGGAGAATGGAAGGTGGTTTTCATGGTATTGGAAGCATCTTCCAGAGATCAAAAAAACATTCTACTGGGTACTCCTTACAAACAGAAGTTGATGATTTGCTGAAGAGAGCATACAAAGATTTATACCTTTTATATATATCTCCAACACTCTCAAAGGACAGATTATGTGCATTATTGAAAGAGCTTTTTTATGGCCAACAAGGTTTTATTACAAAGATTAAGCAAAGTTCTGAGCAGTCTGCTTGATAATACCACACCAACAATATTTATATGAGAATTCTTACCAGATTTTTTCAAAGACAGCATAATTTTTATGGTGGCTGTCACAGTGAAAGTAGGAGAAAAATTGAGTAAAAGAGCTCTTAAATCCTTTGTCATCCCTTCATGTTTCTGTATCAAAAATCAGGATGCAAAGTCATTGGGGGTTTGGATTACTGGAAAGAGTAGACAGAGACTGTGAAGTGAACTACGGCAGTATAAGGAAACAGAAATAACTGCTTAACAAAGAATTCTTTGACGTAACTAAATATGAATCTATTTTCCCTTAAAGTTGTGTTGGTTTTGCTAAACTAATTCAATTCAATATTTTTAGGCTCTTCCACTCAAAGCAAAAATATGTAATAAAATTTTCTAGTGAAAGAGAATTTAATTATTTCTTTTAAGTCAAACCAATATTTTATGCTATCTCAAACTTGATACAGAAACCCTTCCTTGCAGTAAAGAAGCAACCAGTGGTTTCTTCTAGTGATCTAAATTATCAATTCTTATAATATGTGACATTTCCTCTATATGCTATTTCTCATTTTCTTTTAAAAGAATCACACCCAAGTATGCTCTCATTCTTTGCTCTAAGGTCTGTCTAGGAAGAAATAGACAAGAACAAGCACATTTTGATACTATTTTATACAGAGCTTATTTATTTCAAGAGATAGAAAACTGCAGGTTATGCTTTAAGAATTTAAACCATATAGCTCTATTTTAAAATTTTTGGATTTTTTGCTTCATTAGCTGAAGATGTCTGAAAAGGTGCTTTTTTAATAGGTACTTTAAAAAAATTTAAATATTTGATAATGACTTTATCTAAAGGGAAATACTCTGGTTTTTATTTTCAGTAAATTTTTCATTATGATTCCTTATTGCTGTATACAAACATACAAACACAAAAATTACTACACTGAATGTTCAGAACTTGTCCTTTTTTTGTTTCACTTCATATGAACTTTTAAACCTCTTCTTTTTTAGTCCTCAAAATCAAATAAAGTCATGCTCACCTAATTTCCCATAAAAAGGCAGTACTGATATTCAGTGAATCCTGCAGAAACTGAAGATTGAACGAGTAGGGAATACAGATCTGAACAGAGATCATATGTAGTGCCAAGTCAAGCCTGACAAAAGAGAGAGGCTATAGGAGATGACAGAGATTAAATCATATTGCTTAAGGGTTTCCTTTTGTGGTTGGTGGCTGGGACAAAATTTTACCTAACATCTCAAAATGGTTTTATTTCTTTTTGGAAAATATTTTACTAAGTTAAGATAAATAATCAGTTCTGAAGTTAGACATAAATTATCTTTATTTATTCCCTGGAATTATTCAAGGCCAGGTTGGATAGGGCTTTGAGCAACCTGGTCTAGCGGGAAGTGTCGCTGCCCACGGCAGGGGGTTGGAACTGAGTGATTTTTAAGGCTCCTTCTGACCCAAACCATTCTATGATTCTATGATTTGTTAATCTTATTTGGCAGCCAGCACCATTGTGCCCAAGTACAAATCTTTTCTGTGACAGTGGCTCAAGCATTTACCGTTCCCCTTTCAGGTCACTCAGCTGCCGTGTGCACACAGAGCATTTGAGCTCAGGCTTTTCCTTCATTCCAATTAGTGCTATCTGCATGGTCATCCCCAGAGAGCATCTGAACAGCAGGTTTTGATTTTTTGGCTATGTCAGGTCTCATTACCTCTTCTAAGGTACCAAGAATCAACAATAGGGTCCCTTGTCCACTGTCTTGTTGCTTAATGGCTTGTGTATAATTTGAAAACAACTCTACCAATTAAAATATTTCTTGGTGTTACAATGATATAATTCACTGTTGCTAGTTACATAGTTGTCATGGTAACAAAGGAATTGCAAGCATTGATTTTTTTATTTCTGTGCTTATCAGCCAGTCAAAATCATGTTTTCCAATTCCAAATACTCAGAGCTAAATGCCTGAACTCATAAATATCCTAACTCTCAAATGTCTGACACGTCTGCCCTCACTGTTCTCTGAAAAGATACTTTTATTCTGATTTCTAAAAGTTGGATTTGAAATCTACTAAATCATTTCAGCCGCAGACAGAATCTTTGATTTCAATTGATACAAATGTCTTTGGGAGACAAAAAATGTATAGAAGACAATGAATATATAGAAAAAGAACTGGTAGGGTTTTGCATGCTTTAAAATTTTGAATACCTTGAAATTTTTTAAGTAATTACACAAATTGTAATTAATGATCTAATCTGAAGTAATTCAGTCCTTAAATAATTTTCATGTGTTAGCTGGTAAATCTAAACAAGGATTATAGTTATTGTGAGGAAACTGTTTCTCCTCATATTATGTGCAGTTCTTTAGGCTAAATATTTTCCCTAGGCAGCTTGGAGGTTGGAGAAATAATGGCTGAATATTAAATTACTTAAATATCACTCACTTTGCAATAAAAATGGGCTAAGGAGTATCTAAAGTTTATGTGCTGTTTATTAATAAATAATACATAAATAAATAAACCTAATTACCGTCAGAGGAACCTTCTACTATTTATTTGATCTCTGAAGTAACAGACACAGAATCATTAGTGTAGATATAAGAATTAATTGTTGATATTTCTAAGTGCAAAATGGAAACCATTCATTAGCTAGTCTTAGACAAAGGCATACACACATTTTTAAAGGCCATAAACAGTTTAAGAATTCCCTATTCACTGTGTCTGATTTTTTCTTATGTTTAAATACAATTTTATGATAACAAATCAGTAACAATTTTATTGAATAATTAACATTATAAAAGCACTCTGGAATTTAGGAGGAATTCCTTTCACTGCTTGTTCTGTATTTCAAGCTTCAGGCAGGTCCTAGAAAATTTCATCAATTATTACAGTGTCGTTATTTTCCACAGTGAAGGTTTTTAAATAATCTCAAAAGTTCTTTAAGGATCCACTGAAAGAAATATTATTTCCATTTAATAGAACAGCAATATAACTGTTTATTTCTCCAGGAAATCTTTTCATAATGAGAAATGCTTTCTAATCTGTAAGTGTAGAGAAAGTTTTGTTTTCATACAAAAAAGAGGACTTTGTAGCAAAATGTGGACACAGACTTCTACCATGAAATTAGTGCCTTCTGTGAATAAAACTACATATAAGAAATTTATGGAGTACTTGCACAATGACCTAGTATAAGTCCTTAATTTCTGCCTGGAAAGATAAAATTTTGAATTTTTCTTTTCATGCTTAGGTAGTGAAACACGGGAATAGGTGCCTGGAGAACATGTGGAAACTGCATCCTTGGACATTTCAAAACTTGAGGCCCCAGTGCTGCAGTTGAATCATGATGGTTGGCCTTGGAGCAAACTGGGACCTTAAGGTCCCAGTTAAAACCTGGAGGCTGGACCAGATAACTTCTAAAATTCCCATTAATTCTAAATTATTGTAGGATTTGATTGCAAATTTTAATTAGAGTCCCAGCCTTGCTCTGGGGGTGTTTCCGTTTTTAAGAAAATGTAGTTCTGCCAAATTTATTGTTAATTGTATTTTTTCTTTGGTGCTGCTGTGAGCGTCTGTGCTTGCTGGTCAGCAGATTTCTGTGTGTGCCTTGCACAAGTTTGGTCTCTACCCAGACTCTACTTAACTGGCAGCCGCTCTAATGCAATCTTGACCAAGTGTTTGAGTGTCTTATATCTTGATCCAACTTTCTGACACATATCATAGTGTCATGGAATCTTAGAATGGATTGGGTTGGAGGGCACCTTTAAAAGTCATCTGACATTAAACAGATACTCATCAAGAGCTATCAAGTTCTAGCATCCACCTACTCAACTAAAAACCACACTCTTCAGGGATGTTTTATATACAAAGTTTTAGCACACAAAACTTGCTGTATTAAGCTTTATGTGAGCAAGTAAACTCACAAAACTGTAATGGGGCATATGTGCCCTGTGAGAATCCATGAGAATAATTGACTTTGCACTGTGGGTAAAGGCATGCAAGTGCTTAGCATCAGCTCAGGATTATATTACCAGTTGAAAGATGTGAACAGGGACACAATGGGTAGTTGCAAATGCCTAGTGAATGCAGCATGAGAGAAATGGAATCCTTCTGGGTTCAATATCTATAAAATCGAAAGACAGCAAGCACCCACACTCATTAGGGCTTTTGCCTTTAGATGGGGAGTTTCCATGATATGAAATGGATAGCAAAAATATTCTAAGGCAGAACAGTTCCAAGTCTTGATTACTCTGTGTTTTAGGGAAGTTTAAATCAATTTGAGGCAGCAGAGTGTATAGGAATCTATCTTAAAACAAATGGAGGGTTTTTTTTCTCAGACCAGGAGTGCCTCCTGGAATCACCATTCCTCAACTAAACTAGAGAGTTTTGCTTAATTATTCTGACCTTTTACACACTCAGTGTCAAACACACTTCAAGGACTTTTCCATGCTTGGGGCAATACAGTGGAGACCAACCTGACACATTTTTTGTCCCATGTATGCAATTAAGATTAACAGGTAAATGCTATCTCGAAAAGTTGGGTTTCATCAGTGGGAAGACAATAAGAGCATCACATGCAGATCCTTGCTATAGATTTTACTGTGTATTTTGATTAAGAAAATGGTTCTGAAGTTGTCACATGCCATATTGTTATTTGTCTGGGTTATCCTAAATAAAGTTTGCTGGAATTTTTACTGCAAGATAGAAGAAACATCCCATTTAGAGATTTTTTTAAATTCTGAGTTATTTTCAGAATAATTTTTAAAATTCCCCTATTTAGAGTGGAGAGAAGAGGCAATGTCTTGTCATCAATGGAGTTACCAGACTATTATTTAATAGATATGTTTGAAGGGAAAACAGTTTGGGAATCTATTGCTATAAAAACCAAATAAATTTTTTCTTTCATTAATAACCATAACTATGCTTAGCAGGTATCTTTCTCTAAACCAAAATGAACTCTAAAGAAAACTTTAGAAAATAATTTAAATAATTCTGCTGGTATTTTTGTATTGTTATAATCTAATTTTCAGAAGTTTTACATAAACAATTTAGTCACGTGTTCAGAGGCCTAAAGGAATCATTACTGCTAAAGATTTTTCAGCTTTTCAAGTGTAACTACATGTTAAACACCCAACATTACTTCAGCTGAAGAAATTTTAACTCTCCCAGATCACTGAGTCACTTCTGGATCAGAAAAAAACCTTATTTCTTTCAGATATGTACCCAGTGTGCCCCATTTTCCCAAGATTCTCTTTTGCACAGATCTTCTAAGATGCCCTAACTGTACAACATGAAGCTCAATTTTGCTTTCTTAGAATTCTGTCAACAGCATGTCAGCAGAGTTCTTTGGCCAGGTGCTTTTAGGTGGAACATATCATAAAAGCTCTGCCAGCCTCACCTCAGATAATTTAACTTCCTTCCTTCATCTAATTACTAATCTTTGAAATAATAATTTGGCTGAATATGACCAAAATTACTTGAAATTTAATGACTGGCTTTTTGATGGACAGTATGATAGCAAAAACATATTTCCCTTATGAAACCAGGCCAAAACCAGATTAAAAATCTACTTCCTTTGACAGGGATTTTTTATCTTATTTTGCTGTTATTGGTATCAGCACCGTGTCATTTGAATCATCATGATTTAATAACTTTGAATTATGGACCATCAACAGAGGGTATATCTCATAACACCATCTTTGTACATTTATCTGCAGATGACTTCTGGGAAAAAGAATGACCCACTCAACTAGTGATTTTTTAATCTGAAAATCCTTTGGCATATAAATAGCTTTAAAAAAATATTGATGTTGGAATATCCTCTTGTAAGCAGGTACACATTAATGTAAACGTTAAATCAACATTAAATGCAAACCCCATCACAGTGATGGAAAGTGGTAAGGACTGACTTTTTACATATACACATTGACTATTTCTGAATTTGGATGGTTGTTGTCTTTTTGTAATTAATTGGTTGTGTGAACAAGAAACATCTGTTTTATGATCCAATGGGATTATGCAAAATAGCTTGGATTAAAACAGCATTTAAATAGGATGAGCTATTCAGAATTAAAAAATGCTGGAGACTGCTTGTTACCTAAAGTGCATAGAGTAACCGTCTGTTGTCTGACAGCTTCTGAGATAAGATTTATCCAGGGTCATTAAAAAATGTCTGGACATTCTTTAGTTTTGTCCATGTATAGGAGAGAAGATGGGAAAAAAAAGGACATAAAGTAGTAGAGAGTGTTTGTAGAAGTAGCACTGTCCAACAAAAGCATGTTTTTCTTTTCCAAGCAAAGAAGAAAATCTAGGTTAATGGAACATCTTCTCTCAGGTTGAAACTTTCCAAAAAGGAGTGGATTTTGCCACCCTCTCACACAGAAAGTTAATTTTGCCAATTTGTTCTACACTACATTATTTTTGCACTAATCTTGGGTTTATTTTAAAGTTGGAGACCTTATATATAGACATAGACACTCCCATGGAGTTCAAGAGAATATTAGACTGCCAGAAGAGACTCACAGGAAAAACCAGGAGATGAGGGGATTTACACATTTTTATCTATATTTTTAGTTGCATAAGGGTATTTAAAATGGTATGAAATATGAGAGTAACATGCTTATGTACCTTAAGTGGATTGTGATTATCAAAATACTAAATTAAAACCCAAATTCAGTATTCATGACTAGGCAAAAGAGGATTTTCTCTTCCTCATGTGTAATAAGGTTTTTGACATTGAAGAGGAGGACAATAAAACAGAAAAAATATGCTGCAATTGTGTGTGGTGCTATAGTTAGGTCTAATGATAATTTTATTTTGAAATTAATTTATATTACTTTTTAATTTATGGTACTGCAACAGACAAAGCATAAATCTATTATAAGGTCTGATTCTGACAGCAGCATTCTGAATTTGGATATGTAGTAGTCTGCATTTCAGTTTCAACTGAATTACAGGGAATGTAAATGGAACAAGTCTGTGAAGTTAATTTTGTTTTGGCATACTGCTTACAGTATGTGGTGACAAAGTTGCCTGGGAAGATTGTGGGGCTATTGTACTTCAACTGTAGTATTTCTTTGAATAACAGTATTAAAGGCAAGAAAGATGCTAAAAGTTGTTTTCTCCTAGTCTTACATACTGTAAACAGCAGGCTGAATGGGAAAAGGAGTTATAGAAGAGATTTCTTACCAGATGTGGAAGAAAACACAATGTATTTTTCTGGAGGAAATTCAGAATATATATCCACTTTGCCCTCCTACAAGACTAAACACCTAATTTTACTTGTGGGCTGGCTGGTGAGAAAAAACCCTGACATTTTTTCACTGGCTACATGTATGTCTTTTTAGCTCACTATAGTTAATGAGAAAATATATTTTGGTTTGAATGCCAGATTGAGAAAACTATCTGTAATCTGTAACTGAAAATAAAATGACAGTGCTCCCCACTGCTGTTTTTCTTCTAAGCTTCTCAAAGAACTGACATAGAATAAATTTATACAAAAGTTATTGAAGTTTATTTTATTAATTCCTGCTACATAAATACACTTTGACTGAAGAAATATGGGAGTATTTTTTTCTTTAAGTTTTAAAGTTGATGATACTGCTCTTCAGGTATACCAGATTTATGGCTGTGAAGCCTAAAATCCTCATTTTATTCACTCTACATCAAAAGTTGTCTCCACATTATTTTTCCTAGAAGGCACCTAGAGGAACATGTTTAATGAAAGAAAATACAATAGATCAATCTCTGTGTTCATACAATCTCTCCTGTTTGTGCTGAAGCTTTATATGTGTCAGTTACTGCTTTGTTTTTGAGACACCACTCCTGTAGAAAACCAATTGGCATTCCCTTCACAAAGTCAGACAAGTTTAGAAGGGATGCATATTTGAAGTAACATATTTCTAGCTAGGGAAAAATAAAAACATTTAGTATAGGTGATACTGAGTTGTTTTCAATCTCTAGCCATGAGAAGCACTGCAAATAAATACCAACTAGATCATCCTAACAAAGGTTTCATTCAGGACATGCAATATCATGTAAAATGTCCCCAATATGACTTTTTAGAATTCAGCACTTCAGAGTTTAAAATATCTTACTGCAAACTAAAAAATAGAACCTATTTGAATCTCAGAGAGTGGGGTTTTTTTGTTTTTTGGTTTTGTTTGATTCTCTGATTCAGAAAGAGGAAGGAAAAGGCATTGCTACACAGGGAAATGATGGGTAAGGAGACTACTTCACTTAAACTACTTAGCTCATCTCCTAAAATTCTAGGCAATTATCCTTCATATGTATGTGTCTGGCTGATATTCAAAATAGTCCAAGTAATACCAGTTGTGTCCAATGATACCCAGCTGATACTGTGGATCAGGAAACATAAATGATTCACCTATCTGGTCTGCATAGCAAAGGCTGATCATCTTTGCTTCCTGGAGAATTGTGGTGTCTCAGAGTAAATGACTGCAGTGCTTTGGGTGGACTTCTTTAGTTTGCCATACGCTGTTATGCACAGGTTTGAAGAAAACAGTGCGTGCAATGTTGAGATAGAATGAAAATAAAGACAGTATGTATGAGAAAATAGCTTCACATTTTACTGAAATGTGGCATCAAAAATGCCACTTAGGGAGAAAAAGTTGCCATCTACCTGCACTCAGCTGTTGTAAAGCTAAACCAACACGTAGCTTTAGAAAATTGCCAATAGGAAAAAAATCCCTATATGGTTAGTTGAGAGTTTTCAGAATTAATTTCCTAAAATGTGCGCAGGGTAGAAAATAGCTGTTTTAATAAGATCTTGAAAATCCATACTCAACCATTGTTCAATCCAGAATACGTCTTGGCTCTTCATCTTTGCCTATAATTTATATTTTTCCTATAATGTATATCTAGCTATTTCAGCATGAACAGGAATGCTGTTACTTTACAAGGCCTAATGATATAATATTTTGCATTATTCTTGAGGGAAATGGGATTCTTCTTATAGAATCTTATATATTCTTCTTATATATGTTATGAGATGTTTGAAATGAAAGCTTGCTCTGAAAAGGCTTAACAGCTCAGTCTCCATACAAAAGATATGTATTTCTCCCTCTCTTAGAAAAAATCTCTTTTAAAAAAGTAATGTGAGTGAAGTTGGAAGTGAAATGAAGACCATGACCAGTATCAGAGAGCCCTGAAAGCAGCATATTTGAGTTTCAGCCACAGAATGGGGAGCACAGGCTTGGATTTCAGGGACATGAAAATTTCATACATCATCAGGGCTAAAATAAATCCCAAAAGATATAATTTAATTTCTGGAAGATCATATAAAATCACTCAAATAAATCAAAATTTACATTTATTAAGACTTTGACTACATATTCTTTCCATTTCAAAAGGTTTCCCATTTATTCCATTTAAATCCCTTTACCCGTCCTTTCTTTTTAATGCTGTCAGTTGCTACTTAGAAAACATGTGTTTTCTGGTTGTTTCTACATTTGTTTTCCCATATTTGTATTCCCATTTGTTTGCCATATACTTTAAATATGGCAAACATGTTTAAATTTAAATTTAAATTTTGGGCAGGCCTGAGGCAGCAGACCTCCTTCTGTTTACCAGCATTGGCTTCTGGATTCCTCCATTCACACTACTTCTCTTCTGCACTTGGACTTTCCTCTTTCAAAACCAGAATGAACCAATTGTGATCCTTAGTGGGCCATTACTACATTTGAGTGTCCCCACTAACAAAGCAATCATTCATGCCATTCTGGAGGTATCTATTGTTTCCTTCACAGTACTGTATATTTATTTCACCAGGTATGACCTTACTGGGTGTCAGACTAGAAGGCATTTTGTATGGATTGTCTACACTGATTTAAGCTCCTGAGCTAGGTTAATTGTTCCAGATGCAGATAGGAAATGTGTTCAAGAAGCATCTCTATCTAGTATATCAGTATTACTATATCAACAATCTGTACAGGGAAAAAAGGTTTATTAAAGGTTCTTCAAGTCCAGAGTTAATTTTCACTAAAAATTCTGCCTTCCAACAGTCTTTCAAAGAAAATTTTCTCTCCTTTTCTGAAGACATTTGACATTAAACTATTTAATANATTACTATATCAACAATCTGTACAGGGAAAAAAGGTTCAAGTCCAGAGTTAATTTTCACTAAAAATTCTGCCTTCCAACAGTCTTTCAATGAAAATTTTCTCTCCTTTTCTGAAGACATTTGACATTAAACTATTTAATAAATGAAATGGCAGCTAATATCAAACACTCATATTCTTCGGAAGTTACATATGTTGAAGCAACATTCAGTTATGTACAGCTTAAGTGTCAGGAATCATCAGTCCTGCAGCACAAATTATTTTGTTTTCCTGTTATTTGCTTTCTATTAATACCACTTTGTGAATATTATGTTCAGAGATTTAAAAAATTGATCAGAGGTCATCAGAGTTGCTTCCTGAAAACAAGAAGGCAAACAAAACTAAGTTTCTGTGGCGTAAGGTGTAGGTAGAAAAATCCAACATGCACACAACAGGTAGGACAGAGACTTGACACATTGTATACTATTTATTTGCTATCTTTCAAAAAAGTGAGCCAGTTCCAAGGTGAGAACACCACATATTCATCACCATGAAGCTCAGTTGGTGCATACCCCCCACAAAGTTTCTGAATCTTGTTCTTTAAAAAATTTATATCTGAGTACTGATCTAACTCTACTTAGCCAAGCAGATGCATTTCCTCACAGCTGGAACTGGCAGAGCTTCAGGCAATTTTCTGCTCCTGCTGTGCAAATACTTATTCCATTTCACTGCCACTTATTCTGCCTCTCCAGAGTAGAAATAATTCAAGTAGTAAAAGACCCTATCAAACTATCATAGCAATTAGACTATGTGTGTAAAAGCACAGAAGAAACTCCAAAATTCACTTATATTCTAAAGGAAAAAAGAAAAAAGAAACATTGTTGATCTCCCAGTCAATACCACAGAATTTCTGTAGTCTTAACATCTCCCTTATCTTTATTATGTTTTAATGTGTTCACTAGTCATTTCCATCACTCAATACTTATCTAATTTTGGTCTACAACTGTTTTATCACAATGGATTTTTTAAAACATGAGGGATTCAGCATATTTAGTAATACTAAGAAATTGATAACAATTATTTAGATGAAATGTATTTTTGTTCAGCAAAAAGGTACAACAAATCTTTTAATTAAAAGCATCTTAACCAGTTAAAAAAGGTACAGCAAATCTTTTAATTAAAAGCATCTTGCCCAGTTCAGGAACATTGGATTTTTTTTCCTTGAGGAAATAATTTCTTTTGATAGATCACAAGCAAACTGAAAGGAAAGGCAAAGGAAAACATAAAAATGAATAAACACTAATTTTGCTACTGTTGAATTTTACATTTGTATGGATAAATAGAATAGTAACCAGAAAATAATAATATCTTTTTAAAGAAAAAATTAAACTTTTACAATATTTCCCAGTTCACTATAATTTTATTAAATCAGTATTTTTCTAAATTAATAGTCAAGTTAAGAAAAACTTTTGTATTCTTAATGAAAAACTGGAAGAGGGAATAAATGTATTAAAAAAAAACTTAAAGGGACTTTCCAAGCTGTCTGAAACCAATTATTTATAAAAACAGATGAAAAGGTAGCTATTTATTGCTGTCAAGTCTGTCTATTTAGATTTTTTTCTCTGTATTCTTCCATTATTCAAAGAAATAGCTCAAAAAGCTGTAGTGAAAGAGCCATGAGGTGTAATAAAATGAAGCAAATAGCCCTGTGGGGAAGGCAGTTACTACTTGGTTCATAGTTTGCTTTTCATCAATATGTTAGGAGTTTATTGTCAGCACTGAAGCCTTTTTCAGGAAGTGCAAAAGACAAAGTATGAGAGACTTTGATGTGGCCTCAGTGTGTTTATGGAGATAAAGAGAAAGGAGAGATACCCATACTGCAATATCTGAATTTGCAGTGCCTGTCAAATTTTCAGCTTTTCTTTCTTTTCTGTTGCCTTCTTGCTCAGAGTGAACTCAACAGTGAGTAGACATAAAGTAGTCATAGGTGTTATCTGCTCTGCCTGACCTGCTGGCTGAGCTGATGGTTGTCTGAGTGACCAAAAAGTTAGTGCAGTACTTATCTCTATTAACACACAACCAAAGGTATTAAAAATCTGAACGAAGAGGATTTTACATTTGCACAGAGCACCAAGTGCAAGAGGCCTCAGGATCATGGTTAAAAGCATGCTTAACTGATATTTCTGTCTCTATAATATTAATTCTATTTCAGTCTGAATAATATTCTTTCATTGTGGACAGCAGAAACTCAACTGAAATTGTGCTAAAGCATATTCCAGGGACTGCTTATTTCAGAGCTGATGATACATGCTGTTAAAGAATATTCTACTATGACCAAAATGTGAAGACAGTTGCTTTGAGTAACCAGAAACTAAGATGGACATGTTAAATAATGAGAAAACTATAGCAACAACAACAATTAAACATTTCAACGCCTACCAGAAGTCTCACATGGAACAAGCTGGAAACAGAAAAGTCTTTCCAAAAATGAGTAAATTCAGCTCTTAGCCACAGTGATTTACGTGATTTCAGAGGCCCAGGAGGATTCAGGGTATTTACAGAACATCTTATATGCAGACTACAGACCTGTTTGTTCTCCTGTCACCTTTCCCAACATCCTGCAATTTTGTTTTGACATGTAATAGTTGATTACAATACTGATTTCTGAAAAAAAACCCCTTTAGTGGTTCCTAAGGGAAGGTATCCTCAACAAAGGAAATAGACATATGCTCTATCTCATTCTGAGAGGTGATTTTTTTTCTGATTTTCTAGATTCAAAATGGCATAGCAGGGAATAAGGAAAATAAAAAGAGAAGAAATGCAGTTAAAAAAAAATTATTTGCAAGAATCAGTAGGAGCATGAGTGCATTGGGTCTGGCTTGGATGGAGTTAGTTTTCCCCATGGCAGCTCTCACAGTACTTTGTACAGTAGCTGGGAGGAAGTTGATAGCACACCAATGCTTTGGCCACTTCTGAGCAGTGCTGGCACACTCCTCCATAGAGGCCAGTAGGCTTTGGGTGAGCAAGAGCCTGGAAGAGGACACAGCTAGGACAGCTGGCCCAAACTGACAAAAGGGGTACTTCACATCATATAACATCATGCTCAGCAAATAAAAGCTAAGAGAAACAAGGAGAAGGGGCAGAGTATGGTGGGGGGGTAAAGATTATTTTTTGTTTCAGATTTTAACAATAATTTTAATTTCTGGTCAAGTCTAACTTTTTTTTTTTTTCATGATCTCAAGGACCCAGAAACCTGCTGTTTGCACCTAGTCCATGATTTACCATTTTAATTTTATTTTATCTTTCTGCTCTGAACTGTAATCAAGCACAGATTCTATGAAAAACAGATAATGCCAAAGTAGAATACTTTGATATCAACAATCCTTTTCTTCTGTGCATATCGACAATGTATGTTTCTAGAAGTTCTCCAGCTGAAAAGAGAAATACGTATTTTACCATTCAAAATTTATAAAGAAGAACTTTCCAAGCCATAGGACATTTTTGCATTTGTCTACTGCTATGCACCTTTCATGCACCTGAAATTACCTCCTCAAGATAACAGCCTCTGCTGTTGAAAGACCCTGCTTGGCTGTATGCTTCTACTGCTCATATGATGCTTATTCTCTTTCTCCTTTTTGTGATAATATCAGCCTGATTCATGACCCAGCTGATCAGCTCTTGGGCAGGGAGCCAAGTACCTCCCAGCAAAATTTCTAGACCTGTGGCATGAAGAGAGTAAAAAATTAACTCTGGCTGATAAATCTTAGCAAAAGCCTGTTCTTAAGCTCATTTAGATACCAGCCAGGCTTTAGTCAAGCTAAAG
The DNA here is from genome assembly GCA_013397555.1 of Urocynchramus pylzowi. Classification (NCBI taxonomy): domain Eukaryota; kingdom Metazoa; phylum Chordata; class Aves; order Passeriformes; family Fringillidae; genus Urocynchramus; species Urocynchramus pylzowi. Next base: position 79,969 of record VZRH01008154.1, read on the forward strand.
CAATTAAGAATTCATGGATGAATACTTCAAATTAATTTCATTTATTCCTCATGCTTTACAATACTTTAATGAGTTAGAGATTAGCTCATAGTCCTTGAAAATCAGCAACTGTGTTAAACTACGTTGGAATATATATGATTCACTTCTAACTGATAAAAATACTACAATTGGGAATATGCTAATCATGTTGCTGGTATTATGGTAACAATTGTAATAGAAAAACAAAATTAGTTTCTGTAGAATCATAGAAAAGCTGTTGTTTATATCCTTTGGAATTCATTTAACTCTACACTTTACAAGTAAATTTTAACCAAACAATATATTCAGTACACCATGCATAAGAGTTATGCTAACTCAGGAAAGAAGGAATAAAACTAAATAAGTGGCATAGCCAAAAGAAAACAGGAAAAAGAAAAACCCATCCCAAAACTAAAAGAGAAAAACACCAACAGCTAAACATCTGTGAGGCATTACATTTTCCATTTAAATGTGCTTCTGAACATTTCCAATTACTAACCATTCAAACAGTAGAAAATTGAGGGTGAATATGGTACAAAATAAACCCTGACAGATATAATTTTTTTTATGACTAAGAAACTATACCTTTCCTATACAAAATAATCTTTTTGTCTTGAACTGAAAGCTAGTTGCATTACAAAAGTTACGAATAATTGTCTTTTGATCATTAAAGTAAATAATTTTGAATATATTTTCATTAAAAACCAGTTCATAATTGTTTAGTTGTTATACAAGGAATTTGATTTTTTTAAAGTGCTTATTATTGGCTGAACTGTTCTTACTGACTTAATGCAAAATTTGAAAATTATCCCTTAAAACCTCCTAGACAAAACTGTCGAAAAGGTAGTCTCATACTAGCCATGGTGAAGAAAATCAGCTCTATCCCAGCCAAAACCAACACACTAAAAACCTTCTTTCAGATAGTATACTAGCCAATTCTCAAAGGAGAGAAATAAATCTCAGAATCACAGCATCAGAGAATCCTCTGTATCAGGAAGGACCTTTTGATTATATCTAGTCCAACCCTCTTGCTCATTCAGAGTCATCTAGAGCAGAACCCCCAACATCATGTCCAGTCAGGCAACATGACCCCATGTTTGACCAGTCTCATAACAAAACAGTGTTTTGTTGGGTTCAGATGGATTTTCATGAATTTTAATTCACTTCAGTTGCCTTTTGTCCTATTCACAAGACCGTTCAGAACACCATTCAGAAGACCATGACTCCTTCTTCTTGATCCTCCCACCGAATATTTATATCCATTGATCATATCCCCCAGAGCTTTCTATTCTTCAGGCTGAACAGTGCCTATATTTGCAACCTCCATAAATAAAAACAAATACACAACACAAAAGAAGCAGAGAAATTAAAATTTTTGAATAAGTAAAGCTCTCAAAGCCTCAATAGCCTTGGATGCAATGATAAAAATATGGTGAATTTTGGGATCCTGCTAAGCATGCTGCAGGTTAGTACTAAGAAAAAGGTTTTAGATTATAGAAGAAAACACTTCAGTTCTGAGTGGGATTGCATGGGAAATTTCCAAGGAGAATTAAAGAGCCAGTGCATGCTGGGAATTTTTCAAGAAAGTGTTCCTGGTAGCACAGAAACAGTTAATCTCCTTTAGAGGTAAGGGAAGTAGCCAGAGCAAGTGACCACTTCTGAGTTTCTGAGCCTGCTCAAAACCAAAAAAGATATGCACCAGAGATGAAAATGTGGACAAATACTCATTGAGAACTTCAAGGGCATTGCCAGGGCATGCAGAGATGGGGTTAGAGAAGTAAAAGGTGAGCTTGAGAAGTAAAAGCTCCACCTCCCAAGGGAGCCTGTTCCAGCGTTTGACCACCCTCTTGGTAAAGAAATGCTTCCCATTGTCCAGTCTAAAATTCCTCTGGTGCAGCTTTGAACCATTTCCATGTGTCCTGTCAAGAGATTCCAGGGAGAAGAGATAAGCACCTCCACATCAAATCCTCAGGAAGCTGTAGAGAGCAATGTGGTCCCCCTCAGTCTTCTTCTCTCCAAATTAGGCAAACCCAGAGTTTGCAGCCATTGCTTCTAGACCTTGAACCAGCTTGGTTGCCTTTGCCACTCTGGATGCATTCAAGGACATAATGACCTTTTGGAGTCTTGCTGCTCTGAGCACATGAAATTCAAGACAGCTATAGGGTTTCCTTGAGCAGAGCTCTAACTATAAATTTGACCCAAGCCACTAATCAACTAGCCAAAATCATAGCCCCAACTATGCCAGCAATATTTTTTGGACTGTATTGGATTTTATTCTTTTTTCATCATCTTGTTCAAAAAAATTCTTGATTTCTCCTTTTGAACAGTGTAATTAAAATTACCCTTAGATAGCATTGTAAATATTTTGGCTTTCTGCTTGGCTTATTTAATTAGTTAGTTACTTAAAATGTTTCTTTTCCTTTGTTAGAGACAATAGTTTCCGGGTACAAACATGCATTTAAAAAACAATGGATGAATGAAGCATAGGTATCTGGAGTACTACATATAGATTGCTCTAATGGTATCTGAAAGATGGGTGTTTGCATTTTGAGGCATGAAAAGTGAGGACTTTGATATAATTGAAGGAAACAAGTTTTAAAATTTTCCATTAAACACTTACACCTGACCATTTATTTCAGTAATCATTGTATTTCAAAGCTGAAAACTACTTACAATAATCCAGATTAGAAAATAATGATTCTTTAAAAGGCCTTTAAAAGCTGTCTGAAATATCAAACACCTTTATGTAAGTATTTTTATATAAATTCAAATAATTCATATTATTAAGTTATTAAGTTGTAATGTCTATAATTCAGAACAAGTTCCTCTCATTTTTTTTCTGAATGTATGGCCTTTTTCAACCTCCAGAGGTTATATCCTATAAATCATATACATCCCATTTATTTAGATAAGTCTGAGTTTTAAACATATTGTACCTCAGTCGTGGCAGTTAAGCACAGGCAGGTCAAAATGTACTGTTCTGGAAGATCTCACTAAAAATCAATATCTAAGTAATGACTGCAAGAAAATATGTTTAAAAGGGATTGATTCCACTTTTTCTTTTTCATTGTCTTACCGGAGTGTGCGAATTATTTTTACTTAGCTAGAAAAGACAACATCCAAGCTCATGAAATATGTATGGAGCCATCCTCTGATGACAAAGGTAAGGAGGCTGGAAAATCATTGAGAAAGTCTGTCTCCTGAATGTCTCTGCTTCGTGTGGCAGGATGCGGGTGCCCACGCACCGCTCACTCGGGGCGCTGCTGTGAGTCATCACTGACGGAAGGAATATACATGCAGCTTCTTGCCCTTGCACATTTTATGTTACCATTTTTCTTCATCAGCTGATGTGTTGATTCCTTAAAGGTGACAGACACTACCCCCACTAGTTTTAGAGGGAATGAGTAAACCACATTAGGCTGTGCCTTCATTAGCAACTAGGCAGCAGCTTGGGTTTGAAGCCCTGACAGTCTATATTTACTTTGGGACAGGGCTAAGTCCTCAGTGCGGTTTTAATGCCAAAGAGCTAAATTCCCCATTCTCCATGGGGAACTAAACTGTGAGTTGTGCTCCAAAAGACTCTGAGCCAGTGTGACTCATGCTCCCCCAAGACCCTCTGAAGTGAGCAGCAGACAGCTCCTGATCAATTTAGAGAGCTCACAACAAGCTGGAATATTTCTAAAGCAATATAGAGGGACAGAGGCTGTGAAAGTCTTTCTGCTTGCTCTCTGCTGCCAGACTTCAGATCATTCTTCTGACTATTGCTCCTCTCTCATCCTATTTCTGCTGTTGTCTGAACTCCCCTGATCTCACTGAACATCTTAATGTTCAGGTGAACCTTTAAAAACATTTAAAATGATTAATTCTTTTTCTGTATGTTTCTGCCATGTTGACACTATTCACTTCATCCCTCACAAAATTCTAGGAAAAGGAGCCTTTGGCAGTATCAGGGGTTGTTAACATCTGTGTGTGAAAGATGACTGTTTCCAGGTACACAGCACAGAACTCAATACAATGATGGCAGCATCCTTGAAGTCATGCTTTGAAGGTACGCATTTATTCCTTGAGCACTTGAGAGGTCTTTGGCTGGAGGAATAACTCGCATTCACACTCCTGAAGTGACTTGCCAGGGCTGGAAAACATGAGAAACCTAATGAGTATGCAGCCCCATCTCTGCAGAAAACACCTGCAAAGCTGCATCTTCCAGCATTCTTGCAAAGTTTGTGCCAGCAGCTCTCTTTCTGTGTCCTCTGTTATACAAAAGTGTGATCAACCATTTAGAGATAAAAGCAGACAGGACTACAGTTCTTGTATAGGCATCACATATACACAAATATATATATACTCATGTAAGAATGAACAGAATGTATAGCCCAATTTGTCTCTGTCTTGGGGCTGATGAGGTTCAGAGCTCACCAGGAGATTTTATTTGAGACTCTCTGGTATTTGTCAGAAACATATGGTCCCTTCAGTATCCAGCCCCTAAAACCCTAAGCCTAAACTCCATCTAGACCAACCTGAAGTTTGTTAGAGTCAAACACACACACATACCCCACACACATCCACACACTCAAAGTATCTCCAGTAGCTGGTCCACAAATCTTGTCATACTCTCTCTTGTCATAGTCCGACTTGAAGGATCACAAATGTCAGACATAGAGAGAAGAGAACAATCATACTGGCAAATAGAGTTGATTAGGTGGAGGACTTCATTAGACAATTGTTCTGCTCAGTGTCTGTTTAGATGGTCCTGTAAAAAAAAAATCCAACCAGAAAAGAAAGCGCGGAATTGTCTGTGGAGCTGGTAGCGGAACACTCAGCACCTTGCAGGTTGANTGAAGGAACACAAATGTCAGACATAAAGAGATGAGAACAATCACACTGGCAAATAGAGTTGATTAGGTGGAGGACTTGATTAGACAATTGTTCTGCTCAGTGTCTGGTCAGATGGTCCTGTAAAAAAAATCCAACCAGAAAAGAAAGAGAGGAATTGTCTGTGGAGCTGGTAGCGGAACACTCAGCACCTTGCAGGTTGACAGGAATTTCAGTGTCTGGAAAGCAGACTGGCAGAGGCACAGGATACTCTGTAGAGGTGGCAGGAGGTGCTAAATTGTTTCTGGAGATTTTCTGGCTCTTTAGTGCTGTAAAACTGTGCTCCCAGGCAGCAGCTGGTGAGCCAGATGTTGGAGGAAAAAGTAACTCAGATGATGAAAGGGTTGATTTCTGTGATTCCAGGGTCTAATGAGCCAACTCTCTTCTGCCTGCTTCTTCCATAACCTTTGTCAATTTTTCCCCCTCTTGAGCTGCAGCTGCTACTCACAAAGTTCCCATGAAGCTTCCTCCCCTTTCTCCTAATCCCTGGCAGCCCTTGCTCTCCACAAACAACTTCTCATTGAATCAATCTATTTCTTCCTAAGAGAAAATATTGGTGCTCTCTATTAATCTTAATAGAGTACAATGCAGGAGCTGATACTTCTGCAAATGTATTTCTTCTGAAAACTTCTCTCAGTTCTAGAGAAATGAGCTGCTCCAAACAAGGTGGTTCTATTTCCTTTGTGATGATTTTGCTTCAGTCACTAAGAAAGGGTCAGAATGGTCTCCAGCATTATGCATGAATTTGAAGTCCCTTTTCAACCAAAATAAGAGTCTCTAGGCATGTATTCTATAAGCAAAGAAAGGAAAATAGTATTCTATATTGATATTAAGTGATTCTGCATGCAACTACATCTGAAGTAAAATCATGGAAAACTGGCAAAGTAGTAGTAAAGAAAAAAATGAGACTGGGATGAACATTGTTTATGTCTTAATGTTGCCAACTAAATGATCAGAACTCTTGTATTAGCAATTTATGTCACATTAATAAGAGTATAATCCTGATTCATATAGAGTAATTTAAAATATTTCATTGATGATAACTGAGGACTTATTAAGTCTATGTAACATGCAGCAGTTTTTCAATGAATTTTTGTCTTTAAAAGTTTAATTCCTTCCATCATTCTTGTTTGGTTTTTCCTCAGATCTGAAAAAACCTTACATTTTAAAACGTTATAGTGAAGGAAACTAAAAGTCATGGTTGCCTTTTATCTAAACTGGGTTAACAATACAGTGTTTCTGTGCTTTAATAATGGAGTGAACTGGATGCATTCAGTTCTAGTGTCTGAGAAGCCAAGATGACATTGTTTCAAAGTGCAGAAATGGTGTGGTTTTGTGAAGTCAAAAAGCTACATTTCCTTCTCCTATTGAGCCATCTTGTGGTTAATAATTGTAATGTACTTTCTAATGCACAACAAACATGATGGGAAAGTGTTATTCCAGTGTTATTCTAATTTTACATTAATAAGTTACTTTCTTATATTCTTGGATGTTAAAACAAAATGTTTCTTGAAGTGTAAAAGAGACATATTATTGTATGATATATGTAAATATAAAATAATGCATAAAATATTGAGAGGAAATAATTATTCTTTAATTTAAAATAGGCTACTATCAGTATCAATAAAGAAGCTACTGTAGTGCATGGCAAATGAGCCCACACATATTTTCCATAAAGAAAATATATGTTAATAAAACAGTATTTTTCTAGGCATGAGACCTAAAGATGGAATGTCCTGAAGTTATATGGACTCCCATAAACAGAGTTTGGAAACAGATTTTAATATAAATATGAATATATTTCTCATGTACTTTAGTTATTAAGACCATAATGATGTTCAGTTCTACTATTTTCTCAGTAGACTTTTCTGCTATGTAGAGTGAAAAAATAATCAATTGTCTGATGTGGAGCCAGTAAGACATAAATCATAGAATAGTTTGGGCTTGAAGGAGACTTAAAACTCATCTAGTCTACTCCCCCTGCCATGGGCAAGGACATCTCCCACCAGTCCAGGTAAACAACAAAAGAGATTTATTTCTTGCACTACATGTATGCTGTATAGTACAGATCACACAAAAGAGAAAGTGACAAGTGAATGCAGCTGTATTACATTACTAATAGGGATTCAGTGAAAGAACATTATGGGGAACAGTAAAACCATGGAAAAATTTCCATTAAAAAAGAGGCAGGTCATGCTGTGGAACATCCTAGAGCAAAAGTGAGTAATTCAGTTATTAGTCAGAACTGAATGAGTCTCATTCCTTGTGCTAGTGCCTGTTTAATGGTTAAGCTCCATGTAACTCCATGCATTGTGAAGCAGTTCTTTTACAGATTTTGTAAGCCTTTGACAACATTTGAAACCCATGTGATATGTGGTATAAAATGGATCAGTGACAATCCTCTGAGGGGAAGAACAGAGCAGTGAATAGATTCTCTAGGAGGTGTCTGGAACAGCAGAAATGAAAAAGAGAGGTTTAAAACATTTCACCCTTTGTTCTCAATCAAGAGAACTCAACTGAAAGACAGGTCACCATATGGTAATCCTAATACTGACAGCAGTTTGTTTGAAGTCCTTGATGATTTGTGATTTCTTGCTTAATTTTGTCAAGGGACGCTGACTAGGCAGCTATTGAAGACATTCAACATCCAAGATAAAATTTTAATATGCATGTATACTATTTAGAAAGAAAAAAACCCACAGCATCCAAAAGGAAGGATGTAAACATTGGAAGACTTGTGCCTTACAGAACAGCAAATGTGGCTGGTTATGTGAGACCCGGCTAAGGAACTCATATTTTGGGAGAAGTGACTTGAAGGAATATTACGGGATCATCTTGACAAATTAGTAAGAATTTACTGAGACAATGAAGTCACTGAATTTAAACTTAAGTTTATGAAGGTTGAAAGTGTTCTGATTGTAAAATGTGGTAGTAAATCTGTAACACTGCTAGTAGAGGCCTGATAAAATACTCAGAATTAAAGGTAAGCAAATCAACACAAACCAAGTCACTACAACGTGTGTGTATGTGTGTGTGTGTGTTCAAGGGTGTGTGAGTCTTCACAAGCACCAACAAAATGTTGGTCACATTGACCAAGAAGATGGCTAAATTTTTACAGTGGTGGCAGGACTGAGTCAATCTGAAAAGCAAAAGGGAGATTTGCTAATGGATGCTAATGTCTGTGGCAGATCATTTGTGATATTGCTAACATTGTAAGGATCTGGGAGTGTTTAGTCTGGGGAAGAGGAAACTCAGGGGAGACCTCATTCTTCTCTACAACTGCCTGAAAGGAGAGTGTAGTCAGGTGGAGATGGCCTCTCCTTATACCATGTCTCAAGTGAAAGCATAAGGAGAAATGACCTTAAGCTTAACCAGGAAAGGTTCAGATCAGGTATTAGGCTTCAGGGGAGCCAACAACTTCATCTTTTACAGTTATTTGTGTTTCTTTAGTGTGTTCTATAGGTATTGAAAGCAAGTGTAGTAATTAATTTAATTTTTAAAAAGTTGGAAATGGGAATGGCTTACAGCTTTCTTTTGTAATTACAAAAGGATTTAGAAAACAGATTCAAAGAATATGTTCAAATGTGACATTAAATGACTGGTTTTGATAGGTGTGTATTTGCATACAGCTGGAATACTCTGTGTGCTAATGGAGAATTAGTTGCATTCTCCCGTGTTAGGAAAATAGTCAAATACTCTGCTATCATTTCACATTTATCTGTCCTTCACAGATTAAAATAATGTGCTCAAATGTGAGAGTGAAGGTCAGGAAGGCTCAGAAACAGGGTAAAAATTAAAAAACCTCTTTTAACAAATGCACAGTTCTCGAGACCATACTTAACAAAAGGCATAAGAGGACACTTATGACTACAGTGAAATGAACAGAGAGCACTTAAAAAGACACAAATGGTGCAGGATGGATTTCCTTAAATTACCTAATAAAACATATGAAGAAAATCCTCACTTCATAAAAATTTATAGAAAATTTTAGTAATATTTTACTGCAGATGTAAAACTGATTCAGTACAAATTAAATTGACTAGAGAAAAAAAAAAAAGAAGAACACCTACCGAGGTTTAAGATCAATATATTAATAAAAAACTGCAGGGTTGGACAAAGAATGATCGCTTTCCTTATTAACGTGTCTGTAGCCGGGCAGAAAGTGTTTTTGTTTCAATATTGCCGGCTATAAGGTTCAATAATCAATTTGGTAATGGATGGAGCAATTTTGGTACTCCCGGAACGGGACCGCTCCGGCGGCGGCGGGTGCGGGAGCGGCCCGCAGGGGGAGCGCAGGTTCCGAAAAAGATGCGGCAGCGAATCGCAGCTCGACAGAAAAACAGAAACCACACAGCCCCTTTTGCCCCATAAAAACCCCTCTTTACCCCAAGCTCCAAGAACCTTTCTGCAGTTTTTCGTGCCTTTTTTTTTCTTCCCCATTTTTAATCGTGACTTTCGGGTGTTCCGTTCTAGACAGACAAGTCCAAGATGCTATGGGAAAACTTTAACAACACTGTATTCCAAGAAAGCTCAAGAAATTTGCAGATTAATTTGCAGCCTCATGGAAACAAAAAACCAAAAACCATCTTGAGCTCTAAAACTGGCTTGGGATGGATGCTCAGAAAATTCTTGGGAATTTTTTACCTTGTAAATACATGATGCAATATCTATCTTTTGGTTCACTGGTACAGCATGCACACTTTACAACCAAAATGATAACAGACTAAGCTGTAAAGTGCATTCAGTGGGTAACTGAGGTAAAAAAATTTAATTATAAATATTCTCATGATGTCTCAGCATAACAGATACCTTATATTTTTTTTGATCTTCCTCAACATTCAACAAATCTGATGAATAAAAATAACTGGAATGAAAATATTATTGTTTATATTAGTACTCCATATTTCTCATTAAACAGTGTTTGATAAAACATTTTAATGCCCACCAGTCATGCTGAGGAACCAGAAATTTCTCTCTTAACAGAGTCCAAAATGACTGACCATAGCTGTCAGTAATGTTATAGTATAACATCCTCATTGGAACACTCTTTGCAGCAGTACAAAGTTGAGTACCAAAGGTTTATTCTGTTTCAGAGAATACACATGGGATTTTATATTTACACTGTACAAACCTGAATTTTACAGAATTGGGCTATGGTTCTCATGAGAATACACTCTCTTACAAGATTTGTAGCACAACAGACTTTTCTAGTAAAAACTCAATTAATATTTAAAAAAAAACAAACAAACAAACCCAAACCACAAAATTCAAGCATTTCCTGTGGGACTTGGCTAAAGCAAGAATTAAGGTCTGAGTAAACTGAAAAGCTGCTAAAAGATACCACCACTTGGTAGCATAAAAAGGGTTTTTATATAGGTCTAAGAGAGGGGTAACTATGGAAATAGAGCCCGAGACGTGCACAATGCCTTCCTCCAAGAAAGTTCATGGAGATTCATAGCACAGTGTCTGCCTTTTAGTCAGCATTAGTCATCCTCTTAGTCACCCCTTTTCCTTTCATTAATAAAGAAAGTGATGTGTCCTGGAACTATTTGAGAGCTGCAAGGAATTTCATCATTCTTTTGCTCTCAGCAGCAGAATGTCTCACATCTCTTTTGGGTGAGAGGAAAGGGAGATGATGTCCCAGGGTAGCTGCAGTGTTTTTTAAAACTTCAAGTTTTAAGTCCTACAGCACTTGACTGGGCTAGCAGAACTGAAGCCTCTATAAAACCACACACCTTCACACTGTTGGGAGGCTGAGAGAAAAGCAGCACCCCATTTCTTTCTGGAAGCATCAACTGTGAATTCCCATGGAGGACGATGCCCTGCAGGGGCAAAAAAACAAGTCTTGTTTCCAGCGTAAATGAAACAAATAAGCATGTCATCAAGTGTGGAGATGTTGTAAAGAGTGTTCTGAAGTGTCTCATGTATTAACTAGTCCAGTCTCTGGTTATCAAATCTTGCCCTATAAAACCTGTCCACTTTATTCTACAAGACAACTATAAATCCATTTAGGATTATAAAACATTTAGGAAAAGTCATTCTTTTTTAGTGACCATTGTCAGATTATTCTTTCAAGATTTCTTCTTTTTTCTATCTCTCTTTAAACAGTTTTAGGGTTTTAACTTTGTCACAAAGTAATAAAAAGAACCCAAACTTATTTTCTTATTTGAAGAAGAAGGATCTTTTACTGTACAAGAGCATTCAAACATCATGGAAAGATTAATGTATTTTTATACTGACAACTATAGAATTTAAACTCTATTTTTCATAACATTAATTATACTTATTAGAATAGGATCTTATTATTATTTTTAATATGAATTTCTCATATATACCCTATCTTCATCATATGCTTCTCTGTGAGGACATTAAGTCCAAGACCAAGTCAACACAGCAGTAAAATGAGAAAGCCAAGAAATCTTCTAATGTTTCAGTATTTCAAAGTTCAAAAAGGACCCATTTCATTATTCACTGAAAATTCACAGAAACCAAGGGTTCTGATCAACGCATGCACACGTGGACTCAAAATTACCCAGTTTTCTTAGTAAATGAACAAAGAAATAAGAAGTAATTGCTTTCCTTCTTCAAGGAAGATTGACCAAAAAAAGTATATGTTCGCAAAAAAAGTATATATTGGCAAAATCTCTTGTCAGCTGGATTTCCTTAGAACTCTTTGCCTCAGATTCACTGGTTCAGGTGGAGATTTATCTTAAAATGATCCTGAAGACAATAAGTAAAGAACTATTGAAAGAACTTGTATGATTTTGTCCATTTTTTTCCCCAAAGTAAAAGGGGAAGAAAAGTTGTAAGAACATCTTCATCTAAAACTTATGGAAGAGAACTTTTCTGCCAGAGATGGAAAATGTTGTCAAACATGCCTGTTTTGGAGTGAGAGCTGAAAATTTTTACACAGATCTCTGTCTTTATAATGGAGTAAATAGTCCCAGCAAACACGCCATGCAAGATTTCACCATCAGTCACTGCCATTCCCTCCAACCAGAATCCTTGCATACCCTACTTTAGGTAGCTGAATGTTTATCAGACAAAAAGGTCTCCAGAAACAACTGACCAGAGCACTTCAAAGTTAAGAAAACCTGTTTAAATCAAGCAGCAAGAGACTTAAAATTAAATGCACAAATGCCTTACATAAATGATTATTCCATGGGGCTCCTGTCTAAATCATGTTCATAAACCACCCAGCCTTGAAACATCTCACCTTGGCTGTATTTGCTGCAACATGAAATCCATCTGGTTTACCCTGATCACTCCTACTAGGTCAAGCCTCACAAACAACACCCAAGTTGAAACAGTGAGGATGAAATACCTGTTTAGGCTCAGGTGCCAACCAACCTAGCCTCAGAAGCTGTCTGTAGCAACTTCATCAGCAGAAACACTGACATTTTTAGTTTTTGGGGCAGATAAGTATAGGTTTCAAAGATCAGTGTTTAAGCAGTTGTGATTGATGTAATCCCATGCAGTGCTGAGATTTGGAAGTCCGTGGGTGGCTCTAGATGTAACTGATCAACTGAGATTTGCAAAATTTATCCTAAATCTAATATTTATTTTTCCAAACATATAAAATCCAGCTTTTTATAGTAATTAATGAAGTTACTCCTTTTAATTACATCAGAACCCCACTTCACAGCAATAAAATGAAGTTGATTCTCCACATAACTGGTGTGCATTTCATTGTATAATGTCCAGACTAAGACACCCTCTACACCTGTTTTTTTACCTAGACCTTTACTCTTTCCATTTTCTTCTAGCTTCTACCTCCACATCCAAAAAAGCACACAACCAACAACTTAGTGCCAGATTTTCCCCATATGTGAACACCTTTCTCTTCCAAATAGTAATGTAAGATTCGTATTAGATCTAATGTGGGACTGGTTTGAGTTGTAGTCTCAAAGCTGAGCACTTATATTCAAAAGCTCAAATTCAGCATTTTCTTTTGCTTTACTCCAGCTGGTTGTAAAGGCTTTTCTTAGGATATCACACTGCTTGGGACTCAGACTCTTTCCCTCAGACGAGGTTTATTAAATCAAACTACATTGACTCATTTGTAATTTTATCCCTTTAATCTTCAAAAAATATTTCTCTGAGGCTTTCCTTTGATATCTATCAAAAGGTGTGGTCTATTCCGCTTAAAAAATGGAACAGTGAAATGGATGGTAAGAGCAGGAAGACATAACCATTGTCACTCTGTTTTAAGATGAGGGCAGACCTTTCTGGTTATTAAGTCAGAGCAAAAGAATAGCTGTTAGAGAGTTTAAATTTAAAAAAAAAAATCTACTTGAATGAATTCCAGGGAAGATAAGAGAAGTGCAAATGATATATTCCATTATAAACCTTGTAATAACTTAAAATTGATTAGTGTTTGAAGACTGATGGATAACTACAAAGCATTACTATTATAAAGCAAAGTGCAATTTTTGATATCATGCAACTACTTCAAGATCTCTAATTTTTTCCTCTTTTACAATATTCATAGGAGAAATAAAGAGATATCTGTCATTCATGAGAAATGAGTCTAGTTCTGAAAACTATATTGTTAGTCATATCAAGTTTTAATAGAAAAAGTGAAATAATGATTTGGAAATAGGGGGAACCAGGATCAGAAGGAATGGTTCAGACAAGCAAGCACAGGAGGTGTCTATCTGCTTGGAATCTCAATTACAGTAGGTCAGTCAAAGGGACTTCTGCTGCAAATATGAAGCTTAAGATGAATATATTCAATGATATATGGTAGAAAAAGCCCATCTAGGTAAACCACAATACAGTCATGAATTCCTGAGCAGACTATTTAGTCTCCTCCTCACATTTTTCCCTACCTGGCGTGTAAGAATTTATAGGGCAGTAGGTAGAAACTGGGCCATGGAAAATGGTTGCTGGCTTTAAAGACTAAGACAGAGCCTCACAAAACATGTGTGATCTCAAGTTATCTTTTACCAAACAATGAATAAAATATTACATTAGAATAATACAATTTAAAATCCAATTTTGAACTCAAGGCAATTCCATTTAGAAGAACATTCTTTCTGTGATTACAGTCTTTTAACTAATCCAGCACAATTTAGGACAGTAGTTGAACTATTTAATTAGAATCCAGTGTCACAAATACGGATAGCTTCTTTCTGCTTCTTATTTTTCCAAAAAAAAAAATTTCTAAATAATTAAGTTACCTTTCCTGTGTTGAATTTTTAGATTGTGACAAACATTACCTTCTATTTAGGCTTATATTCATCTTCAGATAGGTACAAGGATGGTCAAATTGATAGATAGATAGATATGGACAGATCTCTGACAGACAATGTGATTAAAATGAGCACAAGGCCTCTTGAGAACCAAAATGTAACAGGGTAATGCACTGTACCTGTTGGAATTGTGTAAGGATGTGTGGTGACAGCTCAGATGCTAAGGTCACTGCATATTATAAAAACACCCTCCCCCATGCAGTCTTCAGACAAAGTTTTCCTTTCTCTGACAACGTAGTTAAGAAAAAGTGTTGGGAAAATCATTGATTTCATTTAAATTTAAGTTTCCTGGCAGGAAACAAGCAAATTAATTTAAGAAGAAAAGTAAATTACCAATGATTTCTGACTGGTATATTTGTAAAGCTCTCGGTAACAAACATGGACTTGACAGATTTCCGATGGAGATGCAACAATGTGGAAAAGGACAGCAAATAATTTGGCTGGCCCATGACTATTTAACATTGGTAACCACTAAAACCATTTTAGGTGGTATAAGACACCACCAGGAGAGTTTGTGTGTTTCAGATGAGGCAATGAAGGATGAATGTACTGTATTTTTGCGGTTTGAAAAAGAGCTTTGAGCATATCAGGTTGGGTGAAGAGACAGAAAAGGTGTCTCTTGAATTTTCTTGTTTTCTAAATTGCATTCAGGCACCATAGAAAAATAGTTGCAAAACCTAAACTTAAGGAAAATAAGCTACTAGTAGATTGCAATATATTTCTGTCATTTGCAAGGGACTTGTTTATTTCAAAGGCAAAGAGAACCAAATTCAAAATGAATTTCCAGCTCTGTGGAAAATGCCAACACCTCCAGGAATTTCTAGTGATCTGTGGCATAGAAGACATTTTATCTCAAAGCAATAATGAAAGTATTTTTTCTAACACATGAACTGCATATTTTACACATGGGCTATGGTGCTACTATCAATTCCAAACACTATATTAAGATTTAGAATAATTTTGGAAAACTTGATGGAATAATTTATTATTCTAACCAGTAAAATGGTCATGGGAAGGGAGAGCTGTGAATGTAGAAACTGAAATTCTGTTACAGATGACTAATAGTTAGCTATACACCGGTTGGATAAAAATCAATAAATTTCTCAGGATATGTTGCAGATGAAGAAAGAAATTATTTCTCAGCAGAAATTGATTTTGACAGATGCCATAATAAACAGGTAACATTAAAAACTTGTGAATAATTTAAATGGCAATCTAGACAACATCTAAATAGATTTCAAAATAGAAAATTTATATAGAAAATATACAATTTATTTAATTTTTCATCATGCATCTTCAAAAATAACAATAACAGTCCTAACACGACCTTAGCAGAAATGAAAAATTGCTTATGGGAAAAATTGTAATTCACTCATTAATTCTGAAGCCTTGCTGTAATAAATTGAATTACATAACAGACATCAGAGCAGTCTGGCATGATTTATTTTCTTGAAGTGTGATGTAATCTATCTTTTTAAGTGTTTCTGAGCATGAAAGAGGAAGTTCTTAGGAGTGTAAGGATTTTATATTGGAATGGAGCAAGAGTGTCTCTACTCCAGGAGTCTCCTTTGAACAGACGCGACCCAGAAACTTGAGTGGGAACATTAACCTTTACAGAATGCATAGAATTGTCTGAATCTGTACCATGAAAATAAATTTATTCTTGATTCGAAATGGCGATCACTTTATTTCCTAGGGTATTAGGGTTGATTGATGTTTTGTATGGTTTGGTCTTACTTCCTAATTGAAGAGAGAAGACACATTTATCCCTATTAATGCTGTTTATATTTTCATCTTAATTACTCCAGTATCATTTCAAAGTAACTTCCTGAATATGAATGCATTGCTCTGCCTTGCAATTGATGTAAATGGATCTGAAGTCAAGATTTGAAACTTTTATTAAGATTTAATCCACCTCCAGAGTAAAGGCAAAATTATACAGCAGTTAGTACTAGCACCAGTGGACATTACATTTTATGTTTTATTTAGACAGCACCTTTGATCTAAAGCACAAGGAAATGATAAATGGGGAGCAATCAGAGCAAGAGAAGTGGTAAACAAACAAGGAAGTAGGAACAAGTTATCAAGTGCTTACACAGAAAGAGATCAAAGAAGAACCATCAGGTGGTCATTAAAGTCTGTGCTAAAGCAGTGCTAAAACAAGTAAGAGATAAAGATAAAACAAAAGTGCAGGATGAAGTTATGAGAATCACATGGAAAACATTCTCCTTGTAAAAAGACCTCTTTGGGGAGAACAGCACTACTCAAAACATAAAAAATGTTTAATTTGTTCCCAAAATTCATTAAATAATTTCATTTATTCAGCCCAGCCTTTGGTTAGTAAAAGGCAAATCTTATATTGCCAGAGAGAAATAATTCTCCTGTTTGGGAGGAATATTTGTAAACTGAATGTTTGCATCTTAAACACTGTGTTTGCATGAAGACACGAGCATTAAATACTGACAAGACAAGAAAAATACTGAATTTCTTAGGATATTAGAGTAAAAGAATCTGCCATTCTCCATTACTTTGCCTGCAAGTTATCAGCTGCAACTATCAGGGAGAAGTTGTCAATCAACTCTATTGCAAGGATGAAAGAGTAGATGGTACAGTTTAATTTTATTATGGAAATTGATTTGCATCTTTTATATGTCTTGATTGAAAACTTTCCAGGTAATGGCATTGAAGAATACTCATAAAACTGCCATGACTGTGGTAATAACTATTATTATGATCGAATTTAATAATAAAAAAACCTGCCTGCATGATGGGCAATATGAATAATTCATGTACACTGTTGCTTAAAATGTGATAGAGAGAAAAAGTCATGTAGGAAAATTCTTAATGTATCCAGACAGGGATGATAATTGGTTTTTGCAACTAAATGAGTACTTCATGTACAAGACAGCAGTAACAAGGCAGGAGAAGAAATTTACACATTGGGGAGACAATTCCATTTATCTGGTTACAGCAGGATAAGTGGAATAAATGTTATTCCTTAAAGGAATTGACAGAAAAGGCACATCCTGATAATAATTAGTTTTGTTTACAACTAGAGAACAACAGAACAGGAGACACAATAGCATCTTTTCAATATGCAATAGCATATGTAGCATATGCTCATGTAGGCCTTACTTATGCCATTAATCAACTACCTGCAAGCACTGACCAGATCTCTTCCTGTGCTGCCTTTTAGGTGCAAGCATAAAAAGCAGACCAGCATATGGAGAATTGTTTCACAGTTGCACCTTATTTAATTTTGTTTGATTCCTTTTAAGTATACAGTAGCAGATAAGCTTCTGTTTCCTGCTTTTATTGCCCACCATCTGGTGGGAAAAGCATAGAATAGCAGAAAAAAGTGACAGGTGACTAAGAATATTTTAGTGGAAGGGTCTGAAGTTGCAGCAAGTAAGAGAGTTCATCAAGGATAACAACTTGAGGAACAGAAAGCCATGCAAGAACTCATCTCTTTACTCTTGTCCAAAGGCAATGCTCAAGTTTGAGTTGTCTTCTCACTCATTGATATAAGTTGAATTTTTTATATCCCACCATCTCAAATTACTAAAAACAAATGAAACCAAATTTTCCCCCTCCAAAATGCACAGTAAAAGCCATTTACAATAACATACCAAAAACAGGTAAGTAAACTGACAAAAACTTGGGAATTGGAGTTCGTTATAATCCCTTTAAATACATTTTGCTTTACCCATTTCTAATTCTCTCTTACTTGAACCTGAGATCAATCCTCTTAGCTCTGGCTTGCCACTCGGGTCTCTGATCAATCTTGATAAAACAAAATGGCAATAAAGAAAGCTTTGAAAGCCACTGTGAGAACGGTGGGAAAACAAAACAAAATCCTATTCTTTTGTTATGGCTATGACCAGTCCCTCTCTGTGTTTGTTTATGATGAATTACTTTCTATGGAGATTAGATCTAACAGGAGTTACACTTGAGAAGCTACACAATAATCTAGCTAAGAGGCATCTCAGTAAGTACTAAAATACAGTTACTTATTTAATATATCTGTGCTTGCTTTGCTAAGACTAAGATCTTGAAATTACAAACCCCCAGAGCTCCTTTGTCAGCTAAAAAATCTGCCCCATGACATAGTTTACAGGATGCATCGGAAAAAAAAGTTCCCAAAACTGCTTAAAAAACTTTAATTTGAAATCTGACTATTCTTGTTCTTCTTGGCCATTTCTAAATGTAACCATTGGGAAAAAAGTCTTGTGTTTCTGGATCACAAATAGAATTTGGACATTTTGTTGATTCCACAGTAACACTCTTTTCACTTTGTTAATTACATTGGAAAAATCTATATCAGAAAATGCCATAGTGACATATTGAAAGATTATAGGAAATCCTGTTTGACTTCATTAACACAGTTTCTAGAATTGCTGCTTCTGCATGTTATTGAGTTGTAGTGATGCACGGGAAAACTTAGAAATGAAGGCAACATGCTCCTGTAACTTCAGAGAGAAAATAGAACAAGGGAAAACAAGATTCTTGTCTTCTCATTGAGAAAAATAAACAAATAGTCTTTAGCCTCCACAACTGGAACTTTTAAACAGCTATTCATTTGCTTATTGAGGAGGAAAAACAAAGAAATTAAAAACCAAGAAAAACCCTCCCATGCATTACCTGATATGCATTCAAAATAGATCTAATACATTCAACAGAGACCAAAGAGAAATCTTATTTATATGAACCTTAATAATTATTTTATTAATATGAACCTTAGCATTATAGAGAGAAATCATAAAAAGTGACCATTAAAATGTCATAGTGGAAAAGCAGAAATATTTACCTAATTTAATCATTATGGTGAATAACAAGAAAATGTGCCTTCTGGGTTCTTTATTAAAAAAAAAAAAGAATAATAAATCTTGTATCAAGAAGCTTTAATTCTGGATAATACATATTTATTTTTCATACCAAAGCAATATTGTGGGGGAAGACAAAGTTTTGATGAAACTTGCAAATACAGAATATTCCTTCTGACGCCAACAGTAGTACAGGCAGGTGCTTGAGATCATGTGTAGGAAACATGAAGGGTTTAACATGTGTAGGGTGACATGAAGAGACACAGCTTGTACCATCTTCAAGGTAAGGAATTGTATCTAACTATGACAGTGAATGAAATTTCTCTAAATTAGCCATGTCCAAAGAGTAGATAATGTGAGAACCAAAATTTGTACAGCTGATTTTGCAGATTTCATAAATATTTCAGAATAAGACAGGAGACATTTCAGGAAGATGGGCATTCTTTGGTCACTGTACTGACTCTACACAAATTTTTAAGAGAAAACACAGAAATATGATCCAGAAAAATTGCTTGCATAATTTGTGAATCCACTATATATTTTGGATAAACTTTCCCTTGTGCCTACAAATACATTCGTGTTCTACTTTGTGACCTAGATGAACCCCTCCTCTGTCTCCTGACGTACATTTTATAGTAATTTTCCCTTACAGCTCAAATTTGACTTTTGTGAATAATGGGAAAGACAGTTCTTATTGGGAAGGCAAACTGGTTTATGAGCACTATGAGAAAAAACTTCCAGGTCAGGAGATGTTATTGCCATAGCAAGGGTTTGCAGGAAGGAAAGGTGATGGGCTGTCACCCTGTCTCTCTTCAAAGGTTTGCAGATGAAATTCAGTTCATTGTTCAGTCCTTTGTTCTCAACTTCCAAACTTTTTTCTTAAGGGCAAGATGTTTTTTACAGAAGAAAGAGACATGGATGTCAGCTCAGATGATATGCTGTATGACAGTTGTTCTTTGGCAATGGGTTAATGGTCTCATTTCATGCCTCTGGATTTTTCCTACAGTTGAAGTTACTATACACACAGCTTCAGGCTTGGGAAAATAAAATAAAATGATTAAGTGAATCTTCTGTCATTCAGAAATGTTACTTCTTTGCAATCAATATGTACTGCAGACTAATACAGAACAGATGAAGGAAGCCAACACAAGAAGAAAGGCCACAGTTTAGTAATTTGCTAATTGAGCAAGATGGGAGTAAGAGCTGAGCACTACTCCTTGAGTTTAAAAAAGGAATTTTTGAATTTTTGAATTTTAACTCCTGGCTGTTTGGGGAAGGGATGGGGAAGAAATAAAAGGCTCAGCAGGAATGAAAGAATTGTTTTCTTTCTCTCAAAGAGTCCAGAAAATTTTGGTTTTATTCCAGCTGAGACAAAAGTAAACCAAATAATATATAAGTTTGCAACGTATCTCATAAATTTGGTATTACATCAATCAAACTTTTAACTCTGAGATGATTGACAGTGGAAAAAAAAAAGGCAAAACAAATGAGCACTGGAATACAAAACTCTTGGGTGGGTCATTAAGGAAATGGGATAGAGCCTGAGATCTCTTCATCTCAAAAGCACCAGTCTGTACTGTCCAACCTAAAAACTCGTTCCTCTGTCAGAATCCTCAACTGATGAACCCTCTCCTCAATGCCAGTAAGAATGTATTTAAGTTACTCATGGACACACATAAAACACATGGATGATCTGCTTTGAAGTGCCAGTGCCTTAGATTTAATATGTTAATAATATGCTAATAATTTATGCATAAAACAGGTTGCATTGAAGGAAAAATCCAATATTGTCAGTTTCCATGACAACCAGTGTGCTAGCAGATTACACTGTCTCACATCAGATGGTTGCCAAGGTTGTGACCTATTTCTTAGTTTTAATAATTTCATCTGCAGAATTTGAAAAGCTACCTGGAAAACAAATGGTAAAATATTGCTCATGGTTAAGGATGGTCATTCAGTGTAAAAGAATCTTGCATGCTAAATTAAGCACTAGGCTTAGAAACTGAAAAGGAAACATAAAGTAATAATTCCAGGAGTGAAGGAAGGCATGGACAGTTGTGTGAACAGGCAGGGGGCTGGAGCACAGTATTTCAGGGTGAAGTGGTTATGTACAGCTCATGTCAGTAGCAGGGGCAACGTCCATCATACCAGGTTGCTCAGAGCCCACTCCAACCTGACCTTGAACAGTTGCAGGAATGGGACGCCCACAACTTTTCCAAGCAGCTTATTCCAGTGACTCACCACCTTCACAGTAAAGAATTTCTTCCTAACATCTACTCTAAACCCACTCTCTGTCAGTTTGAAACCATTCCCCCTTGTCCTGTCACTACATGCCCTTGAAAATAATCTCTCTCCACTTCTCTTGTAAGCTCACTTCAGGTTTTCTGGGCTTTCTGGACTGTGAGCACACATTGCAGGCTCTCACTCACCAGCATCCCCAAGTCCTTCTTGGCAGGGCTGCACTCCATCTGTTCATCCCCTCGCCTGTGTTGGCACCATGGGTTGCCATGACCCAGGTGCAGCACCTTGTACCTGCTCCTGTTAGACCTCATGAGATTCCCATGGGACTATTTCTTGAGATTTTTTTAGGTCCCTACAGATGCCATCCTATCCTCCACGTGTGTCAGCTGCACCACTCAGCTTGGTGTCATCTGTAAACTTGCTGAGGATGCACTTGATCCCTTCATCTGCATTATTAATGAAGATGTGAAATAACACTGGCCCCACACAGACCCCCGAGGGACACCACTTCTCACTGATGTCCATCACGACTTTAGGCTGTGGACCACAACCCTCTGGATGTGAACTGTCCAACCAATTTCTTATCCATCTAACAGCCCAGCCATCAAATCCATCTCTCTACTTTTCAGAGAAGGATGTTCTGGAGGACCATGTCAAAGGCTTTACAGAAGTCCAGGTAAACTATAGAGGCAACTCTTCAATTTTCCACTGACATAGTTGTTCCATCACAGAAGGCCACTAGGTTGGTTAAATGATCAAAACTTCCAAAGATTTTTTTTTTTAAATGAGTGTACAAGAAAGCAAATATTTTATAGGTTGTGTGCCAGAGTATAAAATAAATTAAGTTCTATTGCAGTTAAATGAAAAGCAGCGCTTTCAAACACCAACATGTTCTAGTGGAATAGATGATGCCATATTTTCTGGATTCTTCACTGACCAAAGCTCACTACAGTTCAAGTAACTCACTCTGGTTAGAATTTTTTTTTTTTTTTTTCATGCTTAAGAAAGGTATCAAGTTGCCATTCTTAAACAAATAAGTTGCAATAGTACCTTCGGGGCAAACGAATGGTCCTCCACCACTTGCTCATTTTACACTGTGTCAGTGTAAAACAATCCAGGAATGTAACAGTTTTGTCACCAGGACTCTTAGCTGACATTTTCTAGTTGACTGAAGAATTTGTCCTTTATTTTTCTCACCTATCAGGCTACAAGCTTAGAAGGCAATCACTGTCAATCCTGTTGGTGAGATCAATACCATAAGCCCTGGTTCCTGCTACTGACACCCTGCTTTCTATGGCCCATAAGACAAATAATCCTGCTGGTTTAATCAGATTGGTCTGACCAAGTCAGTTGAGGTAAAATGAAAAACAGCTCAAGTCATTCTTTTTTTTTTTCCAGGTTTGCTGAATTGTCTATCAAGTGATACAGTCATAATAACTGCAGCAGACCTGTATAACCTCAATAATCCACTGGAATCTGATTTCAGTTATCACAATATAATTAGAGGAATGCATTAGTCATAACTTGAATAAATTATCTCTTTTTACACCAGTATTTTTGGACCTGCTTTGTCATTATTTTTGTTTTTTTTTCTTCCTCCACTCCTATCTTAGAAATTGTCTTATTGTGGTAAAAGTTTATCTTTGAGATTGAAAATCTTATTTTCAGGTTTGTCATGCTAGTATTTTTTTTTTTTTTTTGGTAAGAGATGCAAATGGTATGCAAGATGAAACATCTCAAAACCTGCTTTATGATGTTCTGGTTTTTTCTTCCATTTTTTATTCTTGAACCTATTTCATTAATAACACATGCATTTATAACTGGCCTTTTTTGGGAGGGGAATTAATTCTAATGAATAACTAGAATAATTAATGCTTCTGCTTCCTTCTGCCCCAGGCTGGTCAGCTAGTCCAAGCAAAAGGATTTGCACAGAACTGTTGGCATAGATTTGAGTTATTTTCTAGCTGCCTGGTTCATACAGAAATGTATTCTACGTAAATACTTACTGTTCAACCTCTTCAGAAAACACTTATTACTGTAGAATCTACACTCTTTTGTTCATACCAGAACATTCCTATTCTTAGGAGTTTTTGTAGAAAAGAAATGAAGTCTTGTCTTTCCAAGGAATCAGGCAAAATCTCATCTGAAGTACAGCCCTCTTTCACTGATATTGAAACTGCTTACTTTTCATTGACCCACTTGAGAGAAGTTCAAGTATGGCATTAAGGGATGAGAGAGGAAATAAAAAAATGGGAGGAGGAGAAGAGTATGTCTAGCAACATACAAGTATCACAGCTACTTTATTTCTACCTACCACTTGCTATTTAGTAACATATTGGATAAAATAAAGTGTTCCTAGAGAGGCATAACTTGTCCTAGTAACTAGTATCGATGACTTCCTGTCACTCTGTAGAATCATTTCTGCTGCTCACTGAGACTCAGCCCACATAACACTGGAAAAAGGGGCTCTCAGCAGGAGATAGAAGGGAGCAGACAGGCATAAAAAAGACAAATATAATACCAAGATCTTTTAGCAGCTGAACACTTGGGATAGTACTTTAGTGACACATGAACACTTGGTATGTGTATCAGAAAAGCTGGATTTTTTTTTCCCATTTCTCATGGGTAAACGGGAGCTGGAGGCAAGATACTGCTGTTTTTCCTCCTGCTGTTACAAGTAGTGACACCTACTTGGCTCTACAAAAGAAAGTCAAATTTCAGCGTCCTTTTGCTAAGAAGCAGTGCTTTGAAAACCCCTTTCTCAAGTGGCTATGGGATGCTAGGAGCCATCTGGGGCTGGCAGGGTACCCTGGATGTAAAATCTACACATTAATTCTTCTCCTTTGATGAGAATTTCCTGAATGCTAGCAGAGAAACCCAAACTGAGCCCAGTCGTAATGAAACCAGTCATGAGGCTCCCAATTCATTAAAACTGCACTCTTCAACATTCTTTGGTGGATCATTAGTACCTTGATGATTCTTTTTCCCATCCATGTATATTTAACATGGTGAGCCTATTCTCAAAAATTTCTAGTGGTAAGTTATGTATGTTACTTTTTTTTATCAGTTTCTAACATCATTATAACAAAAAAAAAACCCAACAAAAAATAAAAGGGAACTCTTGAAATTTTACTTGCACCACCCATTCATCTATTTCCTTTAGCCCATGATCTGCTAGTAGTATCTGGGGGTAGCAGTGATGTGATACTTTAAACTCCCTATGTTTATTCCTTGCTTCAGCAAACCATGCCTCAAGTTACTAATTTGTGAAGAGGTGAAAAGCAAAGGCAGGCTGAGGAGGGAGAGACATATTGTGTGTACATGCTTCTTCTGCTCTACAATGTTTTATCCACACAGCTATGTCAGTGAAGAGTGTGAAAAAACTCACATATTCTTTGCCAAAATAGCTATGCCAGCCAAAAAACCCCATGTGGACACAGCAATGCTGACAAAGAAGAGCTTTACGGGCTGACCTCTGGGTGTTTGGAGAAGTTGCACAACTATGCAGGCAGAAAAACTCCTTCTGTCGACAAACTCTGCCTCTAAAGAAAAGGATCCTGCTGCCACAGCTAAATCTGTATATATATTTGCATAGTTATACCTGCAATATAAGTCCTGTATTTTGGTGAGGAAATTTAACCATGGTAGAAGAAACAATTGTGGCTGTTTTAAACCTCTCTGAATAATTCTTTAGAATTTGCTTGTCACAATCACATCTTATTTCTAAAACATAAAATTAATTCAACTTTATTGTGTTGGCTTTTTTTTTCTTACCTTGTCTCTGGAGTATCTGTACTACACCAACATCTATCATTAGGAGCTGCTTTTCTAGGTCAGTGGTTTAGTTTCTTGATTATCATTTATAATATGTCATATTTTCTAATTGCATCCTAAAGTTCTAAATTTTCCTAGCAGTTACCGGAATTAATGAAATATTTAGAAATATTTTCATCCATGACATTTTAGCAACAAGCTATGAAGATTTATATATGTTTGTGCACTTTTTGAGTGTTTTTTAAAACTGCAGCAGATAGAAGGAGAGTACTGGGAAAACTGGCATTGTGATGTATGTAAGTAATTTACAAAATACTAACAGGAGTATCCTAAAATTTTTCTGTTGTTTAAAGGAAGCAGCTAAGTGAAAACCTGTCAATCAGCAGGGTTTGGAAAGGGTGAGCAAATTACTTTTTTTCCATAATTGTATGAAAATCACTTCATGTTACTCAATCTTCTCCATGCTTGTTTTGCTATTTCATTTTTTTATTTTCTTTTTTTCTTATTTTTCAAACAGTCCTGCAAAAATCTAGCAAATATAGATATTTTTCTAGCCAGGAAGAATTTCCAGCAATTCTATATTCATTTTCCTTTCTTAACAGGGTAGTAACAAAAATATTTTCTGCACTTTAAACTGTCATAGCAACTCTTTAACTCACCATAGTGATGGTGACATAGTAGGAAATCCATGTGTAACTCCCTTTCTCCCATTTACACACAAAATGAAAGTGTAAAAAAAGATTCAGCATCTCTCCTTAAAATACTGAGTTTGGGACTGTGATTAGGACCAAGTTTTTTCCACTTTCAAGATAGTGGTGGTTTATCTTCCTTGGATTTTGCATTACTTATGTGCTTAATCAGCATGAAACAGTCGAAATCCTGAGGTTATATACACAAATATATACATATTCACACAATATACACATATACACTTATGTATATACATGATACTTGGGATTTAAGAAGATAGGATAAACAATTGCCTCCAAGATAATGCCAAAAGACAGTATTAAAAAACTCTCCTGAATTATTTTCTGGTCAGAACATTTAAACTGTGCACAGTTTTCAGACAGAGCTAGGCACTTACACAGGAGATCACTGTCATTGCATTATGGGCCTCATTTTGTCTGTAAGTTTCTTATCAGGGAATGGGATAGCACTGGCTAGCTGAAAATGGTCACTGAAGATTGTAAAGCACTATTGTCACAAGGGAAGAATAAGTTTGGAAGGCAGATGAAAGGACAATAAGAGCTTTATTTTCCTAATATTGGTCAAAGAGAAGCCAGGGGTCAAAGAAGCAGGTAAAGTTTTTTCCAAATATACACACACTTATGTTTTGCTTGTTAAATCTTTCCTCTCTCTTTTGAGGTCTAACGAAGTCCTGTACTCTTGTCTCTGCACAGAGGAATGTGCAAGGAGGTCTGGCTGTGGGAAGACTCTTGTACTTAAAGGCATAAGGCTCTTTCCCTTAACAATGAGGGTGACAAATCAGGTATAACAGGAGGTTTCGTACTGTTGGAACAAATTAAGCAACTTTTATTAAAGCAAACAAGGCGGTTGAGATCCTTTGATATATCCATAGTGCCAACATCCTGCAGATGTCTCACTTCAGTCAATTAATCAGCCATTTCCCAGAGCATGGCAATTGTTTATGCAATCCACTTTGATATGTTTTATAGCATTTCCTTTAATCCGCCCCAACTTTTCATCCCTGGCAAAAGCTTTATGGTAACATAAACCGTAACTGTGCAGTAAAGAAAATCGCCTTATGTTGCAGTCTACAACTGCTTTATCACCCTCATCCTAACATAGATAACCTACAGTCAAACAGCTAAATATAGGCTGGGAAGCATGCTGCTTTAATAGCACGTAAACTCAATGACTTCTTGACAAAGAACTTAACCTCTGTCAGGGACAGCGTCAGAACTATCTAGGGGACCTTTATACTTCTCAGTCAATGACATTTATTGCCATTATAGCTGGCAGACATTCTTCTGAATAGAAATTTTTTCATAAAGACAAAAAAGGAAGTCAAAAGCCTGTTATCATCCCTGAGAAGACTTCTTTTTTTTTGAAACTGAAAGCATTCCAAAAGAAGTTTCTACTATTTAAAATGGCATCATTTTTTCATTAGATTTCTATATTTTTATTTAATGGAAAACAGAATTTTAAAAGCTCCAAGTGAAAACTTGTAAAAATATGAACAGTGTACTGAAATAGATTCAAATATTTTGCATTGAAAAAATAAAGTCAAAAAAGGTAGTCAGCTACTGACACTTCCTTTAATCTTTATTTGTATCAAAAATACAAAGACTCTGGTAAAGAAGGTGTGTAGAGAGGTGTTTATAAGCATCTAGTCCCCCTCTTATTGTCTGCAACTCCCTCTGCATTGTACTTTATAGAATAAACCTGAAGCACCATTTCATATTTTAAGGGTTAAAAACCACTGTGCTGAACTACAACTGTGAAGAAATAAACTTTGATCATAAACCTCAATCTCTTTCCTCCCTCCTTTTTCTCCTTTAACACTTGATGGTTACCACTAAGAAAATCGAAGCCATGAAGAGATTCTCTAGGATTTATGAATAGTATTTCTATGCAAATTAATCTATGTCAGCAGGTTTGGTTTTGTTTATATTTCTCTCCCTCCCAAAGGAGAAATGAGATTATCCTCCCCAGCACTTGGCCACAGAGCTTGATGATGTACCATTAGTAATTCTGTTCTTTACTCTAATACTGCATAATTTTCTGCTATAGGGGTTTTTTTCCCCTTTTTACTTTCTCCTTAGGTTTGAGAAGTGTTATGGATTAAATTTGGATCATTTCCAGTATTACTGTTGTGCCCCATACTATACCACAATGATCCTTAATTGGCAGTAAATAGAGAAAAAGCAGTCATCCTTGCAAAGCAGCTGTTCTATGGATATACAGCATAACACTAGTGTGGAGGCTGTGGTAGGAATGTTCCAGGTCACAGATAGCTGAGATGGAGGACTTTTTCATACTGCACTAATCATAACTACACTCTAAATCTGAGGGAACAATTTGGGGAGAAGTGTCAGAGAGACAGTCCCTCCGTTGGACAGAGATGGGACCATTCTGTTCTGTGAACTTGGTTCTCTTCTCAAGGGACTTGGTTCCTTGAAAGCACTTTTGTGCTTTACTAAACCTTTTGGATTAACCTTGATGATTAGAATATGGACCATTACGCTGGCTTTGTAGCCTTTCATACTAGATACTTTTGGTATTGCTTTAGACACCACCAAGAAGAGTGAAACAATGAGATTTGGACTTACATACTTAAGTATATTTTTTAGTCTTTAGTGCAGGAAGAATTTGGCCTGATTTTCCATTGGGGATGCTCT
Source organism: Urocynchramus pylzowi (assembly GCA_013397555.1). Taxonomy (NCBI): domain Eukaryota; kingdom Metazoa; phylum Chordata; class Aves; order Passeriformes; family Fringillidae; genus Urocynchramus; species Urocynchramus pylzowi. The sequence continues at coordinate 108,316 of VZRH01008154.1, forward strand.
CACTTCTTGGTTGACATGATCTGAGAGGGCTACCATTTTTCAAAGAGAGGAAATAAATTTAATTCACTTGATAATTCCTTTTTCTTATCACTAGACAGAACACAATTTATCTTGGAATTCAATTTGTTTGAATAATCCTGTTAAAAGACACAGAGGAAAAGGTATTCACCTTTTGCATCTGGCTGCAAATGGGCTGTGTACTCCTTTAATTCTCAAATATAACACACCTGGAAAGCTTTTCAGAGTGAGCAATTGCAACCAGGTGGATGCAAATTCATTGCCCAACAACAAATTAATTTGCGTAGGTATGATACATCTTCTTCCCCTTCCCATTATGGTAATTGAATATTCATCACATAACAAGTGCAGTTAATTAGTAGATTATTCATTTGCTGGACAAATAATGAACATCTTATTCTGATCAAAGAAGAGGGATAGGAAAGCCAGAGGGAAAGAAAGAAAACATACATTTTTATAAGGCTATTATTTAAATTAGTCTTCTTTTAAATAAGAAGGGAAAAGGAACCACTGTGGTCCCACAGAAACCAGCGGTAAGCCTCCCAGAATATCGGTGGGGCTGGGTTTCAGTCCTCATATTTCAGAAAGAGCAGAGTATTACCATCAATTTAAACAAAACATAAACTTTGTGACATGTCAAAATTTATTCACATTTTCTTTAATTTTTTATGCTGTTGTTTCCTAAAGTTTTTTCTCCGATTGCCTGTCACCATCACACTTTAGTCTGTTTTCTAATGTTTAGGCTGGAAAGACCTTTCACAAAAGTAATTTTTTTCCCTTCTCTATTTTTGCACAGTGCAGTCCTTGTCCATAATTCAAGTTCTTGCATAGTACATTCTTGTCATCACCAGCCAGAATGAAACACTTTATTGGTATAAATTGGCATGTCTCCTTTAAGGGGAATGGAGCCAACCAAATTACCTTGGTAATAAATAAACCTTAATATTCAAATTTGTTTACTTAGACATCCACATTTTAAATTTTTTTAAAGGATACTGTGAAATAACTTTAGTTTCTTGCTGAGGTACATGTTATCCAGAAATTTACCTAACTGTTCAATGCAGAAGAGGTAAAATGCATCTCTGATATAATTCTGCTAATGCCAGTGGTTTTGTGCCAGATTTAATTGCATCCAGCATCTTTAAGATGTGCCAAGAATAAATTCCTATTGAAATCTCGGTGGTGAGAAGAAAACATGTCAGTTCTAGATGAAGCTAGAGCTTATTGTGTGCAGCTACATGGCATGAACCCTCTGTGGAAGGTTTTCTCACGTTGTGATAGTTTATCATTAAACTGCAACCTGTCAGCCTGTGTCAGAATGGTTCCAGCATTGGCTAGCTTTCATGACTGTGTTAAAGTGAAGGTACTGGACGAAAAAAATTATATACTTGGAGGAAATTTTTGACAAATTGAGGGATTGAAGCAGAGAGCAAGCAAGGAAGAGAGAACATGGGGGAAAAGGGAGAGAATAAAAAGGAAAAAAAAAAAAAACCTTTCAGTTAAGTGGATCCAGAAGTCTAGGGCAGGGGAAGTTGGGAGGAAGTGTCCACTGATTTACCTTAACAAATGCTCCATTTTCAATTACATTGATCTTAGAAGTTCCTGCTCTCCAACAAATGAGGTTGAATTATATTGAGAGTCTGGAAATAGCTGCATCAGCCTCTAAATTTATATTTAGCATCATTGACTAATTGTAGATTAGTATCTCATAATTTACTCAGTAAAAATTCATAATGCTTTGGAGTTATACTATATAACTATATATAACATTGCACTAAGTTCATAGAAAGAGAATGGAGAGAAATGACGTCTTTAAAAGTTTGAAGGCTTTTAGTGGCAGTGCAAAACAATTCTGACAACTGGTCCAATATCACTGCTGCAGTTGAATACAATAACCTCTAGATTAAGTTATGGCATAAATCAGTTGCTGTGTCTTTTATTGATAATTTTTATTTTCAATTTCCCCTGCCATAGGCTGGGCAGATAAACCCACTGTTCATATTTCTTTCTGTTCTTGGCCTGAATTTATAGAAGCTCCTTGTTCTGGGCAATGTGCAGAACTGAAGTTGCAGCTGAGAAATGGGACACATCACACCAAAACACCAAACACATATCTCAGCCTCACGCTAACTCCTGTATTTGAGAGTTATTTCCTCTTCCCTTCTGCTTCATTCCCCACCCTACCAACCTGTGTTAACTGCAGTAGCAGCAGTAGAAAGTGAAATCACCTTTGCTATCTTTACATATGAGATAATGTAAAAAAAGTGGAAGATTGTGCCTATTTACAAGGATAAGGAAAAAAACCCTAAAACCATTAATTCAACAGGGGGAGTGAGATTTTTTTCCACACTTATTCTTCCACCACGTCTCTAATTATTAAGCTTTTTTTTACCAATCATAGAGGAAGTCCAGATTAACTGGGCTGGATTTCTGCAGCCTTCTACATATGGGCAGATAAATGCCATTCCTGAAGGGAAATCTTAGTCAGGTGAGAAATGGCCCCTGAGGCTATCACAGACAGACAGTCTGTACTTCAAAGTAAGTATAATACTTTTATACCCATTGATATCCTAGTACAGAAATAATTTTACACGTACAAAATTCACAATTAATGCTCATGCCAGACACAAAATTAGATAAAAGTCATAACCAGAAATGGCTGTGAACTTAAACTGTTTCAATGAGCTAATAACTTCCGTTAATATTTTTCAAAGGTAAATGTCAGTTTTGACATATAATCCTGAAGTTCTGTGAGAAAATCAGTCTATGTGGCACTGCTCTCTGGCTTATCAACCACAGAAACTTCCAGAGTCCTGGTACAAAGTTCCAAAAAAAATAAAAAATAAAAATAAAAAAATATATATATATGCAAAAGGTTTTTCTGTATCTGACCTCTCTATTCTTCTGTTCTATTTTTCAAAAATGCTTAATGAGATAACAGAGAATTTTAATGAATGGGAAATATTGTTTGGGTGCTAATAATATGAAGTAATAGAAAAATTGATTTATTCCCCTATAGACTTGGTTTTTTCCTCCAGTAAAAATAATGATTCCATAAATCAGAAAATGTTCAGTTATTTACCTGTTCCATATTTAGCTCATTTGGAAGGAATGGAAATTTACTCCGGCATGTCACAGCACACAGGAGGGAAAATAAGCTTTGGAAAGTAATTATATTGCTAGAATTTTGTGCTTTTATAGGATGAAGATAAGATTCCTCTTACAACTTTATTTAACGCTGTATTTTAACTCCAAGGGCAGATGCTGGATATGGCATGTCAGAACAAGCTTAACCTAAGGGTGATAGGTGGAATAGGTCGAAAACCATTTTCAGGACATTCCTTTTTGAGATACTAGTGGTGAGCTTCAACATGCTCAGTTTACCCTCTTTGTCTCCAGCACTGGTTTTGGCTAGATCAGGACATTACTGGCTATGTCCTGGCAGGCCACATACTGGAGCTGGAATAGGCAAATTACAAATGGTTCTTAAAGGGGAACAGGCAGTTGTGGTGAATGGGTTCATTAGCCATGTAAACATGGTGTGTGTAGCTGACCTTCAGTGCAGAAGTCCCTGAACTGATGAGTGCTGCTTGCTGGCACAGTGCATCAGGGAATGAATTGCTTTGCACTGGCCTTGTTTCCAAAAGCAGCTGCTCTGAGGTCCAGCCAGAGACAGGCTAGACAGGCATTTTCTTGTTCCTGCCTAGATCAGCAGGAGTTCACCACTAATGCTGTAATACAATATTAATTGAGTGAATCTCTCAATGGAGACTGATAACAACTTACTTCAAACTTGTAAATGGGTATCCACAAGGCCAAACCTTCCCTTACCATGCTGTTTCACTCCACCAAAAAAAACTCCCACATATATCAAAGATGGATTGCAGACGCAAAGAAGCTTTTTGAGAAACATGAAAATGTTGCATGTTACAACCAGAAACTGAATGTCCCTAATAACATGAGACAGAAATACTTCTTGGACAAACTCTTTATTTTCAGTTATAATCCACCACTCAGTCTGGAAAATTCCATGGGTTTCAGTATGTAGTTAATATCCTACATCAATCTGCATCCAGATGTAGGAGATTGTCCTAGCAGGATGCGAGTCTTGCTGCATGATTTCATGTGCAGTTCTGTTAAAGAGAATGAAGCTCAAAAAGTTGATTCTGTGTCAGAAAATAAAGCTTTGTGGACTTTCATAAAGTATTTGATATTCATAGAGAATAAAGAAAACAAGGTAAGTAGACAGGTTATTGCATTTACCACCCTAACAGTTTTGTATTCAACAGCCTTGGCAAAAAGGGAGTCCTCCAAAAATAGAAAATACATGGTTTGTGTCCCAGCTGCAGAACAGGAACTTGAGTCCATCTCACAGGGATTTGCTCTTCATGGGGTTGTGGGTATTTTTCAGGGTCAGTCCAGAAATCCCACTCTGTAGTTAAGAAACTTCTCCAACAGAAAGTACATTTTGGAACAGGAGATATTCTCAGGAAGCGGTATATGCAATTAAAATATTCCTGGTCACTCCTTTAATTTAACTCTCACTTTTAGTTAGTGATCATGATCATTGGGGTCCTTTTCCTGCTCATTTTTGATGTGGGTTTTGCAAGTGTAAAAGGGGTTCAGGACAGTTGTAGAAGGCAGAGGTGGGGTCGGTTCAGGTGTAGAAAGATTAAAAATGCAGTGAATAGCTTTCCTACAGTGGTAAAAGCTACTAAGAGCAGGTGAATGGAAGTGCATGTCTGAGGGGTGAAAAAACACCAGAGGTGGAGCTTGAGCCAAATATTTAATGGTAAGGGGCTACCATGAAAATATGTGATTCATATCTCATCTGCTGAAACCAACACACATGTTGGTTACAGTTCACATGAAACCCTGCAGCTTTCTCAAAGCCTCAGTTATTGCAGAGTCATTTCAGATGCTGCTACCCTGGTTAATTGCTATCAGATGTGCCATGTGAAACTCTTGCCAGTTCAGCTAGGTGAAAATCTGGGAATGTAGCACATCCTTTAGATGAAAAGAAAATTCTGGCACACAGTGAAATATGTGAGTGATGCACCAGCTTGAGTATTTAGAGCAGAGTGCAATATGAGAAATCCAAACTGAAATGTTCAGTAACTGAGGATCCAGTATAAAGACTAAATGAGCATCATGGAAGTAATAGCTCTTGCTCAGTGACATCTCTCACCTCTGTCCAGGGAAAAGAAAATGTTGGACTAGGGATTCTGACCCAGGAGAGAGCCAGTGGAAAAATATAATGCAGGGGGAAGAACAGTAGATATCCTAAGAAGGCTGGGTTCAAAGACAGAACCATCTTCATCATCCAGGAAAAAACCAAAACAATCCAACAAACTCTCTCTGGTCTTATCTAAAATCTTATTTTACTGATTCATGTTACTATCTGAAGTAGTGACAGTAGAATGTAAAAAGTTAAGGGGTATTTCCTCTACCAGGTGTTAAACAAAGTTAATAAACAGAGATAATTTGCAAAAAAAGAGATTGTTTCAAATGCATGCCATGTAGCACAGATGATCATCCTCTACTCTATTAATCTTGCTATACTTCATATATCTGTATCTATTATTTGCATAACATTTATTCTCTAATAAGGTAAAATTAAAATCTGTATCCCCAAGAGCTCAGGGAGGTCACCAGTGTGAATTAATCACAAACCAAGTAAGAGAGCTGTACTCCAAGGAAATAGTGATCAATTCTGATCTGCATATTAATTGATGGCTCATTCAGGAAAGTGTTAGAAAACAATTTTTAGCTAGAGAAAATGAATTCACTTAGAAAAATTGTTCTTAAGATAGATACATAGCTATCCATGCTGGAAGGGAAAATAAAAGTCAAATCTACAAATATACTGCCACAGAAGGAAAAAAGGAAACCGCATGTCTGCTCTGCAAAGGAGACTGGTCTGAGCAAATGCACATGTGTTTCCATCATCATATCAAAGAAAGCATACTTCAAAGAAGGGAAGACTTGGAATAGGGATAGATGTATCCTGCAGAATACTACCTAGAAGGAGTGAATATGCAGCAGAAACTCCACACAATTATAAACTGCTAGGTAACAGGGGCTGAAGTTCTGCACAAGAGGACTGCATTTTGACTTGAACAGTTTAATTCTTTAGAGAAGCACTATTTTCTATTAACTAAACAGATCCTGAAACCCCGAAGGTTTTGTTCCCTTAACTGTATCAAACATAACGTAATTCAGGATTAAATCATCAGTACTTTTCAGTCTACTCTAGTTTACATGTCAATGACTCAACTGCTCCATCAGTCTTCCATCCTGAAAGCCTTGCACTGTGTCCAGGGACTGGCAGAGTCAGGTGGTTTCAGATCAAGAAAAGTGTGTGTATGTGTGTGTGTGTGTGTGCTTATGTGTGTGCTTGTATGAGTCTGCTAAGATCAAACCCCTCACAAATGCACAACCCAGAGTGTGCTGTGTTTTCTCTCTACTTCATACTGAACTAGTTTCAGCTAAAGACATTCATGTGCAGCCGCTACAGAACTTAAAGGAGCCCACAACATCTTCAAGGATATTTGTGTCCACTTAAAACACCAGCAGGCTGAAATGTAGTGTGCACTTTGGAGCACCAAGTTCTTCCATTTCAACAGTCTGCTTACACTGGGATGATGGGTGCTGCAACAGCATTTGCTTTGTGGGCCTATTTGAGGGATAGCTTCAGGGAAAATCTGTGGCCTTATATAAAAATTGGAATAAAATTGGCCACTTGGGGCCATATGCTGTATATCAATGTCAGTAGTCAGTAACAAATCCTGGGCAGAAGATGTAAGAGGTTTGCATAGTCTTTTCCTTTCCAGCAAAGCACATTTTCAGGACTTGTTGAACTAAGAGGGATAAGGGATATCATTGTGTTTGATAGACTTTGTTTGGTGCACTAATCATACTCCAAAATTTTATCTCATAGTATTCCAAAACAATTTGCAGTTTTCACCTCTACAGCACCATCTATCAATCAACTCCAGACTGAAAGCTATGCTTTCAGTGAAAACTTTGGTTTTAAAACTTCTGCTAGATAATTTTAATGAGTGAACATTATTTCCTCAATATTGTTTTGCATTGGACTTTGGACCAGTTCTTATTAATTGATAATGTTTTAACTGATTTTCCAATTGCTTTGGACACTGGACCCCATGAAATAGAAAAAGATCCATGATGACATCACAGTTCTCTTCCTCAGGTGGCTTTAGCTTAGATGTAAGAACCACAGTGGACAGTATAAAGGAAAAAAAAAATAAGACCTCATGTTTCATTTTATTACTCAGTGATTAATGATGTCTGTCAGAATTTTCAATGTCTGCTTTAGTTTTAGCAATTGAAATTAACTATATATTGGCTTCAAACTTTATCATTCCATTAATTCATATTTCTTTATGAGCTTGTTTAAAGTATGATGGAATAGTGCAAGTTCTCACATAGATATTTTACAGACCTCCCTAAATTTTGAACTTTGTGGGATTTTTGAATTTCTATAGCCTGTATCATTTTACTCCTAGTAAATTAAAAAAAGAATGTGGAAAACTTTCAAAATATATTGAACACTGTGCATACTAAAGTAACAATAACCCAGAGGTTCATTGATGCATCTAAAATGTAATATGTTAGACTTTTTGGGATTAAATAATCCCATTTTTTGAAGAGATGACTTATGTTTACAGAAAACACTTTAACTCTTCACTGGTATATTATGCTTAACTATGAATGATTTGCAATTTCAATTTTACCACTTTTAACCAAATGAAATAATATCTCATATTTCTCAGGTAACACTGGAATCCTTTTTTAAACATCAGCACCACATTTTCCCTCTTCCATTCCTCTACCGCTCTGATCTTGAAGTAATATTGCCATGCATAATATGCTGAAAAGATCATTATTCAACAGTTCAAATCATGCAACTCTCAATTCAGAGCCATAGGAACAGAGCAGAATTTGAGACAATAGGGTGACAGAAATACCTTTAAGAAGCAGGGCAGAAATAAGTACATACACATTTCTTCAGCAATGCTGAGTGGGACGGCAGCTTCTGAAAGAGACACCATTGTGTGGAGCAAATGTCAAGGTGAAGTACTCACTGTGAAAATACAGTGAAAATTGCTAGTAGCTCTCTGTCCATGATTCTAGGATTCTGTGTTGGAAGGATCAAATACTTGTCCTGACACAAAGAAAAAGTTGCAGTCACTTAACAATATCAAAATGTTTTCTACAAGAGTATGAACAATACAGCCAAAACATAGCCTGGCATAAGCATCCTTTTGTCTCCATAAAATCTGAATTCTGTGTTTTAAACAGCTAGCTCACAGTTATTTCTCAGTTTTATCCAAGAATTACCAAATGACTAGATATTTCATGGCTATTCAAGGAAGAAATAAATGTAGGTAAGAAATAATAAAGTCAGGCTACCAAAAGCAACAGTAATCTCAGGGCTTTGAGTAGAGGGGGAAACCACTGGTGCCACAAGAAACTCCAGGGGCAGCTAATGAAAGGATACCAAACAGTTGCCTCACATTAATATTCTGAATGCCTAACTTGAATGGAAAAAAGACATTCAAACTACTACCTTCAAAATTTCTCAGATTTGCAGGATTAGAAACATTTATTCCTTTTCCTTGGAAGTTGAAATGTAGTTTTTCAGATATTGAAACGAATGAGGCTAACTACATTTTTGAGCAGTCTGCTTCACCACTGAAACTTTGTTTTAGGTTACACCCTAGTATTTTAATTTCTTTAATAGACATTACTGTAGGGAATCATAAAAATTAATAGGTAATAATGCATCTAGTGCCAGGAGGAGTTTATCTATGAGTGCTGTAAAAATGTCTATTACAGTGAAATTCTATCCTACACCAACAAAAGCACAATTCAGATTAACTCACTTTCATCTGCAAAGAAATCAGAACTGAATCCAGAATATAATAGCCTGCTCAGTCACTGAGACATGACAAGCTGTTTACCACTTATAAGAAATCCACTGATCAAAATAATGTAGAATCTTCAGATATAAAGACCCTGCTGTTAAGCTTTCATTTTTGATATTTGTTAGTTTTGCTTATACAGCTATAACACAAAATAACCTGTTATCATTAACAATGTATTACTTTACTCCAAAATTAAGTAGCCCAACCTACAGCACTGAGGCTGAGTAACTTTCTTCAAGTACATTGCTGAGACAGCCCTAATTAAAAGCAACAGATTTTAAATCTTTATTTACTCTGAGGGAGGCTAGTGGGCACAGAGCAACAAATAAGGAGCACTAGGTTAAAAAGTGTTTGGAGGGATTAGGCATGTGACAATGTGTGGGTCAGATTTCCCAGCACTGGATTTTGTAAATGTGTTTTGGAAATGAGAGCCATTTTGAATGGCTGCCTATCCCACAAAACCACACTTTACACAAGGCCTCAGTTTTCTTGGGCTGTATGTCTTCCCTTCTCTTATCCTGCAGTTTTTTCCTTTCACTATTCTGTAGAAGAGTTGCATAACTTGACAACTCAAGATTGAGGATGCTCCTGAAATCATCTGCGATGCCTGCTGGATATCAGCTACTGCTGTTTGATACTCAACAAATAGAATATTAATCTTTATGTAGCATAGCTGCATAAAGGATCAATCAAGTAGGCTGCTGGGGATTAGAAGAGAGAAACTGCAGCCTTGGATCAGAGCTGTTATCCATTTATTCTGGAAAGCTGTCACTGACCAGATGTTTCAGAGGGAGAAAGACCCTGTGGTACATGGACACTCTAAGGCAGTCAGAGTAAGACCAAGGGAATTTAAAATAATATCTTTCTGTGAAGCTGTTAGAAAAGATCTCTATCCCCCTCTTAAACCATAACCATAATTCAAGATTTCCCTTCCCTCTTATTGCACAGGAAGAGAAACAGAGATTTATCTGCTGTAGCTTGTCTTCCAATTATCATCACTTTCTGACAAATAAGAGTCATTATTTAAAACTGCTTATTTCAAATTATGTTTTAAAGTGTTCTGTTTCCCTTAAGCAATTATAGATACATGAAAAATATTGAGTCTTATTGTAATGGTTTAGATCAAATGAGAAAATGGTATGGATAACACCATATGATTTAGAGATAGGAAGTTCAAACCCAGTGGGAGGTGTCTTTTAATTCAAAATGCTATTTCTCTCAGTAGCAAAAGAATGAATAAATGCTCAAAGGATAATTATATTTATCAACCTAAAAATATTGAAATACTCTTTTGTTCAAGAAGCAAAACAAAATATTCTACGAAAACAAATTTCTATGAGACAGCCTCTGCTGTGAATCTAAAATGCTGATAGAAAAGTATTTTGTTACCATTACCTTATGCTCATGTTCAAATTTATAAGTAATGTCTTGAGATTTATTAATTGTCTCACAAATCAAAATATAATGATTAAATTTAACATATAGAAGTAGTTTAATTCTTATTTGTATTTAGATTTTGTTATTAAGTGTGAATAAGTGGGTTTTAATGCATTTAAAGTGTTATTTTAATATGTAATATGTTTTAGAAATGCATTTAGATTAGAAATACTGTACACAATAATTAATATACTTTATTAAAGGTGGAAAAAGAGCAATGCTGTGACTTCCTTATTATATGTCACTTATAATTTTGTTTCTTTGCATGTTACAAAAGTCATAGTCAAAAACTAACATGGTCAGGAAGAGGATATGTCTGAGATCTGAAGTCATTCAGTCTCCACAGTCTCAGACCCAGCCTGTACAAATGGTGGCATTCTCATTGGAAAATTTTGTAATTACATCAAATCTTTATTTCTTAGATCCATGTCTCCCATACCACCTAAGCACCTAATGCTGAAGGTGAAAGAAAGGCACCTCTAGATGTTCATGCTAATAGGATAGGGTCAAGGAAATGTGAAGCCAGAAGAATTAATCAATAAAGATCAATATTGAAAACTCATGATAAACAATCAATGCCCTGGTCCTGCTAGCCACCCTATTGCTGACACTGGCCTGGATGCCATTGGTCTTGCTCAGCTGCTGTTGACCAGCACCCCCAGGTCCTTTCCTGCTGGGCAGCTTTCCTACCACCCTTCCCCAGCCTGTAGCCCTGCCTGGGGCTGTTGTGACCCAAGGACAGGACTTGGCCTTATTGAACCCCAAACCACTGGCCTCAGCCCATCGATCCAGCCTGTCCAGATCCCTCTGCAGAGCCTTCCTGCCCTCCAGCAGATCTACACTCCTGCCCAAAGAAGTGCCATCCATGAACTTACTGAAGATGTACTTGGTTCCCTAGTCCAGATCATCAACAAAGATGATCTGGACTGGTCCCAGTACTGAGTCTTGGAGAACCTACTAATTACCAGCTGTTAACCAGCACCATTCACCCCACTTTTGGGCCCAGTCATCCAGTCAATTTTTAGCTCAAAGACTGCGCGTGTTCAAGCCCTGGGCTTTACTGAAGTAAAATTTCATCTCAATCTCTGTAAGAAGTCTTACAAGAATCTTACTTGGCCCCATGGTGTTCATTTTTAAAGTGGCATCACACTTTGCTACTTCACTGCAAAAGGCCTTTCTGCCTCATCTATATTATCTCTCAGAAAAAAAAAAAAAAAAAAGCAAAACAGTTCCCAAAGGGGTGAACATAAGACCAATACATTTCAAGTTTTCCACTGCAGCTCTACGCTTTCTAAGTGCTTCTGTACTTTGACATTGTTAACTCTCTCTCAGGCTTCCTGCTCCTGAGGTGTTTCAATGATATTGGAATCAGCCTTCTTGTTCTGCTATCACTGGATCTTATTTTTCTTTTTCCTACATGGTGACATCTTCAGTTTTCTGAAGAATACATTTTCAGTTGAATAGACTCCATTTCATCCTCTTCTAAAGCTGAATATTTTTTAGCTTTCCTTGTCTTTTTGTTAAGATTTCATATATTTTATCTAAGACACCAATACTTATATACTTTAACCCTCTAAATGCTGCCTGTATAGATTTCACTCATCTTTTAAATTCTTCTTAAAAAGTTTTTTTCACTTTTTCATTTTGTTCTCTCTTTGTAGCAAAAACCATTTCAGAGCATATTTTGACTTTGTTGCTTTATTAAGAATGTTAGCTGTAAATACATTATAATGATAGACACAATGATAAAAAAATTTTGAACTGACCTCTGCGCTTTAGTCATTCCTTTCTTACCTTGTGAATTTACCTGTGAAAATATAATATTGTTCCATTTCAGGTGTCTTAAAATGTATTTTTTCCTATTCTGTCTTAATGACTCCATGCTAATTTAATGATGTCTCTCTCCGTGGAGCTGAATGCTCCTTTTATTACTTTTTTTTTCTGCCTTGATGTGATTTCCCTTAATATATTTTTGCTACTTTCATTCTCCTGGCTGGCTGATTTATTGTACTGATCTTGTACTGTTTTTATTTGTTCTGTTTGGGATTTGAAACCATAGGGATTTTTTGTTTTCCAGTTAGGCAAAATACATATTTGCCTGCTTGGCTCTAGGATGCCACCTCTACCAAGAAAATGAGTGCCTTGGTCTCCTTTTTCTATATCTGTAAAAATATCCAACTTCCTGGGAATAGCTGTTTTCTCATCTCACTGCAAATGGCAGTCAAAATAATAGAATATCAAAACAAGGAAAAGACTGCAGGTGTGTTTGTTCCCCAGTTCTGTTCTCCACAGTCCTTGTAAGGGAAAGATTTGAAACTAAATGAAATCCTGAGATACTATCAATATGAAGACCAGGCTTAAGACAGACTGTTTTTTTTTTTCTTTATTCTTGATAAACAAGAGAGTATTTCCTTCAAAGCGGAAAGGATTCTTAAGTAGTTATCCTATTTTATTTATTCTGTTACAAAACATTTTGATACAAGAAAAGGTAATGTCTGCAACAGTACTAAACAGCAGCTTTGCTTCATACTCAAAAAAATCTTAAGAAATCTGAACACTTCTTTGTTAAGTTTTGAAGCAATAATGTATGACATGGTATGAGGTGAAAATGTTAGTGTAAAATAAATTAAATAATAAAACAAATAAAATAATAAAAAAATCATACTCAAACCCTCATAATTTTGCAATATTGCAATGCTATGATACAAAAATAAACAATAAAATTTTAATAGAGTACATTTTCCTGAAACAGACTTCTATGATAGTAAGTAATTTTTAGTAATGTCTCTTGAGTAACTTTATCAATGATTCATTCAATAAAATTTATCCTGACCATGGGGGTCTTAGTCCTGTTTTTGATGTCCTCTAAGGCTGCTACAAGATTATGGCAATAGAACAGTTGGAAGATTGTTTTCAGTAGAAATTATTTGATCACTCCACCAAATTGAGAAAGCTGCCCTTCATGAGGATGCACTTGACTTGGAATCATTTAGACCAAGGTGAATTACAATGAAATTTTTTTTCAGTTTGCAGACTAAAAAAATGTGTTATGATGTATGGGGACACAATGAAATTGTGACTCACAGGAAAGCTGGAAAGGTCAATTAAGTGTATCATGCTTGGACAAGGAGTGGTTTAGAGAGCCCACTATCCCTAGTGTATGACATGAGTCAATATAGCACCAACTCAGAATTTATACACTTACAAGGATGTTTCAGAAACCTCCAACACACTGGAACAGAAATATCAAAATGAGTTAAGACAATCCCACTGAAACACTGGAAACAAGCACAAATCATTCCAGTTGTTCTCAGTAGTCTAAGCAATTTTTTTGATGCCCTGAAGAAACCTTTCAATATAGGAAGTGTGTGAGAAGGCTTAGAATATGTCTGTAGTGAAGATCTTTTAAAATTTTTTAATCCTTCCTCTGTAAAAAAAAAAAAAGGAAAAAAGAAAAATAAAGTGCAATTGTGGTGTAATTTGAATGCCAGAAAGCTAGTGCCTAAGTGAGATGTTTGTTTCAGTTGTCCCAGCTGTATGTTGCAAATGTAGACTTTAGTTTAATTGCAGGCATTCTTTAAAATAAATCATTATCTGTCATTGTCATTCAAAAATTATAAAACATTAAAATAGATGCAACATTCAGCTATTAGACAGATCTATTATTATTCAACTATTTAGACAGATCTGAAAACATTTTAAAAGTATGTATTCTGCAGTCTTTAGATCACAGAATTTTGTGCATTTTCTAGAAAGACCTTTCAGATCAAAATATAAGCCAAATTACCCATGAAATATTTTAGGCTGGTAGAGAAAAAGAGAAGAAGCCTCCTCATTTCCACATTTTCCTAAAATTGGAAATGTTACAAAGATGTTTTATTGTCATTGAATCAGGTTGTATCTTGAGCCAATGAATTGCACAGAGACGGTGAGATATCAAATAGCATTTTTCCAAAAGGAGGAAATCCAGAAGTCCCCAATTAGGTATGATAAAGGAAGAGTGGACATGGTGTGTTACTTGGCCCTTTAGGAGAGTCATATATATAACTAAAATATTCTCTAATGATCAAGAATGACCAAACACCAAATTAAGGGAAATATCTTTTGGCATCCTATGAAAAATTTAAAGTTCCTTTAAGAGTAGCATGTAATACAAGTATAATATAACCACAGCATTGTTTGAATTTGATTGTCTGTCAGCCAAATTTAAAATTATCAAATACCTCTCCAACTTCTTTCTTTTTGTTCTGCATCTGTAGCATAATTTTTGTAATAGAAATCATATTCTGTCTAAATATTTTTTCCACAGCTTCTTTTCTACATATGCATACACTTACTACCCATTGCAGGAGCAGCTAAAGGACATGGCGTGTGGAGGGACACAAGTGAAGACAGTAGAGTCACTCTGTAAATGAGAATGCTGAAGAGCAGCAGGTCTCAGATGCTGTGAGCAATAAGTGGATTCATTTAGTGATCATGGGATTGACATAAAATCTGTGCATCACTCTGGCTTAGTGGTTTTGACATATTGCTCCTTATAGTACCTTACTGTTGATTTAAGCAAGTTTCCTCTGTTGCAGGAACTTTACCTCAAACAATTTTCCCTCTCAAAGATCAGAAGAAAAAAAAAATCTGTTTCCCTGGATCATTCTTTATCTAATCCACTTGCAGATTAAAATATAATTAAGCTTTGCATAACATTTTAGAGGCAAGATATACTAAAACAAATCTTGCAACAAAGCAGAACCACTGCCAAAACTACTACCAACCCTTTTTGTAAGACTGCAGCAGAGAAGGTGTGAGAAAGGTGTTCTCCTTTTCCATAAAAACAGAAACACTCTCTTATAGCCACAAGTAAGCTAATATTCATTATCACTTGGCAACATAATCTATAGCAACTACTCTCAGGTGGAAATTCTTATGCTTTGCTCCAGAAATACATTGAATAACTTCATCACACATCATAGTTTTCAAATCATGTTATTTAGAAGATGTTTGTGGTAGGGTTCTAAGGATGACATAATTAAGAGCTTCTAACTATATCTAGGGACACTTTTCATTGAGATTGCTTTTCCCATAGCTATCTGATACTATGTGTGCAGTCTGTTTCATTGCAAATAGTGATTGACCCTTTTATACAGTACAGACTTGATCTGATTGAAGACAAGAGGTGCTCTCTGTACTTTATGAGTTTCAGGAATAAGTAGTTTTAAAGGTAGGAATGATTTCTCACAAGTAGGACCCATCAGATCTGCCAATTAAAGCAGGGAAATCCGGTCTGCCTAACTGCTCACTGTGTCAGGACAATTTCCCAAGAGGTTTCTGCAGAGCAGTCTGCAGGAAAAAATGCAACCCAGCCTGCTACCCCATGGAGCATTGTCCCAGTGTGCTCCTCCTGGACTCAACCCAACCTTGCTGTTTGCACTGATATGCCAAGCCCATCTGGTTTCACTAAGTTTCTCTAGGTTTTACAAGGCTCCAGCCAAATTCTTTGGCTCCAGCTTGTAGAATGTTCTTCCAGGGAGGAGGATCTTTGTCTGCTATCACTTTATGGAAACGGATCTCTAGCTATAAAAACAACTCAGAATCCCCTAGAGGTCCTTCTGCATCCTTAAAAGCTTAGCTTGGTTCTTTCTTGGATGCTGACACCTGGTATTGAGGTCAGAGCAGATTTAGCACTCTAGTATAACTTAAAACTCTGTGAAAAGGACTGCACGCTTTTTTATTCTCTGATAGTTTGGGACTCCAAACTGTGTGAGTGCATGTTATCTGAAGAAAGGAGATGCAAACTTTTCAATGCACTTCTAAACCAACATCTCTTCTGTTTGGATAACCCAGAAAAGAGAAGGAGCAAAACCAGTATGCATCTACTGACAGTTTTTTTTCATTCATTCACTCACTGAGATAGAAGCAAAATTCTAAAAAATAGTGGTTAGTAGTGCACATTTTTTTTTTTTTTAAAAGGGAGCAATTAGATTAGGACTTTTGCTTTACATATACTTTCCTATCTGAAGGCAACATCCCTTTGCACATCTGGGCCAGCAATCAGCAGACCTCTTCTACACAAGACACAGTGTCAATGAATTTACCTACAAGTTCCCCCTCTCAGCTGTTGTGTTTTCAGACACTTAGCACAGCTATCTGCCTTTTTGTTTTCTTTTTTTTTTTATATCTATGGACTTTTTTGCTCCCTAGACTGAGTTCCCTGCAGTGGACCTAGAGAAAATTGCTTTTGCCAAGGATGCTGTCATTGTATTTCTGTGTTTTGGCAAGATATACACATTTGCTGATGGTCACCAGCAGGTGTTCTGAAAGACATCACTGTGACTAATTTATAAGCTCTGAAGTCTTTTATTGATTATACCTATGACACTTTTGGGATAAGGAAAATTGCTTTTCCCAAATAACTGATATAAATACATATATATATATATATATATACATATACATACACACACATATATCTCTATAAATAATATAAATATAAATAGTATATAAATATATATATACTTAATACATATTTTGTACAAAATGATGACCCCAAAAGAACTCAGAACACTTTAGATAATATGGGAAGAAATTAGGCACTAATATTTGAATCTTCGAGGCTCAAATTCCAGTTAAATTTGAATTTTTGTGAGAGACAGGTTTTAATTTTCCTCTGAAATATTTGCTTTTTCCCATGATTTAAAAACTAATTTAATTTTTTCCCTCTCCTTTTTTTAAGTTGAATATCAAATTGGGTTTGAAGCCTTTTCTGATTTTCTAAAAACATCTCTATGTACTTGGAAAGTTATACATATTTTTTCCACTGAAGCAATAATAACAAAACCAATAAGAACTGTATGGAAGGATAGTTGGTAGCTGTCGAAAATAGCAAGTCAGGTAAAATAATTTGTGCTGGGAGTGTAAGTTTCAACCTAGATCCATTTCAGGATTTAGATTTGCACTGAACAGTCATGTAAACGAAACCAAGAATGAACCCTTCCCAGGAGCAGACTAAGAGCCATGGACGATTCTCAAATAATTTTGGAGTAACCTTCTCTTTGGCTGACCTCATAACACAATAGAAAATATCACCCCTTTCAACTTTTACCATGTTACCTTTCCTTAATACAGGACACTCAGAATCCTACAAGTGGAAATAATCTTGATCTAACTTCTATGGGTGTGAGGAGAGGTTTTATTTATTTTCTAATATATTTATAAAATGTCTGGCATCATAGACAGATCAGATGGTGCCTAACCCTGTCATACCATACAACCCAAGGCAGATATCAAAAATGTGTTCTAAAAAGAATTAAGATTCCAGGGAAATAAACAGGGTCAAAATTATGCATACTAAGGAACTCAAAAATGTATCAAAGGAAGTTTTCTAGATTGTATTATCAAAAAAATTCTAGCCATTGATTTCTATAGAAAGAGCAAGAAGTTTCTGATTCAATTGTACCTGTAAGATCACAACGGTGATTATGGTATGACAAGCAACATAGGAGACAAACTGAAACATGTTTAAGGTCCTAGAATGTTAGCAAGATCTGTAACTATGTGAGACAGAAGTGAAACAATTTCTTCAGTTTTAATGATTTTGGGTCGGTTTCCTATTGTATGAATACTATATAGTTGTACAGATGTATTATTTACATTATATATTTCTATAATATTCCTATTCCAGTCAAAATACAGAATGCATAATGCTCCCAAAGCCAATGCTTCTTAACATCTTTCTGTTCCTGTTCAGTGGATACTCCTGCAAGTCATCTATCTACTGCACACAATTTTGCTCTGTTTCTCACGTTGTTTTTTCTACAGTGCTTACCACTGATATATATAAACAATTAAACATACATAAACATATATAAACAATTCCTTTATCACCACAACACCTCTGCTGAGAACATTGCCTCTTTTTTATGCACAGAGAACTGAGGAGCAGAGAGGTAAAATGTGAAAAGTGTGCTTGAATGTGGAGTGGCTAATCTAAGATGTTTAAAATGTGATTATTTGCATCTTAAGGTATGACAGAGGAGTCTATTTAAACATGAAGCACAGCTTTAGCTACAAACAAGAGTGCTCAGCATTTTTGCAAAGCAGATCCCAAGGTGGAGATGGATACAGTGAAGACAGGCAAAAAGTGTGTCTGTGCCTGTGGGGACATGAGCCCTTTGGCTGTACTTTGGCTCTGTGGCAAGAGCCTTCTTTCCCTCCTTGCCTCAGCACCCTGGCTGCTCTGGGGAGGCAGCAGCAGAATATGGTCTGGAAGGAAACCATGTCACATTCAAACTAGGCACCCTTCTGGATGACCTGAGCATTTATGAGAGCAGAGTGAATGTTATTAATCCCCTGTTTAACATCAGTGGCTCCCTATGAAATCTTTGTGAAAGATAGTGATAATATTCCTTACAATGAGAATGTAAATTTGCAGAATACATTTCACATTTTTTAAAAGACCCCTGGACATACTGTCTTGGGTGCCAAAAAAACATGACTGGAAATGGCTGGAAATTGGGAAGAAAATTGACAGAGTATTTTTTGATTATTTAATGCTGCATCCTGAAACCTTAATTTTTATTCACTAGAATTTACATGAAAGTAAAAGTAAAATCAAAAATAATATACAAATTGGTTGTATTGTACCCCTTCACTAGAACAATTGAAAAAAAAGGATGGAAGTTTTTTACATAAACAGAGTTTAAAATAATACCTCACGTTTCCCTTGAGCTGCACATGTTGGGGAAAAATGTTCAAATTTGCTTACAGGAATCCTTAAGAGCTCACATACTCTCACTTGCATAGCAAGTGGTGTCAATAGTGTACATTTAATTTGACACCAACATCCCAATTATGAAAAATGACCTTCTGAGCAGATCTGAACGAAAATATTGACATGCTTTGAAAGAAAAATAATGGAAAAAAATACCTTAATTTTCCAACAGTCAAATTTCATTCTGGTCTGTAATATTTTTATGTCTCCAGCAATAGGAAAATATTTGTTTTCCATTTTCAGTCCAATATGGTCATGCTGAAAAGGTTATCATAAATAAATAGCTAATTGGTGCATGATCACCTGTCATTTTACAGGATTAAGATTACTAAAAATATAATTGCAGGAGAGGGAGAAGCAAAATCTTGAACAAGTGCTTAAGACTCAAATCATTTGTGCATCCAATTTGTGACAGCCACAGTGGCACCCAGCTCTCTGTGCTCCCTTTGAAAACCCCAGCCTACATCTCTGCATACAAAATATTTTCTGTTTTCAGACACATATTAGCACTGTTCGAATATTCTGGGATTTTTTGCTGTGCTTTACATCATTCCAAGTCATTTTTTAAACCCCCACCTGCCTTATTGAGTGTTGCCAGCTGCAGGTCAGAATTCATCCGTGAACGCTGTTTTGGAGCAATAAAAAAGGAGAAGAGAGCAGTATGCAGATAAGCCCGGCATCCAGGCAGGCAGGCTGGGGAAGGTCATTTGCTGTCGAGTGCTAGGGACAGGAAAATCCCACAAAAGGATTCTGCTGGGGACTGCTGGAGGACGGGAATCACTAGGTGGCAGAAGCGCTCCTTCTGCTGCTCCTCCTACCCCGCGTGGTGTGGGCTGTAATTAGGTCAGTGCATGGTGAAGTAGGACTGGGTGATAAATAAAGTAGGTTTTCTCTCCTAGTACACACAGCAGCTTAATTTCGCTTCTTTTTGGGTGGTGTTACAAGGTGGATTAAAACTTTTAAAGGAAAAAAATAAAGCCCTCTTGCCAAAGTAAATGAAATTTAAACTCAGTGAGGAGTAACAGCAGAAAAGAAGAAATAAAAAAAGGGGAAAGATGACTCCTCTCTGGTGACATTGATATTCTGTTCAGAAGAACACTGAGGAGGGGGAGGGCTGCGCAGAGATGTGTGTTAAATCTCAAATCCAAACAGGCAAAATGTGCAGTTTTGCCAACTCTGGTGCAAAGCAATAATGTACACTTTTTTCCTTGAGGTATTTTTGTAATTTTGCTAAGAAAAAGCCAGTTTTAGTCAGCAATATATGACTGATTTCCCCTTCCAGAGATCAGAGTAATGTATCTCACTCTGGAGGTGGTACTGAAGGTCAAAGATGAGATAACATCTCCTGCATCACTTAATCTCCATCTAACTGGGAGCCACACTACCCCAGAGCTCAGTGTAAGCTCGTGGAAAGGAAGGTAAAAGTTGTCAGAACAATTATTACAGAGTGTGCTTAATCAGATTCAGAAAGCTGCTCTTTTTGGGTTAAATAATGTTAAAGACTCAATACTATTTCCAGAGAAGTCAATGCAAACCTCCCTTTGATTTGACTAAGATCAGATTTTGCCCTCAGTGCAACATCTGACTTCCCAAAAGACATTACATAGAAGGAGTTTTCAAGAAGAGGAAGACAGAGGACAGAAATGATCCTCTTCCTCTCTTGGCTTTCTACCCCTAAAAAATTCTGGAAGAATAATAGACTTACTTGAAACAGAAGATGACCTAGCTGAAAGGAAAAGCATAAAAATATCAAGAAAACAAACAACATTATATGTGCTAAAAAATGATTTAGGCTGAATCTGAAATTCTGCTTAGACTTAAAATGGTGATGCTCAAACATGGCACTGGAAATGTATCCTAAGAACAGGAACCCTGAAAGCTCAGATCACTCCTCTATTTCATTCTCCAGGTGCTTACTTGTACTGTTTTGGCTTGGGGGCGTAGGTAAACAATTCTTGCTTAAAACCCAGTGGGAATTGAAGATGGGTAGAATGCTGCAGAAAGTCACAATTTATTCAATTTATTTAAGTGTGGACAACTTATTTTGACAGGATCTGGTTTTAACAATGCACTTCTATTTACTTCAGGTTTTAAACACAGTATGGGATTGTGCCTGTGGCCAGTTAATATAATATCCCAAAGATCCAAAGTGAGAGGACAATTTTAGTGGCATCAGATTAAGTGTGGGTGAGGATATTTGGTACATCTCAGTTCTGGCCAGTGGGAACTGCTAGAACCAGGTCTGATCTGCAGTGGGACAGTCTCCCCTGAAGAATACTTGTCACCTTCTGTACATGGCCTCTCCTGCAGTGGCTTCCTTGGCTCTCTAATTCATCATATGGCTTTTGACCAAGATTTTTTTTTTTAATGTACAGCTAAGTAGATTGGACATTCCTGTCTTAACTGGAGATTCCCTTATAAAAGAGGAGCTCTAAATTCCACCTTTAAGTGGGTGAGATAGCTACTTTTATACAGAGTTTTGCTTTTAATCCCCTTTCTACACAGAACTAGTAGGGATCAGCCTGCAGCTTAGGGTACTTTAGTGAGGAAAACCTCAGCCCCCTTTCTGCCTTTTGTTACCCTAGCCTGAGCAGCTCTCTGAGTTTCCAGGTAAATTCTCTGACAACTAAACTGCTCTCTAAATGGTGGGCACAAGTCTTATAAATCATCTGGCTTCTAAAAACAATGCAGTGAACTCTACTCTTCCAAGGGTACAGAAAAGCAAACATTTCATGGACTCAGGTTTCCCTTGTTCAAAGGAAGCATGGGAGCTGAGATTTCCCTTGCTCAGTGTTTTTCAGTGATACCTGGTAATTTTGGGAGAGATCACATTGTACTGTATACTGCTGAAATCCTCTTTGGATACCAAGTTGGATAGCAGTGCCTGAAAGAATTGCTGACTTTCTCTTTAGAGATGCTGAAGTCCTCTATTGGACTTAGGGGTATAACTTTGTTGTTTATTACAGTTAATGAATTGAAGTAGGACACCAACTACATTAGCATATAGATGCTGCTGTAAAAAAAAAAAAAAAATTCAGAGTTTTGAATAAGTTTCAGACAAGAGGGAAAGGTACAATATAGTTCTGGTCTCTATAATGCCACTCTCTTTGAGATGTGGGTGGATATTCTGTTGTGGGAATCTTAGTTATCACAGCACAAAAATGCTGTGGGCCTGAAAGGGTGTGTTAATATTAGACACATAATTCAAACCTTCAGATGGAGACAGCTTTGGAAGAGTTAAAAGAGTGTTAAAAATAGTAATTCCCACCACCTTTATTTCTCATGTACTTCTTACTACACAGGTATGACGTGTAAGTGCCTGTCTCAGAGAAAATCAAACTAAAGATCAGTGCAGACCTACAGGCTTTCTCTAAGAGGCTACCAAATTGATTTTATTTTTGTGTGTTTCTCCATCAAACAACTAGTAGCATATTTTGCAACAGCAAAAAACTTTATTGCCAAAAAATTTGGTCATGTATGGGAAGGGTCATTTTCACCAGTGTCATTACAGTCTTCAATCTCCAGCAACAGCTGGAGACTTCATCGAAAAATTGTTGTCCTTGTGTTGGATCAGGAAATCATAAAATGTTAGTAAACTGCTTGGACTAGTTTAGTCAGCCTCTATACTTGCTTGAAAATGAACTATGTTGAGGACTAGAGTCCTTCCAACAAATCTGGTTTTACCACCAGATCAAGATGCATAGAAAGGCAAAAGATAGTGGTAACAATAGATGTGGATAGTGGACTCTTGCCTACATGTGCTCCCTCACAAATGACAATACCAGGACAGGAGAGCCATCAAAATTTCTTTCTTAGAAATTCTCAGTGTAAACAAGAGCTGACTGTGGATTTAGAATGCTAAACTTATTATTTGACAACTTAGATCCCAAAAGGATTATTTTTGTTACTACTAAGCTGGAATCTGATGTAGAATGAGGGTTGGCTATTTTTTTTTCCTTGGTATTTTTAACTGCTCTTGAAAACATTTTGTTGAATAGTAGGAGTGGTTGGTACATTTCCAACTTGGAACTGCTTAGCTCATGAGTTCATAAAATAGCTGCTACAACTGAAAAGTACTGCAGCAGCACAGAAAAAAAACCAAAAAAACAAAAAAACCAAAAAACATAGAGAAAACTGTGCAGACTTATAAACACATTATTTTTTCTTCTTAATTAAGTTCCAGATGTTAAAAAAAATCCTCATGGACATAAAAGAAATTTGGTTATTTTTAAACAAAACTATAATATTTTAGTTCTTTTACTTGAAGGGTGTTATAGAATTTCTAATTGCTATTTTGCAGTTGTGTTAAGTAGTGCACACTATGAGTTAGTGCTGTGTTACAAAATCACTAATACAAAATAAGATGCATTTAGTTTCATCATCTCAACTATTTTCCCATAAGAATAAAATCTTTGTGGTAAGGGAATAATTTGTTTATTGTGTATTCAGTGCTCTGCTTCCTTATGGGAATCAACTCAAAACAGAGATGCCTAATCTTTCAGGCAGTGCTAGCCACAGGGTCTGGGATGGGACCATGTCAGAGTCTCATGCTGTAACTTCTCCCCAGCAATTTGTCATACCCTTGCCTCATGATCTGGTGTACACATGTGCATTGCAGAAACATCATGAGTAGATATACAACACCTTCCCTCTCATTATATTTTCCAAGTCCATAAATGCTTGAATTATCACATGACCAGCTGTGTGTATACTCACCACTCCCAGTGTCATTGCCAGATGTGTAGGCTTATTGCAGAGGAGAGCACTGAAAACCACATACAACAGCAACAAGCACCAGCTTACCCACAAAAGTTGGGCTACTCCTGCCTCAAGAAGTCTATTTCTATCTTAAGAAACCTGTTCAGGGCACAAATATTTTGGGATGGCATCATGTTCTGACTGTCACATCAGTTTAAGCAGATGTATTCATTTCCATTTATAGAACAAATGGACTTTGCTGATAAAAGATACAGCTACTTGATTTCAAAATCAATTTTATTGTGTGTTGAACAGGTGAATATTGGTCCACTTCTTCATTAACTACTGCATGGGAATGAGATAGTTTGTTCAGCAGAGATATCAAACTGTGGTGAACAGGTTGCTGCAGTTTTAGTGATGAACTTAATTGGCATCCAGTGACAATAAAATAGCAGAGGGCACTGCGGGTCAAACTTCAACTCTATCAGCAGAGCCCAGTGGGGAATTTTCCAGAGTACCTGCTGCACTATTGTTCTCTCTGTTCAGTACTATCAGCACCTCCTGTTCTGATGAACAGTAGGCATTTTCTTTTAAACCAAAAAGACTCACAAGCGGTTCTATGTGCCAGGATAGTGTAATAAATTATTTGCATAAGAAAGAGTGATTAGTCTCTGAATAACTCCTTGAAAAGCAAGGAGTTGAATTTTCATCTTTAATGATAAAGAAAAAGTCTCATGTCACACTCTGTATCTCATTCTGAGTCTCCTATAAAATGATTTGATTAGAAAAGCAGAGGATAATTGGCATGACAAAAACAAGGACACAAGAAGTGAGGCATTATGTGCTGTTTCCACAAATATTGCTGCTAATTGTGTCAATTAAATTATCTAATCAGCCTACAGTAAATCACTTGAACACACACTAGCACAAATTCAAAGCATATGTTTCTGTAGAGAAACTAATAGCTCTTAAAGGGTCAGAGTTTAGGAAAGGCCATCAGACATGGCATAGGCAAAGCATATCTCTGATTTTAATTTTGATAATTATCAAACATACCTAAGTATTTTACAGGTGATCCTA
Source organism: Urocynchramus pylzowi (assembly GCA_013397555.1). Classification (NCBI taxonomy): domain Eukaryota; kingdom Metazoa; phylum Chordata; class Aves; order Passeriformes; family Fringillidae; genus Urocynchramus; species Urocynchramus pylzowi. The sequence goes on from VZRH01008154.1 coordinate 133,264, forward strand.
CTGCCTGGGAAGCGATCTGATTATAAGCTTTACACATGGCATGGCAAAAACAGTCCTGGACATATCCTGAACATCCTAGGAAACAACCCAAAGCCGTGGCTGTATCATGGCAGGGCTCAGCTCACATTACAAAGCTTTTGTGAAAGGCAGGCCATGTGTGCTGGCCTGTGCTCCCCAAGTTTGGAGCAGGGCATGCTGACCTGCAACTACTTCACAGGCAGAGCAGTAGAAGTGAAACCTGTACTAGTCCATCAGATGTTCCCAGGACCACCATCTCATCCACAGAGACCAGCTGTCAGGGAACAGCCCATGCACAAACCCTTGAAACCTCTTGCACCCCCCAAGTCAGATGCCTGGGGGAGCAGCTGCTGGCACATGCTCACTCCCAAATGTGCCCAGGAATAGTTTAGCTGAGTGGTAGTTCACACAGGCCAAAACTACCTTGGGCTGTTCTATTGCTTAGACTGGTGGTTCTCCAGCATTTTTCTTGTGCACAAACAGTCAATGACATCTATTTTACTCTCTGCATGATGCACTCTCAGAGGGTCACCATCATTTTGTAGAGACCATAAGTAGTTTGCAGACATTGGAATCATAAGTTTGACTAAGAGATGAGTCCTTCTGCAATCTGAATCCTTTATCTGTAGAAGATCTTTATTTGTAGCTATAAAAAGGAGCCCTTAGCTGGGGCCTCTCTCCTGCTGTTCTACACACATGTGTTGCCCAAACTGGTAGGCCAATAATCACCTTCATTATCAAGATGTCACCTTAATATTTGGCAACATCCCAAGTAAGGTGTCTTGCCATGTGTGGGAATGAGAATCTCTTTACAAGAGTAAGGACAATGAAAAACTTGCATTCTGTTACTTGATACCTTCTGGAGGCAGTTGTTTCCAATCACAAGTACAACATATCATAAACACTCCATAAACAAGGAATGTCCAAAGAGTAGTTAGATACAGATTTTTTTGGGAAGTCAGTTTGGAGAAAGCTTCTGGAGGAGGCTGTCATTTTTCATTTGTCACCATTTGTTGTCATTGCTCATTGATGCTTTGTTTGTCACATTTCATATGTTTGATAAGAAATTAAATTCTTATTTGTGTTGTGACAAAACTGCCTGAAAAACACAAATACACATATATGTTAAAGCTGACCAAATTAACCCTTTTGTCTGTCAAGGTGTCTGAGTATGATATGCTCTACTGTTTCTAAATATAGCTAATTTTTAATATAAGCATGTCTTACTACAAACTCAGAAGCTGAATCTCTACAGAATATTATTTAGATTGTATCAAAAGATAATTGAGATTAATTTTTAAGTGAAAAAGTGGAATATGAGCACCAAAATAATTTAGTTTCCTTTATCATAAATTAAATTTTTAATCAAATTTTGAAGCTGTCTTAAAACTCAGTCATTTTAAGACCAAGTGTGAAAGAAAATTGTTAAAACCTTTGAATTGTTAGAGCATTTTTCAGCCCTGAAAAGAGTTTTGTATAAGAACTTTTGTCCTCCGTTCAATAACTAGACACTCCCCACCAAAAATGGTTAAGGTCAGAGAATTTCTTATTTTCTTCATAAAGAAAGAAATTATTTCCTCACTTATTGTCTGCAGTGGAGGTACTAACATTTTGGAATCAAATTTAATCACCAGATAGGGATATTTACGGTACTTAGAGATCCGCAGTAAATTTTGTACATTGTGTAATTTTTCCAGAAAGCTATAATATCTGTGTGTGCCTCTGTTCCTAAGTGCAAAAGGCTACTTCACAAAAATATCAGGGTCTAAACTAATTGCTTATCTAACTTCTTGTTATATAAATATCATACATTTATATTAACTTGAGAGTATTCATGTTTTAGGTCTCATTACTTTTCCTTTTTAACTGAAGATATTATATAATGGCACAGTTGTTCAGGAACAAAGGTTTATTAAAACAGTATTTGTAGATGTGCTTCCAAGGATTGGGTGGGTCTTGTAGAAAGAAAGAACAAATCTTGAGTATCTGTATTACCAGGGAAACACCCTACACCTTCAGCACGGTCAGTTCTCTCTGAATAGTAACAATGATGCTTTGTTTCTCTCTCAGTTATGGCATTATTGTAAAGCTTAAGTTTTCATTTGTTATTTTTTTACAGAATTGTTTTCAGAATCTTGTACTCGTAGCAAAGCAAAAGTGAGGTGCTTGATTTTCCAGAAAAAAATATGGAAGTAGATGTTTTAAGAGTGAAAGTATCAATTTTAGAAAGTAGGCCAAAATTTTATTAACTTAATAATCTTGTCTGCATGCTGACCAGTCAGAAACAGGGATAGCCTTGGCACAGTGATTGTAACCTGGCAAATTTTTGTTTTCTATTACATCCCTCACTACTTAGCATAGTTAAACTGTATCTGGAAGACTGGTCCAGTTTTAGGTACCCTGGTAAAGGAAAGACATTGGTAAACTAAAGCAAGGTTTACCAAGATGGTCAGGGATGGAGCATGCAGCAGTTGAGGAGGGGCTGAGGCACCAGAGGTGGGGCAAAGACAGTTTCAGAAGGACCTTACAGCAACCCTCAGCATCTGGGAGGGGCTTGGGAGGGAGGTTTAGCAAGAAGACAGTGTCGAGCCCTTTATAGTGGGGCTTGGTTGGAGGGTAAGAGACAAGAGGCTGGAGTTGAAAAAACAGGCTTGACTGGATGTCAGAAAACCCTTTTTTCACCATGACAGCAGTAAAGCAGTGGAACAGATTTTGTATTCCCCACCCTCAGGGGTGTTCAAAATATAACTGGATGACATTCTGAGCTACCTGAGCAGCTGACCCTGTTTTGAGTAGGAGATGGAAATAGACATTGCTCAAGGTCACTTCCAGCTTGAATGATTCTGTGATCTTGTGATTCTATAACTTCAAATAAAAGTGATTTACATATATTTATCTGCAAAAATATTGAGCTGTAGAGCACTTTCATTTCGTAACTACCAGTTGGCTCTTCACTCCTAACAGCTTAGCAGTTTTGCCCAATATTGGATCATAGAATCATATAGATTAAAAATGGCCTCCGAGATCATGGAGTTCAACTCTTAGCACTGTCAAGTCCACCACTAAACCATATCCCTAATATATTCCAGTATGGACTACTATTCATAATAACTACCTCTTGAAAAATGCTCCAAAAGACAACACTGTACAATACTAAGGCAATGTAATCACAAAATTCTATGCATTTTATACTGTGGTATCTTGGCAGAACATATGTTACAAGTGAAACCAAACTTTATGCCTTGATGCAGTTGACTAACTTTGATGCTACAATTAATTTGGTTAGGGACAGCTGTCTTCTAATTAAAAATAAGTCTTTTCTTTGCCAGACCTCAGATTTTACATTTTTGGAAACATTCTTCTTGTGCCAGTATATGTAAGTAGTGTTTTAGGTTAACTTTCCACTGAGGGTTAGGAAGACATTTCCTTCTCTACGTGTTCCCCAAATCCATAGATTAATTTGATTTTACTGTGCACTGAGCTATTTCAACAAGGATTGTATTAGTCTTGCACTGTGAGAAATTGGTGTCATGCCTGCAAAGCACGGGTGATCCAAGCAAAACTGTAAATGAGGTTACACCTGGGGTTTGGGACCGCTCTCCCTGTCTCCATTCAATAGTGCTCCCTCCCTTCTCACAAGCAGCAGTTGCAGAACACACTGGTTTCTGCACCTCCAACAGGTGCAGAAAGGTGGGTAGAAGGTAATATGCTGTTCCTGCAGTATCTGCTGATCCAAAGGTTGTTGCCACTTAAATAAAAACAATGTGCTGTATTCATCTTGGGGATTATTGGATCACACTACTTCCCACATGTGAAAAAATCCTCTTGTACAAAAGAGGAACAAGTATTTGGACAAAAATTATACAGGCTCGTATTGCCTTCTCCTTTCCTTCTCAATTCTTCTTCCTCTTACTAACTTGGTTACTAGATTCCAACTCTGGTTTTGAGTGCAAAGCAGAGTTATTAAAAACAAATAAGCCTCAGTATCACAAGCAAGTGTATGTTTGTCTTTTAGAGACAGAAAAATGGCATCCACAAATCTTGCATAGCTGTGATGCTGTGCAGAAACCTCCTCGAACGCAGCAAACTACATGTAACATAATAAAAAATAACATCAAGGTTAGTAAAAGCAGAGAAAGGAAGCCATGGCATAAAAAAAGAAACAGGTCTTGATTTTTCTTCTGAGACTGACTTTCTCCTCTTATTCTATGGTTTAAAATATTGAACGTCCCTAACACATGACCTTTATCCGGTACATCACGAATTCATTTTGCCTTTCTATTTTATTTAAAGATAGATGTAATTGATTTTATTGACTACTCTTTTTCCCAGACAGTGCAGGTGTTCTAATGAAACTTAGCACAAGTGTTACAGCCTTTTAAAATCTGATTTCTTTTCTAACTACTGGCCTTCATAATCCAGAAAGAATTAGGCATTCATGTAAAGAAATTTCACAAAGCAAGTTCAAATGTAGTCATAAATATACATACATGATTTTTTTTTCCCTTTTGGAAGGAAACAAATAGTCTTACAGTGACAAATTTAATTTATAATTATTAGAAATTGGAATATTAATTACATTAATTTTCAGAAATTGGAATATGAGGACAAAATTTTTCAAATGCAACGTATTGCGAGAATTTTCCTATTTTTAAAATTAAATTGAAATATTTTTAAACAAAATGATGTTTTAATAGCAAATAAGAAGTGCTTACTCAAAAAAAATGTTGCTTTTCATGAAGACCAGGAAAGGACATTTGTACACTGTGAGCCTGAGAAATGTGTCCATTTTCTGAGATGAAAAGGCTTTGTTTACTGAGAAGACTTGTTTAATATGGATCAAGGGATTATGTTGTCTTTACTTGCTGATTAGCATAATGGTTACAAATTCATATGAATGGCCAAAGTTTCACTCTTACATGTGCTGAAATTTCTCCTTTATAGGTTGAAGATATCCTGATGATGAAGAAAACAAATGTTTCAGAAATTGTCTGAAAATATACTAGAAAAGTTTGGAACTCTATACCACACAAAATTATTCTGGACAAAAGCTGTCTTCCTAAACAACACATATTATTGGATTTCCTTAGGGAAGAGTCATCTAAAGGGCTGCTTTCTAAAGCAATGATAAGAATCCATTGATCACAAGAGCAGCAAAAGCAGCTGATTGCATCTATGTGTGTTTTCTTATGGGTGTATGTGGGCTGCATTTCATAGTTTGCTTTGCCATCATTCAGGGCTATCCCTATCTTTCACCAGATTCTGTAGAAGTGTTGGAAGGTCCTGGCAGCTTCTTCCTAGATGCATGCTCTAATCATGCTGAGCCTATATGTGAGTATCTTTTACTGCTTCTGACCTCAGAAACCTGTGTGTGAGACCTGTGGTTTGGAAGATGACTGGAATGGTAGCAGTAAGACAAGAACTATTTGATACTACTTATTAGATACAGCATACATATGCTCCATGTAGCTGAAAGGAATAAAAATATAGTTCCTTCCCCAAAGAGCCTGTAGTCAAAGTATAGGAGAAAAATAAGAAAGGAGGTAAGAAGCGAATAAAAGGAAGAAGGAAATAAAAGGAAGATGATTAGTCTTAGATGGAACTCATATTGTGGGCTTTAAGTTCACTTTCTTCCTTAGTATACCTAAATACCTAATAGATAAACAAGAATAATAGTACCACTATTGCCTGCTCAAGTCTAGGAAAAAAGGGAGTTGTTGGGATCTTTTCAATTATGTTTTCTATGTAAAGATGGATTATTATGAGGTTAGGTGACACATGAAGTAAAATTAAGAACAGAGAAGGAAAACATTTAAGTAACAAGTACAGAGAATGTTGAAATTATTAAGAGGGAAAGGAGATTTGTGAGATAGGTAGGGGGAGAACACATGTATAAACAGGTGGGAATAAACCACATTTTTTACCTGGAGTTCACTGAACTGTGTCCCTCTTCAAATCCTATTAATGAAAAATTATTTCTGGAGCAGGATTTACAGTGCTATCTAGTATGTGAGAATTCCAACTCTTAAACCTTGTATTTTCCTGTATCAGAGAGCTTGCAATAATGTAATGGCTACATCAGAATCACTGTGACAAAATAGTATATTGAGCACCTATAATAATTATACCAATACAGTGAGAATATGTCATTTCTCCCGACCATATTGCAGGTTTGTGTACACACTTGTTTTCAAGGCCTATTGCATTCTACTCAGGTAACTTCTGCCTACAGAGCATTTAGCCCACAGTGAAAAGCTGCATGTTGGAAAGCAAATACAATGTGTGTCATTGTTGGTAGAAGACACAGCTGTAGCTTCCCACTTATTAGGCTGAAAATGTATCCTGTACTGTATTGCTTTGGGCTTTGTCAGCACACACAGTGTGCATTTTTGATACAACACAGGCTGATCTAACCAGACACAATGTGACTCATGTAACAAATGGCACAGGGAAGAGATTTGCTTCTTTAATGGATAAAAACAGGCAACTCCTTAACGACAACATTTGCAGCTGCCCTTTCATATTTGAGATAACTATGGTTATTAATAAGTACTTGACTCTACATCCATATTGAATTTCTGCTTGTTTGTTCATTCAGAAACCAGACACATCACCAACATGATGTTTTGGAAACATTTGCAAGCTTCATAGAACACCACATGTAGATCACACTCTGCCTACTGGGACTCACTGAAACACCACGGCATCTTTCAGACGTGCGGTTCTACCTTACCCCTTTTGTTCTCAGTAGCAGCAGCATATTGGAGACATGCACAGACATTAAAGCAGGTTGCTTTCTGCACACTGGAAATAATGTTTTTGTAGTTATTTTTGTGTAAAGGAAAAGAATGTCCTGACCTAGTCAATACATTTCTCTGGCATCAACTGCTGTAGTTACAGACCCGGCATTACAGAATGGAGTGCTGAGCTGTGCTTATCGGACAACTGTTGCCAATCCAACCACTCACAGAGTCAGCGTTTCTCTTTTCTGCAGAGTAAGTATCAGCACGCTACTGGAAATGAGAAAGATTTGCTCTCCTAGATGTTCCCAATTGAGTTAGTTGGGAAAACATTCTGCAGCAGCTCAGAAATGAATGAATATCTTTGACAAAACCTCATATAAATAAAGTTACTTTTAGATTTGCTTAGTCACATACAAAACTCTCAATGCCTGCAAGAGTCAACGGAAACAGGGGGCTAAAGTCTCCACGAGCCATCTGTGAGCCATGCAGCCACTGCTGTCAGGCAGAGCCAAGAGCTTAAGGAATGCTTATTATGCATAGAAGTACAATAGGAGACAGCAAGATTAAAAAAAGGAGAGAAAAAATATGGCAGTGTACTCATGCACTATTCCAGCTCCCAGGAGTTTGCTGCTGGCACAATGCATCCAGCTGAAGGTACACTGAGTACAACTTGCACTTTGCAGTTAGCATCCTGCCCCTCTCTCCTGGGATACAGATGTTCTCTTGCTTAGCCTGCAGGCTGCATTTCACAGATATTGTCCAGGGTCTTAAATCAAGGACTGTTTTTTTAACCTGATAAATTACACCAGACACAGAAGATGGAAACAACTAACTTTTGTTCTTTTCCAGGAGAAACTGTTGTCCATTTGCTTTTGATCTTCTGTTTTGCAAATTAGGGAAACTTCTGAATTTATCTTTGATGTCAGGAAAGATTGCCATACTATGTGAAAAATTTCAAAAATTTAGAATCAAGTACAGTCATGGGTGACTTATGCTTTCATTTTGTAGAAAATTATCATCCATATAAGTGGGCTTAATAAGTCAATACAGTCCTTACACAAAGGGTTGGTAGGCACCTTTACCTTAAGCATGCATTTCCAAAAACCACACCAGCCAAGCAGGCAGTGAAGCATAAACAACATTTCCCTGTGAGTTTTAGTGCTTCTTTCTGCATCTCTTGCTGTTAGCTCTGGTGCCAAGCCATAAGCATTCTTTCAGTTACTGTAGTATCAAATACTACAGATATAACCTGGTATTTAATATACATTGATTTATATATTCACTGTTATAATTAGTCTTATTATTTTTAATTGCTTATTATTGATATTAGAACGAGAAAGATTGTCCATAGTAGTGGAAGTACAAAGTGACGACCTACCTATAAACAACTGTTAAGAGGAAAATGCTCTGCTTGAGGAGAATAAAGCCTCAGATTTGGGTATTGAGTCCTGTGTGACTGTAAAGCTTCTTGAAACAGTCACAGTACCTTTAGTTACTGAGCCGCAGTTTAAAATATTTCCAGTTAAAGGAGGAAAAAAACATTGTTTTGGGTAGCACATGGGCTGCTTCCGTACACTTTGTCCCTGAGGACAAAGTCATGCATTAACTGTATTGTAAAACTCCAAGAGAACATTGAAAGGTCATATTTAATGGACTGAAAAATTCTCAAGGAATGTAAATGACCAGGACTAGAGAAAAAGGATTAAAAGCTGCAGATGTCTGTAAAGAGCCTTGTAGATCTGTGCAGACATGAGGAAGAACTACATGTTGAGACTCGGGTAATGTGTAGCCCTTCTGAACTTGGCCAGCATTACAGGAATTGAGTAAGTGATGGAGAACATATAAGCAAAGGAAACATTCATGCAGAGAAAATAGCTTTGTTCCCAAATGTTTTGTGTAGCTTACGTTTTTCAACCCTCAGTACTGCCCATGAACCAGAACATTTCTTATCACAGAACTTCTAGTTGAAAAACCCTCCAAGGCAATAGCATTTCATTGCCCAGTTGCAAACTTTACTTTACACATTACTGTGCCTGCAAGGTGCAGAGTTGGGAAGTCACTTAGTTATCATCATTTATCTGTTTCCTACTATCTGGTAGGAAATCTGGTAGAACTTTTGAGGTCTTTAAAAGACCTTACTTTTGAGGTGTTTGAAAGCTTGCACTGTAGTTTATGCTTCCCAATTTTATATATTTCTTCATTAAGATCGTGCCTTTGGTTGCATTCTCACCAAAGAGAATGTTTATAAGCCTGCATTTGGGGCAATTTAATGTCAAAAAGAGGACCTATTTGGTAGTACAGGCACAGTATGTTCCTGTTTGCTTAAAATACTCTGTATGAACCTATTCTCTGTAACAGATCCATCTATTCAAAATGTGCAGCCACAGGTTATGCTTCTGGTTCAAAGACGCATGTGTACAAATTATACAGCTATTTCAAACACAACAAAATCACTGAGCATAATAAACTGCAGAAGAGTTGCAATAACAGGAGAATGCAGTTACTTCACGGAAGTTTACCATATGTTTTTAGCCAACATTTGTGCTTACATTATACTTTCTTGATGAGGTTAAAGAGTATAGCTGTAGTCTACTTTGCTTTTTAGAGAAAAGTCATTAGGTATTAGACCAGAAAAGACTGAACTGTGAAATGATGTAAATGTAACACTGATCAGGATTTAAAAAGAACAATTAAAATATGTGAGAAACCACCATGACTTTATACATTCATGGTTTTGCACACACACTTCTACAGAAGAATGAGTGTAGTGCTCAGGCTAGTTTTCCCTCTCTCAGATGTTTGTATCACAGCAATCACAGTATCTAGGTGCCAGTTTTGACAAAATTTCACTTGGAAAGAAACAGTTATTATAGGTTTCATTGTGAAATAACTGGTTATGTGTCAGCAGCTGCTGTACAGAACTGCAAATACATCAGTGACTGTACAGAATGAGTGTTAGAGAGATTTAGATACACATCACTGAGTCTGAGTCCTGGAGAGACAGCAGGCACTGTAGAAGACCATATTACATTCCTATTCTCCACAAGACTTTCTCAAGGAAACGCCTTTAGAGACATCCCAAAAGGGCAAAGTTCAATCCAAAGAAAACAGATTCCTAAAAATCAGAATGCCAGTATATACATTTATGTTCTTTAGAATACATGTCAATTAAATATGCCTCATTCAATTACCTTTGATGGATCTTAAGGGTATTATAATTGACTCCCTAATTCTAAGAAAGACTCAAATAGAGATGCTAATATTGTATTGGCAGAGGCAACTAGTGCTAGTAATAGCCTGATGAAGCAATTAGCATTTTAATAGATTTATATACAACACTAGTTGCATTATACTGCAGCTACCATTAGTGAAATATTGGATACTTCTAGTCATTTGCTAAAGTAGGTGGTTATCTGATACTTGTTTTGGGTCTTATGAAAATGGATCATTAAATCAATTTCCAGGAAGTAATACCACAATACTTTCAAGTACAATCTATAGGAGTGTGCATATTTTCAGTCAGACCTTTGTACTTTAATTCATCCCTGATAATTCAGGCTTCTACAATTTCACTACTTATAAATATATTAGGAAACTAAGGTCTGTGTTTCTCCTCCTTGTGATATGCAGAGGATATTATCCACTTCATTCCAAATTATGCAGCTATATGTGTCTTTCATATCCAGGCCTCTTTCTACTGATTGACTAATTTAAAAAAAAATTTTGTTTTTCCATAAATTCATTAAAATGTAGGATTCAATTCTTCTAATCACATGAAGTGTATACAGAGGAAAGGAAATGTTTGTATTCTTATTTGAGTCATCATCTGCAAAGCCAGAATGACATTGTCTTTGAGGCCATTATCCTCAAAGGTATTTTAAGTCCCTATTTTCTGTTATGGGTTGGTTTTCTGAGTGAGGAAAAAGGAAAAAAAAATCACAGACCAATAAAGTTAAAAGCAAAATTTTCTCAGACAATTTAAAAAATCTGAGGAACAGCAGCAAAGATGTCCACAGTCTAGATTGCCCTGGCATCCAGAGCATGTATCAAGATCTTGGTAATCAAGAAGTCTGACTGCTGAAGCCTTGGCTGTATTCAACTATTCCTGGGAAAACTATGTTGACCCAACTTTGCTTATATTCTGAGAACTTTGGGGGTGCTTATCAATTCCTATGTGTAGCTCTTCACCTTCTTGATGATTTAGAGCTCTTAAACAGAAATGGCTGGATTACAATAAGGAGTCTCTTAGGGGTTTTGTTTTTGTATGTACTAAGTGTGATTTTGAATAAAATGTTTATTCAAAAGAGTCAGAAAACATTCTTTATCTACAATTAATCTTTCTATGGTTTTGTATACTTATACTTTCGATATTTATACTCATAGAAGGAGATTTAGAGAAGTTTGGGCTTTCCAGTTCATAAATACCAAAAGAAAAAAAAAGGGAATGAAGAAAGGAAAGAAAGAGAAAAAAAGTATAAAAACAGTATAGAGGAAAAGTTAGCTTTAGCTATAATTTTTCTCTTCTATTCACTTCATATGAAGTTTCATTTGAAGTTTTGGGCACATGTTGGGGTAATTTCTTCTTTTATCAAAACAGTTTTCCCATCTTAATTAAAATCAGTGGACTATGCAATTCTGTTAGATTGGACGAAAGAAGAGTTTTTTAATTTACATTTAAATAAAACTGATTTTCTGAACCTATATAGTTGCATTTTTAATATCATGTGCTTCTTATTATAAGTGGTACCACTAGAATTATAGGGAGTCTTGGTTCACATTTCTTACTGCTATCCCTCAGTAATAGCAGTGTGTTTGTAGCAGTGGTAGTCTAAGAACAGGCACATAAAAGGTGGAGGTAATTTTTTTATTTTTTATTAGTCTATTTGTATAACTGGAAGAAGAGGTGATTTGAAGAAATTTTCTCAAGACATTGTACATTTTTTCCATCTATTCCTTTTAGTCTAATTGAAAGTATTATCCATTATAGCTGAGAATTATAACAATAATTTTGTTGTGGTATTTTGAGTGGTAACTTTGTTGCTTTGATATTTCTTGATCAGAGTTTGAAGTTTAACTTCCTTGTGACTGACAGATTCCAAAGTTTTCAAAAACTAAAGAAAGCAGGGTGCTTTTTTTTCCTTTTTTTTTTTTTTTTTTAGGTCTTTCTTTTGCCTTTTCATCCCCTCCTTTTCTTTTTCTTCTTCTTTTCTTTTTCTTTACTAGTTGTTTCTAGTCTTACCTCTAGACTTCTAGTTTTCATTGAAGGCTTCAATGCTTCCTCTTAAGTAGACAGGGAGTTCAAATGGATGTACCCAGAGACTCCAGAGTACAAATGAAGCACTAAAGTACTTCAATTAACACTTGAACTGTGTGTAATTAACAGGAATTCTCTGTAGTACAAGAAGTAGTGTCCCCACACTGGTACACTATGCAGGAAGTATGTGGAGATGTACAAGAAAATTTTCTTATTTTAGTATTCAAGTAGGAAGGGCTGGGAGAAGAAACTTCCTAAATGATTTTCTATTTAATGATTCTTTTCACATGGAAACCTGAAGAGACTTTCTCAGTTTCATTTTTTCTGTTATATGTCAAAAAATCTTCATCCTTATAGTCCTTTTGGACTTGGCACAGTTTCATAATGTTTAAGTATAGATTGCAGTTAATAATGCTTATAATGTGTAATGTTTAAGTTAGATTGCAGCTAATAATGTATATTTATGTTTTTACCATTAACAGGGACTGGGAATGCTGATTTGAAGGTAATGTAATAGTTTTTGAGAATGCTTTTAGTTTATATTTGGTTGCTGTCACTGAATATAGAATTTCAAGGACACAACTTTCCACCCAGCAAAAAGGGACATTTTCTAACTGAGGTGTAATGGAAAGTAAAAAAGATTTTTTTTGGTCAGAATTTAAATAATTCTGTAACATTTTATTTCCCACCACTTTTTGTAAATATTTATACCACAGTTTTCATGCTAAAATAGTTTCAAAAAATGGAAAATCAGAATTCCTTTTAAAAACTGTAAAATGAAACTTTTTGACAATTTTAAAAAGATGTGAATAATAGAAATTAATTAAAAATTACTTCTCTTTAGGGTTATCAGCTATTTTATCTGATGTCCTGGAATATTTATCCAACAAAAAAGAATGTAAGCATTTTTTGGCTTTCACAGAAATCCAAGCCAACTGTAAATTTCAGTAATTTTGTTGCAAAAGGAGCCTACTGAACTTGCTGATGAATTTCTTAAGACTAATTCTCTGGATGGTTTCATGGGAATTTTTGCTTTTACAGTGAAAAAGTCTTCATTTTGTCAAATTACTAATATAGTTGGTGCCAACCTATATTAGGTTTGTTGATGCTACTGAAAGTGTCTTTTCCATTCACGTCCTCTGAAGCAATTAACCAATCTAGGGGAGTTGGTTACTCAATTTTTTCATTGTTTGTAGTCAGTGTGATTCTGAAGTCAGGTAGTAAAAAAAGAGACAATGAGTGCTTCATTTAATGCTATCAACATCAATTATACATGAGCTCCGTTTACCTAGGAAAGCTGAATGCTCAGACTTGATCTTAAACTCTGGTCCCAAGAGAGCACACAGTCATCCTGCTGGGGATAATGATGTTCTAAATAAAGCAACCAAGTTTTATCTGTATTTTCCTAGTGCTATATTGTACAAATTTAAATATCACTCAGGTTCAGAGAGGTTTTTCCACCATATGGAAGCACTTGAAGCTGTGCTTAGATACATTGACTCTCAATATTGTGCCTTAGATTTAATTGGCAATTCCTACCAGCTTAGTGGTAGTTCTGCATCTAAATCTTGCTGTATCATGCCCAAGAAATGTCTCATGAAAGATTATATGCATTAAAAAAGAAAAGAAAAACAAAGACGAACCAAAAAATAAATGTGAAGGGGAAAAAAAGTCTTACAATTTAACTCTCTCTACAATTAAAAAAAACCAAAAAAACCTATTTATTTTGATGCAAAAATGGGAATGGCTCTGTTCTAAATATTTACAGCCAGAAATCTAACCTTTAGGGACTTTTTTGAAGCTAGTTAACCATTAAAGATGCAGCCATCCATACCTAAGATGAACTTGGTGATAGCTTTTTAGGCTATGAGAGTTGTGTCCTTAATAAAAGTTTTCTCTTTTTCTGCAAATAGCTTGTAGTCAATTTACATTTCCTCAGCTTGAAACTTAACAGAACATTGTGTCATGCCCATATACTTATTGATTTAATTATGCTCTGCAACAGAACTTGCCAATAAAACAAAATGTGAGGTACTGTTACTGCAATAAACTTAGGAAATTCAGAGAGAAATACAATGTACTTCAAGTTCCTAGTGCCTACACACTCATTGCCTATTAATATTGGATGTAATTCTAAACAAATGTATTGTTTTGAGGAGTTTGTTTCCATAGGAGTAATATTGGGCACTGTCTGATAAAAAGTTAATGTTTATCTATCAATGTGTACAATACAAATATTTTTGCTCCTTTTAGTAGGATACTTGCAAATATGATAATTTGTTTCAACTAGACTTTTTTTTCTTTTTCATGAAATTTTGAGTATTTTGGAGTTTAGCTAAACATTTTCTATTTCTCACTGTGTAAGGGAATAAATTTTGGGCAGAGTTAGTAAATTCTGAGTGTTACTGAACATATATTTCAAAAACCTCAGTACAGAGCAACAGTAGGAGCAGAGAAAGGTGAAGCAAAACAAAGAGAAACATTTGAAGTTTATTTATAATTGTAAATGGGAAATAAATGAAGAGGGTTGAAAATAGATAAATTATCTTCCCAGCTGCACAGCAAAGTATTGACAGAGCAGTATAGATGCTTTATGTCAAGTATACTTCATTTTCCTCTGTCAGATCTAATCAATCATTTGTCAGTATCTGTGATGCTGCATGTCACAAATTCACATTGAATATAGATAAATTTACTTAACACAAGAATACCACATATCAAAAATGCACCTACCTAACAAGTTTAGCAACATCATTGAAGAAGTGTCCTTCAACTGGAATGAAAGTGACAAATATTAAAAATGCACCAAGAGAGAAATAAAAATACTTGAACTTGCAACTAACAAAATATTATCTGAAAAATGTCCTGTGTCATCAGGGGAACAATTTCACTCATGTCATGAAGGTGTGAGTCCTGATCTTGCAGAGCCTTAAGTACATTCTCAGAGAAGTCCCAGTGAGTAGCCAGGTAGGACTGACTGTAATTGAATAAATACTTTTATTAGAAAAAATAAATATGGCTGTCATAAGAACACTTTATCCATCATTGATTTTTGATACAGCTAGTCCATACAACTGTGGTCTACTCGAGGATAAAGGTATCCAACTTGAGATAGGACCCAAAACCCTTGTGAAGACATGTATACCTCCTTTAAAAAAGTACAAGAGAAATAATATAACTAGAATCTGGAATGGAAATATCAGGTTGCTGAGCAGGAGGCAAGTTTGAGCTGTCCTAGATGAAACAGGTCTATGAAAAAATGTCTGAAACTTTCATCCTTCAGTTCCTGTGATTAAACCAAAATATTGAGTTTAACCCAGTTCTTTGGGTTAAAGCTTATCAGAAACATAGAGGAAAATGGAATTTTTCCACTTCAGGATGAAAAGCCAAGTCAGGGTTACTTCTGTTACATAAATGAAGAGAAAAACAATAGATGTGCCACACAGGGCAGGTTTCCCTTCCCATTGACTCCTGTTGGTGCCGGCAATTGGCAGATGAAAGCAGTCAGGGATAATTCCCAGGGCAGAGACCTGACACTGACCCTTCTTAGGGCAGTGTCTCTCAGCCCTATACCAGCCCTTCTCTTCCACAGGGGCAGTCACTTTCCCACACACCCCAGTCCCTCTGAGAGGCAGAAGAATGACTCAGCCTACTTTTAGAGTTTGGTGAAAGGCAAGTCACAAAGAGGAACTGTGATCATTTTGTTGCTGTAACACTTGGTAATTAATTAGACAATGGCTTTTTACTGTATCTCTAGGACCCATGTAACAAATAGATATCAGACTAGGTATTTCTGTTTGTGATGGAAAATAAATATTTTAACAATGCTTCAAGTGTTCTACTATTGGATAACAGAAAGGTTATTTGATGGCAAAAAAACCCACCACCTTTCACTACAGACTTTACAAACAGCTAAAAAATGAAGGAATTTTTGAGCTTTCATGTTCTGACTGAAGAAGCAGTTTCAGGACCTCTGTAGATATTTTGGTTACTTCTTGTTAGTAAATTTAGCAATGAAAATAATTAAGTAGATATCTTCTTTCTTTTCTTATACCTTTTTCTCCCCAAGCTTAGGTGATTATTAAATTTCATTTCAATTACATTATCACTGCTACAGCTTACTTTATTTTTAAGATGTGCTTCTTTTATAAAGATGAGAGAACACTACAGAATTTTAAATGGTAAAGTTAAAATCCACACACTTTCTTTTTTACGAGTGGGTCTTTGTCCATGTTTGGAAAAAGTGCACTGAGTTCTCTGAAATGTTTTTTAAATTCCTTGTAGTAGGAAATACTCATGAGTACTGGCTCGGGAAACTAATTTAAAATACATACTAATTGAAATTTAAAATTTGAAAAATTTGGTGTAAAAATTCTGTCAAAAATGGACAAAATGAAACATTGGGAAACACTTCCTTTTTCTGCAAAGGAAAGAATTACATTGGAAGGACATTGTAAGAAAAATATCTGTATTAAATTGTAACACTTATTTGTTGAAACAAAAAAATACCAAATATTCATGGTTACCTATCATATTGAGAACAAAGATGTTTTTCTTAACTAGCTCTTTTTATTTTTCAAATGAATGTTTTGTTTATTAATTCATTTTAGTTCATAAACAGAAAAATGCTCAGGAAAATTCTTCCACACCAGGAAATACGTAATTCCATTTTTTAATGTCATTCTAATGTAAGGGATACACCGTAATTCAAAATCATACATATTTTTCTCGTATCTTCTATGTTTTTTTCTTGAAATTGAATTTGTAGCAATTTATCACAAATACTGCAATAACATGGCATTTTTTTTTGTTGCAAGTTGAATTCATTCTTACAGGAAAAATTATTAATTGAAAGTCTGGAAGGGGTAGATTGTTTTGGGTGGTGGGTTTTTTGTTTTGTTTTGTTTTGTTTTGTTTTCCAAAAGCATATTTTAAGCTGATTTACATAAAGTCAGTCTAGATGCACTGTTCTATGTATTGCTCTTCAGTTCAGTATTGATGATGTTTTACTTTGGATTTCATGATGAACAAACATGATGTTTTGCTTTGGATTTCATGATGACTGTTATAATGTCCATCAACTCTGTTTCAGCTAAAGTATGATTTTTATTCCCAGTAAAGAAAACAGGAATGTTAAAATAGGCAAATAGATCAAGATGAATAGATTGTATAACAAAGTGCCAAGAGAAAGGAAGAGATTACAGTTTTTTGTGCTTTTGAAAGTTACTAGATTATAGGGACTGGCAAACAGAATGATCATTTGCATAGGTATCTGCCATCTGATTATGCCTCAAATGATTTATGTAAGGCCTTGACAGGCTACAGTGATGAGCATGCTAGAAATACGATAGATGGATGAATGGAAGGTACTCAGTGAGGGGAATGTGAATTGGAAAGTCAATATCAATTTGAAAATCAATCAGCAAGAATAAGACTGCTCAGTTTGTGTGCACAAAATATTCGGCTAAGGGCTATCTGTAAAGGCTAGGTGGAATTTGTGAATCCCACAGAAAATATTTCTCCAGCAACGTTCAAATGTCTGCACTAAAACATGTGAGATTAAATTGTTTATAGCTCAGAAAATCACAATCTTCTTTATCTCAGAACCTTCTCTTCCACTGCCAGGAGCCTGCCCTGTCTATCTAGGATTTAAAGGAGACTCATTTCCCTTTCAGCAACATGATCAGGGCAGGGTGGCTGTAACACCCTGACCTCTGGCTAAGAACCCCACTGTAAGTCAATCCTTTAGAAAGCTGTTTTGGTGGAGACACTTGGCTGCCCTCATCTCTATGCCTCTTTGAAAACATTAGCAAGAGAAAAAAAACCAAACATTGTTCTTATTAAAAAAAAGAATCCTAAATATGTAAAGCACTCTCAAAAAACTGCACCTATTTATACAGAAAACATCTTAAGGACAGTCATTGTCTCAGTGTTTTTGAGCAGCCTGGTAGGACTACAATAGAACTACACTGACTAAAGCATTTAGAATTACTTTTGCTTGAATGCATTCAAAAATATGTTAGAGAAGGCTGGGGTTAAAAGCCAAGAAGTCTAAACTTAGGAAATGTCAGAATTAATGCTGATAATAATGCGGGGTATACATCATTTGTTCATTAAACACTGTACTATTTCTGACTGTCTCTCAGAATTTTCATTGCTTAGGAAAGCTCATGCTCAGCATATGAGAAACAGCTCAGGTTCTCATTCCACTCCCTTTGTTCAGGGCTCAGTGCCATGCTTTGTTTACTGCATATGATTTAATTGAGTCTCTGAATACAGAATTATTAATATTCTCATGAGTTTTGCCATGACACTGCTGTAGTGTTTGAATGTATCAAAGGAATAATTTATTAATCTTCTTGGTATTTTTGTGACATGAAATATAGTTATTCGCTTTTAATAGACAAGGTGATAAGATCCATGTTTTTTTTTTTTTAAAGATTGTTGTCATTTTGAATTCCCTAACTGAAGATGGCCTGATTCGTTTCACAACTTATTGCATCACAGCATTATTTGCCCAAAGCACAAATTGTGTTCAATTGAATAACAGATGTCGGGACATGGTGTTTCTGAAAAACAGATATGAATTTTTTGTGGAGACTAAAAATAATACAGTCATTTGGAAGCTCTAGGTGACTTATCTAACACCATGTTAGGACATTCTCACGTAGATGGGGATAAATTAATTTCCTGTATGCAGTTCTAGCTGTCTGAACCACAAATCATACTTTCTTTTCCTAGAATTCTTGCTTTCTGTTTACACAATAAGTAGTGTAAAGGGAAGAATTCCTATGACAACGTCCTACTCATAGCAATTCTATAATATCACAGGGAACAGTGGTAGAACAGTTAGGTTGAGGAGAAGGAGATGAGAAAATTAAAAAAGCACAAATATTCTATTTCCAAGAGGAGCTTCATGAACTCCAGGATACAGAAATCAGAAAAGTAAAAAGGGAAATTATAAGCTTAGAAGGTCCATTATGTTTATTGTCATAAATGATAAGTAGACAGAACTGGAATGAGAAGCACGCAGAAAGAATCTGCTTTCACAGACATTCATAAAAGCAGAACCTTCTTTCTCTTACTGCAAAAACACAAGGAATGCATTCTTCCCATTTTTGGTGTGGAAAACCTGCCTCTTACCACTCTGTATTTCCTGAACATCCATCTAGCACTGTTTTTATATGAAAAGGAATCTCCTTCCCAGGAAGTTTTTAATATTAAACACTTTTACTGCTACAATTATGATTATGTTTCTGACATTCTTTGCATGTTAAAGAGCAGATACACACAGGTCTGTAGCAACTATTGATTGCAGTGTGGAAAATGTACGAAGAGAAACTAGGTGATCTGTGGATCACAACCTTATTTTACCTTCTGTTCAGAAAGCCAGATACAGCCCCAATCTGAGCAAGAAAAAGTAAGCAGAAAACCACTCAGCTCAATTTATAACAGTGACTATGAAGCTGACATGGTATCAACCAGGAGGTACTGTTCAGGGTTCTTTAACTCCTTGGTAGGGAGAAAGTCTCATCTGGTGTCCCAATTTTAAGATGCATTTGCCATCTTTAATTCATCTTCTGTTTGTATTTCAGATTTTTTTGATTAAACCAAAATATTCCCAAAACATAAATGTTTCCAAATGGAAATACCATACGTCTCTAAATGTCATCTTATTTTCATCTATCCTCCAAGTTTTGGAGTATGATTTGACTTATATCAGTATGATACAATTTGGAATGCATATGTGTAACTGTTTCACCAAAGACAATGTAATTTCTCCTGAGGCATTACATCAAATGAGGTCACCAAAGTCACCTATATCTTAAATAATTTTAGATCAAGTTGCCAAAGTTTACAGTTTCCCAAACTTCAATTTTTTTTTACTGTAGGTGCTAAAAATACAAAACTGATCTCTTAAAGACTGCAAAGAGTCTTGGTATAGTTGGGCTACGCTAAACCTGTAAGCACAGGTAAGCAATCCATATGCCATAAGAGGATCTTGCCTGTTTTAGTGTCTCACTTTCTCTTAAAAGTTCTAAAAGACATAACACTACTACTGTGCTGCATATTCTTCAAAGCTGCCTAGGGGCACCAAACTTTATGGGAGCTGGTTTACAGAATCTTTAAACATTTTTTGAAAATCTAAACAATTTTTTAACCTCCATAGTGTTAAAGTATTTGTTATTGCAGTAAGGCATTAAGGTTCTGCTCTCCTAAATTTGTAAAGCATCTAACTCAAGCAGTCATGCTCACTAGCTGATAGTACTAAAATTCCCATGTCAAATAATAGATACAACCCAGAATGTGGGCCAAATGTCAGCTTCCTGCCTCTAGTTTATGTTTCCCAGACCATCAAAAGGCAGTTTTTATAATGCAGCCCCTGAAAGACATTCTAACAGCTATAATGAAAAATATGCTTTTTTAAATTAATACCAGTGCGTAATCTCAAAAGTGGCTTAGTTGTTGCTTTCATTAGACTAATTTTTCTGGTCATAGTGAACACTGGCTATGTAATTTTCCAATTAAAATTACAATTCTGTGACTGTAATTGAAGCTTTATCTACTGATCCATCAATTCAGTACAGAAAATGATCTGAATGTAACAACTTGATTACATTTTCCTAAATAGCCATCAAGGTTATACATTCTATTCTAAATATATTTGCATAAACCTATATAAAATGGATTTCTTTATTATTTAAATAAAATATAAACCAATTACTCAACAACCCAATACTTCTCAAAAACTAAACACATTTCCATCATTGGAATCAGCCCCTCAAAGAGAGAACAGTCCATTTAAATTTTTTTCTCAGTTTGCAATACATTGACAAAAA
>VZRH01008156.1:0-22223 GCA_013397555.1 Urocynchramus pylzowi
ATCCCCTGCTCCTCCTCTAACAACCTAGGTGAATAACCATAGCCATAAACCATTCATACTTGGAACAGACCCCAGCACCTTTATAAACTTCCTACAAATTATTACCACCAAGCCCAGCAGGATAGCTATCCTAGCCACTGCTCCTCTGCTGCAAAAACTACGTATTAGGGACAATACCAGGGCTATTTCTGGATAAGAAAATAAACCTAGGGACCAGAAATGCATACAAGCCTTCACCCCAAGAGACATTACGAATTCAAAAAACATGGCTATTAACTGCTTTATACCAACACACAGTAATTACAACCAAAATACAGTCAGAAGAGGTTTTTTCCACTCTTTCGAGCCACACATTAGGTGCCAATAAATATCCTGGTTCAGGGCAAATTTGTGGGTTTGTTTTCTGGAGGGGCCCCTTTGGGGGTCTTCCCACAAATTTGCCCTAAACCAGGACAGGGTCAATACTTGTTATTAGACATTTTCTAAAATGAAAAATACTAAGGAAATAATTTCAGGGATTTTATATGAAAAAAGTAATATGCACACCTGTCTAGATGCACATAAAAGTTTGGGGTATTTTACTCACTGCTTGGACTGCATGCTTTAAAAAATCTTGCAAGCTGACAATGGAATTTTGGATAATGGATGTTCCGTAAATACTTTACCTTGATGGGATATTTAAAATTGCTGTTTAAAAGCAATTTTTGAGATGCCCTTCCATGAAGGATGTAAAACACTGCATACAAATCTCACATTTGAAAAGACCAAATAAAATTAGCTGAACTGCACAGTCTTATAACTTTTTGATATGTAAAGTAGTTTTGCAAAATTATTTTGGCTCATTATCTCTTCGATTTGCCCTATTCTTGGAAGCACATCTTTATTATTATACATTTAATACTGTGAAACATTTTATGGAATGATACAAGAGTTTAACATTTCACAGTCTTTCCAAACACGAAATAAGCTGGATAAAGGGCCATTCTGCCTAGAATAAAGTTGCTTAACAAATCTTTAGTGGTCTGACTTGCTTGACATGGTGCTGGTGGAAAAGGGCAAAATCATTCAGACCAGCTTGTCTGCCCTGCCCTGCACACATGCATGCCTTAGTGAGAGCAGTAGGAGATGCACTGTTAAATACGTTTTAGAGTTCAGATTGTCAGAAAATCGAGCTATAGAAGTGCAAATGAAGTGATTTAAAACATCAAATAATGTATTAAGAAATTGACCTGTACATGAAGCCTGGTCTTTTATCTTTTCTGTTCTTTGAAATGAGACCTTGTGTTGGATAAAAGTAATAGGGTCCTATTAATAAGCTTCCATCAATACAATTTGCAAAAAGCCAGTCCTTGCTAGCAAAGAAGATGACACAGGTCAGTTCCCCAATTTCATTAAAAAAATAATAAATCCAAAGGAAACAAAAAAACCAAACAAACTTCTGGCCCTCTTTTGCCTATTTTTGGAACACAGTTTTTTCTTTTAGAATGTTTTTTAAAGTATGTAAGGAATCTGGACTGTCCGGCAAGTTGTAGTCTCTTGTGTTTTAAATCCAGCTTTTCCCATAAAGGCTGACAGCGTGAATACGTCCAGCTATACAGGTGTTCTGTAACAGATTTTTATCTATAGGGAAATGTGCCTTGTGTTCAGCTGCCTAGCAAGATGGGAGACTCCACAGTTCTTCATGGCATGAGCTAGAGCTGAGAAACATTGCTATACAGGAAGGAAGGGTTCTTACTTTATATATGTGGACAGCCAATTTCCTCTCCTTTCTCTGTTCTTTCACACCCCTGTCAACTTTGGAAAATCAAGTCAATGTAGACTCATGAAGTCATGCAGGAGGCCATGAAGATAGTATCTTCCTGTTGCTCTGCTTGTTATACCTGAGTATATTGGAAGTATAATTAATCTTCTCACGAAGAAAGAGCAAAAGCATCTTGATTACTTTCATCAGACCTCAGAACATATTGTTGTTTCACTTTTCTTTTTAACATATATTTATATGTGTATAATTTACTACATTGTGAATAAGCAAGTAAAAATATTTGATCTAACTTGCTGCTAGGAAGTTATGTTTATTGGTGGGAGAGAGGTAAAGGGAAATGTGAAGGTGTTTTGTCTTACCCTGCAGAGCCAATGGAAACATTAGGAAGAGTATGGAAGAGCAATTGGCAGGAAACAACATACTTAGAATCATAGATTCAAAGAACCATTAAGGTTGGAAAAGAACTCCAAGATCACAGAGTTCAAGCTTTGACCAAACACCACCAGATCAACTAAACCCAAGTGCCTAAGTGCACTTTAACATTTCTAGGCATGGTGACTCCATCACTTCCCTGAGCAGCCTATTCCAATGTTTAGCAACCCTTTCAGTGAGAAAATTCTTCCTGATGTTTAACCTGAGCCTCCCCTGGCACAGCCTGAGGCTATGCCCCCTCGTCCTGTCGCTGTTTCCTGGGAGAAGAAGCTGACCCCCAAAGCATTGCCTGTGACTGTCAAGGAATTAAACAGGTTCTGCTGCTCAGCAAGGACCAGAACTGGGCCCTGCTTTTCCATACATATGTAAACCAGCACCCAAATCCTCCTATCCCACAGGATGCTTGAGTCATGGTAGGTGAACACCACTAAATAACTAAAAGTTACCATGAAACTCTATACACTCTGGAGAAATAAGCATACATACCTCATATACCTTTCTCTCCTTATGCTCTGAACAAGTTTTTTTATTTTACTCTGGAGTTTCATAATTTTAACCTCTCACATAATATTTTAAGAAAAAGCTTTGCTTTACACACAAAATTGCTTCCAGCTTCTTGCAGCAAAATTTGCAGCTTCTACTAGCTAACCAAGTTTGACTTGACTCAGGCTAAATTCTGAGAAAAAAAAAAAGAAATAGTAATTAACTAGTAAATTAGTAAGTCATCACATAAAGTCCCGACCTTCATTATAAGATTTTCTAATAAGTGTCACAGTAAGTATTATGATAATAAAAAAGAAGCTTGAGTATTGTCTTTCATTTTAATCAGACAGCAGCTGAGAAATTATTGTAATGGAATCAAAATGGTTTCATCCTTGATCTCTCAAGGTCCTCATTTCCCTTCATATCTTCTCAAACTCACTCCTTAAATCCCATATGCCAGAGGAAATATTCATATATTCACTATGTAATTAGAAAATTTCAGACCTCATTTGGTTGTATAAAGCATAGTAATTAGCTCAGTAAAGGATATTTCTTTTCTGCTGTTTTGGTTGTTTTCTTTATGTGCTGCCCAAGTTTTACTGAAAAGCCCCAATATGTTTTGAAAAATTATAGACCCTTTGATTTCAGAAAATGTTTAGAAATGGGAAAAAAGATGTGTGCATATATCTGTAGAAAAATAAGTACTATTATGAATCATTGAAGGATTGCTAGAAGATTCTACTGGTATATTTTAGTTTATTCTCTTCTTGTTATTTTCTTTATAGATCATGTATCTTTTTGATAGCAATGTAATTGAAAAATGCTGGAAATTGAGAATATGTGGAGTGTTCACCTCTGTCTATTTATCAACCGACTAAATATAAAAAACATATTGTGAATGATTTCATGGTTATTTCTTTAGGAGCCCTTTGATAGAAGGTCAAATGCACAAGTTGTGAGAAGTTTCCATGGCCAACCTTCATCCTACTGCAGATGAGTGAGTTTAGTGGCACTCCTCCACAATAAAAAAAAAGAAAAAAGCTAAAAAAGCTAAACAAACCAATACAGCTTACCTTAATAAAAGCGTGTGCAGCTTAACAATAGTACTATATATATATATATGCAAATACACTTCTTAGTTGTATTTGTATTTATAGTTTAGATAAAAAATAGGCATTTTTTAATTGAGGGAAGACACCTGGTCTTGAGTTACATTGCTGGTAAGCCTACACTCTGAATCACTAAAAATCTAAAAATCATCAGCTTGAAAAGAAACTGGAATAAGTAACTCCTAATGTATGTCTGGTGTGTGACTCATAATCCAGTGTTTTCAGTATCTGTCTTAACCAGCTCTTTTATTTCTAGATAAATGATTCTATTAGTGTCAAATAGTAAAACAGAGTATTTAATATTTAAATATTGAAACCAAGTTTTCTATGGCTAACTGAGCATAATGTCCACAAGGGAGTAAAAAGTCTTGCAGGTGTTTCTATAAATGACAAATATACTTACAATGCTACCTCTTAAGAGCTAAAGGAGGGAAGTGAAATAGATGGTACTTATGTAGGACATATATAGTGACATTTGTAGCTTAACATTAACTCAGACATAACTCTACATTTCCTTTATTTTGCAGTTAAAGCTAGCTAAGTTCCCTGCACAGAAAGATAATTTAAAAGCATTAAAGCTTAAAGCTCGCAATCAGTGTTTTAAAATTATTATTAAAAAAAAAAAAAAGATTTAATCTGTATAATGAAGAAAGGTGTATTTATATTCAATAACTCTTACCAGGGATCCAGGCAAAATTGAACTCTCTTAAAGTATAAAATGTAACTCACTGTTGTTGGCATGGCTTGGGAGACCTAGATTTTTGTGAAATGGTCATGTGTATTTCTTTGGAAAATATTTTGAAGCTGTGCTGAAGCAAAAGTTGGTCTGTAAGTTAGAAAATACCCCAAATATTAAGTTTTAACTATATTTTGTCATTCTTCCCACCAATTCAATTCCTTACATGGACTATTTTTGTGTCTATCTAAAATGTGAGCAGCACTCTTTTTAAAAGGTTTTTATGTCTTGCTACATCTCTGCCCAATGACTCTTCTATAGATGGTAAATTCCTTATGGTCAGAAGCCTTTTTCCTTTAGTCTGGTAAATACAGTCTCAGACTTAATACATCTGTATTGCTGCTTCTGCTACCAGCTGTAGTATTGTTGTTTTATTTAGAGGCATTTTGTCACTAGCTTTCAATTTACATTTTTTTTTTAAGGAAAAAGGTTTAAGGTGTCTGGCTATTTTTGTTTCAGAATAATGTGGTTGCATTGCCATCTTTTGTTTGAGAACTTAGTTCCTCATCCAGCCTAAAAGACCCTTAGATATCTAGGTGGTAACGTTAGAATAAATATCTACTGACTACATGTCAGCTTCCATCCCATGAGAAAGCTTCTGAAATGGGAAACTTGAGCAGGTTGTACTGATTAATGCCTTTAGTTTTGTAGGCACAACGTTTCAAATCTGTGCTATGTATGAGGTGCACATAAAATTGTGACTGAATAATTTTTTTAAATTCGTCTCCACTCGTCTTTGTTTGCTACCATTTTTAAAGGCAGTGACAGCTCTTCTTTCTTAGCATGTGCTTAATTGAGTATAAATAAACCGTGAATGGCTTCACTCCATATCTGTAAATGCATACTGAAAACCAAACGCAAGAAATACATTTTGTTAATGCAGGAAACATAAATGCTGTAGAATTAATTTTAGCAGCTGAGTATTCATTTTCAATAACCTCTGTTTCATAATTCTATAGTAATTATTTAAATAATGTCCCTGGTTATTTGGTGATTAGCACATTTTAATGATGAAAAGATTCATTAATTCAAAAGAAATGTGTGTGTTTCCTTATGGCATGGTTCTTCTTCCTTTCTTGGTTAGAATGGCTAAAAAAATTAGAAAATTTAGATGAGTACAAGCTCTGTGCTGTAGAGACAAGTTATCTATCTGTCTGCTCTCTTCAGCAGAACAGACAGATGGTTCATGGTCTCCCATTAACTGCTTCTCTTCCTTCACATCTTTTTTACAGCTGAAGGAAAAACCTCTGCTCTAGCTCTGTCTCATGTTAAAATATTACTTGGCCTTAGCTGTGCTCCCAGTTTATACCTCTGTATTTGAAATGAATGTAGAACCTTTTTATCTCAATGGGTTTTGGGGAAGTTTCATATCAAATAGACAGTATGGAATCTGTGCTAGGTGCTCCATCTCAGGTCACCGTGACACAGAGTGAGCTGGAACAGCAGCACACAGCTTAATGAATAAGCTTATAGGTACTGTTTATATGATTTTTGATCCCAAACTTGGTTTGGCTCTGGAAAGAGAAGGTTCAAGTGGATATGAATGTGTGCCCTTGCTAGTTTAAATTTTTAAAAATTGGAAGTTTTCCAGTGTCTCCCCTGCTTCTTATTTTTGCAATACCAGAACACTTTCTATCATTTTCTAGTTCCAGTAGCAGGCTCCAGCAAGCTCCTACTAAAGAGAGATCTTCTAATTGAGGTGCTGAAACCAGACACAGTTGGACCTCTTGTCTTGTGGCTTGACCATAATAGAGTGGAGAAGGCTCTCAATCTTAAAGACTTAAACACAAATGTATTTGCATTGTAAATTGCAGTTTCAGAAGACAAGCAAATGGCATGAGTAAACTTAAACCCAGAAAACTAAACTTCTTTGACTTGAAATTAGATTTTTGTAGGCAGCTGTACACCAAAATAAATAAAATTAAATATTGAAATTATATTTATTAACAGAAATATCAGTATTCATCATAAGACCAGTCTTAAATCATTAATTCAGTGCCATTTTAACTCCCAACTGTGTTAATACATTATATTAACCATATATCCATTAACCATTTAAATATTACATACTTATTTTTACCCAGTCTTCAGCTTCTAAATAATCTCTCTGCTCCTCAAATATAATAAACCTAGAACTTTCATATAATAAATAAAAATGAGGTCACATTTTCCTTAAGCTGCAGCAGAGATTGTCCAATTTGTAATAAGAAAAGTTCTCTTCTTCATTACTTAAAAGAAGTCTTAAATTTTCTATCCGCTTTATGTTATCAAGCTCAGAATTTTTTTAAAAAGGTTATTGTAAAAAATATATACGTGTCTTTACCTGAATATTTAAATAAATTCAGGGTTAATGCTAAGTAGATGACCAATTTTTAATTGACTAGCTAAAACATAACTAAGGAATACAGGGAATTTCTTGAACTGGCACTTTTTTTACTAGTATTTGGTATAAAAATTCTACTATATTTTCCACACAATTGCATTGGGTAACTGCAGAGAAAATACTTAATCTCATTTTATTGCCTCATAAAATATTTTTTTCAAGATAAAATTCTTTTAGTTCCTCCTTTTTATGACTGAATCTTCTGCAGTTCTAATTGTGAATTAATGTTAAAAATGTTTGGTATTTGGCCTTAGATATATAACTTGTTCCTAAAGCACAGAGCTTGTGCTTAAGACACTTGTTCCTTTTTTTGTATTTTTCCTATCCCAAAGTCACTCTGTCTGTACAGCCCCTGCAGGTCCAGAGAAGTTTTTGTACACCCCAGTCATTTACTGTGCTTTTGCTGTTCAACTAACACCCCGCTTCCACTGACTTGTTTTCCTAAAATCTTAGAAAGAATGTTATATAGATAAGAAATCTGGGTTCTACCTCTGCTTGATGAAGTACATCATAGGTAATTCTTCTACCTAGAAATGAGATTTAACCTGACACTCACTAGTGTGATGTGTTTTTTTACAAAACTCCAGCAGCTCCTTGATACATAGGGGAAAGTGTTATGTCATGCTTAGATGTTTCTGAAAGTACATTGGGAAGATAGGATTATTTGCTTATTATACTTAAGACCCAGAGACTACTGCCTTCCCACCCACTAACAGATACATCTCCTTCCTTCCTTCCTTCCTTCCTTCCTTCCTTCCTTCCTTCCTTCCTTCCTTCCTTTTTCTTTCTTTCTTTCTTTCTTTCTTTCTTTCTTTCTTTCTTTCTTTCTTTCTTTCTTTCTTTCGAGAAATGAGAGAAGGCTTAAATATATCCATGTCAGTAGACTGCATTTACTTGAAATAATTTTGACAATGTATGTAACAGAAAAAAATGTGGAAGGAAAGAGGTCAGCATAGTTCATCTAAATACAAGCTGGTGAATTAAAAACTTACTTTATTGTCTTCCTCATTGCTTTTTGAAATCTCACTGCCATCCTGCATATTCCTGATGCCTCTGGCTTTTAGACTGGTTTATGTGTTTATTTCATGAAGAGAAGATAGAAGAATAGTCAGTGCAATTGTCAGTGCAATTGCCAGTGCAACTGCCTCTGTCTGTCACCTTCCTCTAAAGGGCATGAGCTATCTGGGGTAGGCATAAGCTGCTTGTTATCTGAGTTCAGCAGCAGGTCAGTTCTTTTCTCAATAGGTTTCACTACAGCCAGAATCAGCTACCACAGTTTCAGGAGTTCTTGGGGCTTTTTGTGTTTCCTTTTGCAAGAGGAGACAGCAAAGAAACCTAAGAAACCTAAAAACACAATTGAGGCTAAACAAGGGGAGGGGAACCAAGGGACTGGTTCTGAAAAATGGCATATTGGCCAAAGTTTGTACCATATTGTGGAAGTATTTCCACAGAAGTGGAGCTTTTTGACAACAATACTGATCGTATGATATTCTGAAGAATTTCAAATATTCTTGTCATATTCCAGAAGAAATTCAAACTCTCTGACAATATCATTAAGACTTACACCATCCTATCTACTACAACAAACTCTAATTTACCTATGTTTACTATTCTAAGCTACTTTCTCGAGGAGGAAGGGTACATTTACTAATTATATATCTATAGATGTGTGTGTGTGTGTGTGTGTATATATATGATATATAGTATTTTATATATTAAATATGTGGGGAGTTTATATACACACATATAAAAAATTCATATTTATTCATGTCCATATTTGAGGATGGAAACTATCTCTGCTTTTTTGTGAGTTTGCATCCTGGAACTCTTTTCTTTTCTTCCTTTCATTTGTGTTCCTCATTGTTTTTTTCTCCCTTCAGTCATAGAAAAGATCATACAGCACTTCTCAGTGTGTTTTCTCCCTACAGTCACAGAAAAGTTCACACACTTCTCACAGGGTTTTCTCCCTGCAGTCATAGAAGAAATCATACAACACTCCTTCCATGTCTACTGATGGAAAATCAAACATAACATTCACTCATTTGTTCTCTTCCTATTTTCACTCCTACTGACCTTTTGGAAGGTTGCCTTGTTACTCCTCCCCTAACATTTATCCTTCCTTTTTTTTGTTTGGACAATGTTTTTGCTTTTAATAATTGCTTATCTTTAAGATTTAGGAAGGGAATTACTCCACTGCAGTTAATAGGACCCCTAAACTAATTCTATTAATGTTGCTTTATTGCCTAGGATCAGTATTTCACCTCCTTAAATTTTTGGGGTATTTTTCATGTTCAGAAGTGTATGAGAAGGACGTCCAGTTTCCACTCTTCTTCTAGAGGTTGATAGTGCCATAGATTTCACTGGGAAGGAAAATGGGAGCAAGGCAAGGGTTAAGTATTTTCCTTACATATAACTACCACCAAAAGATCCTATAACCAGTGCAAGCCATAAACTTTCAAGTAGCAATGTAGCTCATTAGAGTCCTAGTCTTAGGAAAATGGATTTTTCTGGCTATTATGAGAAAGTAAATAGCATAATGTTGGCATTTCTCATTGAATTTCAATAATTGTTTCTAAGGACGTTTTCAGTATGTATATATATGTATTATGTATGATATATATATATATTTTAATTGAGATGACTTCAAGGTTTTTTGGGTTTTTTTGTGGTGTTTTTCGGGTTTTTTTGGTTTTATTTTTCTTTCTGTTTTTAATTTCCTTTTTGTTTTGTTTGTTTGGTTTTTTGAGTGGTTTTGGGGGATTTTTGTTGTTNATTTTTCTTTCTGTTTTTAATTTCCTTTTTGTTTTGTTTGTTTGGTTTTTTGAGTGGTTTTGGGGGATTTTTGTTGTTGTTTTCATTTTTTTAAAAAATTATTTTCTTAATAGCAAGCCTAGAAAATGGCATAACATAAAAGAAAAATATTAGCTCTTCTGTACATATGGGATAAGTCCATGTGCTGGTTAATTTTCTTCACAGTAGCTTGCATGGTGCCATGTTTTGGATTTGTGCTGAAAATACAGCACAAATTGCTGTCTTTTAGTCACTGTTAAGCAGTGCTTGCACAAGCCAAGGCCCTGTCTGCTTTTCACTCCACCCCACCAGCAAGTAGACTGAGGGTGCACAAGAAGTTGGGAGGGTACAATCAATCCTTTGGGTAAATAAATACCTCATTAATATCACACATCTTATTATAAGATTAAACCTTTTTTTAAATTCTTGTACTGAAATGTAACTAGACTGAGTTAGAAACAGTTCTTAAATTTTATGTGCCCATAATTTATAAATTTATAGCTTGGATATATTTTTATGGCCATTAATTACAGTCAGATCTTGTAACCTTTTTTTATATTGATGGAACCTTTGCCTGAGTGGTGACTACTCAACTGAGAGGTGATTAAACATATACAGTATAATTTAAAATTACCAAGATACTTTTAAAATCCAGAAAACAAAGCCAAAATCTATTTAAAGGAAATGAGGCTCTTTTAGGGAGAGTGGTGTGCTAGCTCAATTAATGTCAGCAAGAGTTTTGTTGTATCAAAGATGCCAGGCTAGTTTTTTAGGCTTTAGGTCTGCATGGATGCAAAATAGAAGTGGGGTGGGGTTTTTTTGTTGTTTGTTTGCTGTAATAACTATTTTGCATTATTATGCACTATAATTATATTGCACAAATACAAAAAGCTTGTTTAGGAATGTGTACTGATGCATAAAATTTGGAGGTTGGCTGCAATATAATCAGTTCCATGAGGTAAAAGAAAAATCAACTTTATGGATATTGCTTGTGTCAACAGAAAAACAAAAAACAGTCTTTCAAATATGTGTTCATGTGTCCTGTTTCTTTCTCTCAAAACACTGTATTCAAGTAATTCTCTGAAATAAGAAAACCATTTGCTATTACTGTACCATTGCTTTTTAAAAGGTTCATTTTAAGACATTTTATGAAACAATTTTGATATTAGTCTGGCTAGATGGGATCTGATCATGACCCTTGGAGTGTGAACAGTGTTGAAAAAGTCATTCCCTTGGCCCTCTGTGCTCATTAAAAAGAGACAACACCACAGGGCAATGGAAAATTGGTCCTCAAAGAGTGTTACATACTTGAATGTGTGGCTTACACAGAATACTGGCAGTTCATCATTATTAGAATCAACTTATATTTATAGACCAATCTATTCTCTAGAATAACCCACCCTGTTTCTTCAGAGAAGGGAAAATAGAAAGTTTTCATCATTGGAGCCTTTACATATCAACTGTCATAAAAAATACAGGAGAAGGGACAACGGTGTCCAGAGCAGATGGTCTTGCCTTTTCTTTATTTTGATGGTCAGTGATAGCTATTTAATTCTCATGTTGCCATCATGAGAAACTTAGTGACTTCCTCAAAAATAAAAAACATTTTTCTGTCCATTCACAAAGATATTTTACTCATGTAAAAACATCATGAAACCTTGTATCTGCTCATATGAAATAAGCTTCACCAAGAAGCTTCATTCAACACAACAGAAGCATTTCCTGCAACCAACCCAAAATCAAAAAGCAAGAACTTCAGTTTGCTGACAAGTTGAATAATACTGCTGTCTTTCAGACTGATAGCTACTGCACAACCTGAACTTGACCAAATATATCTCTTACAAAAAACCCCTAAATTAACAAACAAACAAAACCTAACAAAAATGCCTCTTATTTTGCCAGATACTTCAGGACGTTCTAGGGATACCAGTGGCATAACAATGGTTAGGTACATGGAAAAGAAAAAATAATGTCCTGGAAATTACATCAATGGTTATGTAATAATAAAGCTATTTAAAAAAAGAAAAGCATAGAAAAAAGTCTCACTGTCATTATGAATGGGTATTCAGATGTGGAAATAATGGCTGTTGTGTAAAAGGAATTGGTATGTTTTATTAAGGCCTGTGAGTACAGTTATTAGTGACAGTCATTGCTATCAGTGACCCTCAGTGGGATTTACAAATTAGCAACATATCAGTTGGAGGGAATTTAAGGTTAGATTTATTCTTTCTTCTCATTTTAATAGCAACCATGGAGATGACACAATATAGAATAAAAAAGGCACAATAAAGAAGGCAGACTACAGCTTCAGCTTTTATTTCTTGCTAGCCAATAGAAAAATGACAAAGTGATCTGGCGTGTAGACCATTTATAATTATAAGGGAGTTAAAAGTGGGGAAATTGTCAGTAACTGCAAGCTTTTGGACAAAACCCCTGCAATTTGAGTTAATTATCTCTCCAGAGTTCTTGTTCTGAGCAAAACACATGTGTTTATGTACTACTATTGTATTAGGGCTTTATTTATACTTGGTTTTTACATAGCCTTATTAAAAATAAAAATAGAGATCCGGAAACAGTGTTTGAAAAGTTCGTTAAAATAGACCAACTGTCATTAAATAGACATTGGAATGCAAAGCATTTCTAAAACTCTGTTTTCAAGTATCAAGGACAAAATGCAGAATCAAGAAGGGGGAGGAGTGAGGTTTGTTTAATAATCCTGACTACATCCTAAAGTAGTGCAAGGGCATGTAGCTCTGGTGAACTCAGCAGACCTGTACCTGCCTTATGTAACTAAGTTTCTGAACAATTGTGATTTAAGTCAGTGCTGCCATCTCACTTTGTTTGTGTTGGGTTTTTTTCTCCACTCTTTTAAGAACTATTTTGTTCCTAAAGCCATGGAAAACTCAGGAACTTTGTATCTTTCAGTTACGTACTTTTTAAATACAATGAAATGCTACGATTTCAGAAAATGGAATCAAATTTGAGGAAACACTTGTCTTAATGTAAATATAAGTAAACAGACCTAAATATTGCGTGCAATAGTGATAAAATACAGAATTGCTAATTACCTGTTTGAGCTAAGGTAGACAAAACTTTTAAAGCACTCAGAAAACTTAAAATATAAAGTTCAGTAAAAACTCTGTTAAGTGTGTGTTTGTGAATCTAGCATCTATCCATGACTAAAAAGATGTCTTCTCTTATGTATGTGAACACTGCTATTTTGATGAACTGTAAACTGTAATTATAATCAATATGCACCAAGTATAACAGAAAGTATAAAATTAAATCATAAACACACAAATTTCCAAAAGATTTCTAGCTATTTTTATGGTCATAAATGATGGTGTCCTAATCTAGAAGCATAGAGAAAATAACATACTCCTGTTTCACATAACCTGGCAAGTAAAAACCCCTAGGTAAAAGAGCAAAGCAATCTTTTTTTTGTTTGTTTTTTGGGGGGTTTTTGGTTGTTTTTGTTTTTGTGGGTTGTTTTTGTGGTTTGTTTTATTTTTGTTTGCTTGTTTGTTTTTTTTTCTTTTTTCCCCCCTTATACTTTAAATACAAAAGCAATGGCAATTACACAGAAAATTAACTGAGAGGTATCTTGGTGATTTTTACCTATTACCTTTCGGTACCTTTTCAATAAGTGAGGGCTGGACTCAAAAGGAGCACCCTGTAGTTGGACATAACTATTCTTCTGTTAAGCCTGCTGGTTCCTAGTTAATGGTGTGCTTGGGGATAGTTGTTGCTGATTTTTTATTTTACCGTGTGAAGCAGTAAGAGCTCTAGTTTCCAATCTATAAATCTATAGAAATCTATAGAATTAATAAGTTATTAATTTATGTTTTTGCATGACTGACGGAGCAACCTGATCTAGTGAAAGGTGTCCCTGCCTGTGGAAGAGGATCAGGAAGGATCTTTAACATCCTTTTCAACCCAGGGCATACTGTCTCTGCTCCCTCTAGTTCAATGTTTCAACTGAACAACAAAATGTTCATTCCCTGCTCTCCTGAGACAGAGTCTTTTGCATTTGTTTTCATCCTCTCAGCCTGCTCACTGCCAGAATGTTCATGGCCCATTGTGGTGATACTCTGCAGTCTGCCAATACTGGTATTTTGGTTCAGGTCAGACCTGCACTTTTGAAGGAATATTTCAGTATTTGCTGGTTGGTTTTGTGGTCTCACAGTGGACTCCTTTCGAGTAAAACTAACCCACAAGAACTCCAGAAGCTGTCTTGATGCACTCTGGGTGTCAATGAATGCCCTGTTTACAGTACCTTACCAGAGCTTTTCAGCAGTAAACGTCCCCTGAATCATGTGCAGTGAGGTGATCAGGGACTCTGCACCAACTCTTCTGCCTTAGGGATCCATTGCTATGGCACCACATTGGTTGCTAATGGAGATGCAGTCTGCAAAGCCAGCATCCAGAAGAAAGGCTTCAGCAAGATGGGTTGGAATGACCTAAGGACAAGGGTGAACCTTTCATATGTCTGAGGCTATAGCAGAATCTGAACTCCAGGCCAGAGACCTAATGAAAACTTTCTACTCTTCAGGCTATTATTCTAAAGGCACAGGCAAAAAGCACTCTTCCCCTAACAAACAGAAAAATCCTTATGTGTATGTCAAAGATTGCCACATTTTAAACTTACATTATTTACACTGAGATGGAAAGCACATATTCTAGACTAAAAAAAAAAAATC
This sequence comes from Urocynchramus pylzowi, assembly GCA_013397555.1. Lineage (NCBI taxonomy): Eukaryota > Metazoa > Chordata > Aves > Passeriformes > Fringillidae > Urocynchramus > Urocynchramus pylzowi. The sequence goes on from VZRH01008156.1 coordinate 14,396, forward strand.
TTAAAATTCTTTCATTATGGAAGTCTTTTGGAATAGGGAATGCTTTTCCTTGCTTTTCAATGGGAACGGTCTATCCGTGCCACATAGCAGGGAGGCCAAGAAAATTAGTCCTGCTGAAGGGCAGAGACTGTAGCTGCATGGATGAGCACTGAGTCCCAAGCTGATAAATTGCTTTGTGTATTGATGCAACATGCCAAGGAAGGTATTTGGATGGAGGCAATTCTATTTGTGTTTTGTTCTCATCCCTGAAGTGCCCACATATATATATATATTTGTATATATATGAATGTGTACGTGTGTGTGTGAGTGTGTGTGTGTGTGTGTCTTGTATAGTTGAATGTTGCTTGACTTTTACTATCATGGATATGTTTTCCAACTTGTAGCATCTTGGATTTTCCAATTTGCCCTTGCATGACTTCTTTCTTTCCTTACCATCTGCTGAGATCTGCTTAGGCTAGTTTGGCTGAACTTTCAATAATCTAGCATTTCATTACCATGGCATTTTTCAAGCATTTAAGTCCTGTATTTCTTTTCCTAAATTAATGTGTTCATACTGGTGGGACTCTGCAGTTCTGAATGGATGACTTGTTAATGGAAGTGTTTTCTCCAAGGCAAATAATAAGACTAATTAAACCCATGCTTTTGTTGCTCAGATTAGTCTTCCAACTAGGGAGAAAGTGCTGTGCAGGGGCTGCCTCAAATGTTATGAGTGGTCTGGCTTGCCATTACACCTGATTTTATATGCACACCTGGGCTATTTCACCAGGCCTACTATAACTTTGCTTAGAGATAGCAAGCAATGACTTTATGTATCTATTGGGTTCAACCCAGACAACTTCCTTTATTTCGGGGGATTGAACCCTTTAAGTAAAATTAAACAGCAAAAATCAAGCAAACATCCTCTCAAAAGGAAGGTAAGGTAGGAAAAGTTGAAGATTTTTTAGTTTAGAACAGTTCAGTCTCAAGTGATAAATTCTATTTGCACAGTTTCTTTGGGATGGGGGAAGGTATTTGTCATGCCCAGAAAAGAGCAGTGCTCTGTTCTGACCTTTGCTGTTATAACTGAAGAGAGCTGAAACTTCCCTTGAGCTCAGATGGTGAAATCCATATTGATGTAGATTTCCTCCTCAATGTCTACCTGTCACCTTTTGTTCATGTGTTCCATTTATAGATCTTGATACCACCCTGTTTTATGACAAGCAAATGGTCTACAAAAACAAGTTATGTTCCATTGTTACTGATGAATATTTATAACAAAATTGAAAAAACTTTCAATATGATAAGTTTTGCCAATTATTAAGTTTTAGCGTATTACAAAAAGTTGAAATACAGCACAAATTTGAGCTACCAGTGGGCACAGATTCAACAAATTTGGAAACAATTTCAGGGAACTAGTTACCTTAAATGATAGTTTATCATAAAGAGTAAGATTTAAAAAATATCTCTGAGCATGTAGATAATCAGCACTGAATGTTCATTAGCATTGGGGAAGAGCAGGACTTAAATGGTCAGGTGTTGCATCATGAAGATGTGTCTCTTACATTTTTAAATCTCAAATTTGTCCTGCAAGGGGTGGATAAGGTGTTTCAACTAGAGAAAAGGGGAATTTCTGCAACATATTTCCTTGCACAGGGTAAAAGGGTTTTGATTGTTAGATAAAAGTGGCAGCCTCTCACCAGCAGAAACCAGTTTGTAGCAGTTTTCTAGGACAAAAAAGAAACATACAAACAAACAAAAAAAAAAAGCCCCCCAAAATAAAACTAAAAAATTAAAAAAAAAACCAAAACACGAAGATGTTGTTTAGATTAGCACATGTTTTAGACTGCTTATAGGCTTCTATATGGATATTTGTGCCAAGTTCTTATGATACTGGTATGATTTTGCTAAAGTTCTTCAGTAACTTGACTCTGTGATAATAGACTGAAGAGAGTCCAGCTTGTGATCTAATTTAGGACCTTCAATAGAAAGAAAAGAGAAGCTTTAAAATACATTATTTTGGCATTTTAGTACAAAATATTTTTTTTTTTTTGCTTTCAAACACAAGACTTCTGTCTATAAAGATGCCAAAATCCAAACTAAAGATGGCTCAAAAGATTTCTTTATTTTTATTTTGTAAAGAAATTCCAATAAAGGATTTTTTTTTTTTACGTCTGACTTGAAATAATATTTTTGCCTTCTTGATTTTTTTTTTTCTCTTACCCCTACTCTAGCGAGTGGTTAGTGAACTGAAAAATTAATTATTTGCACAGGCAAATAATAGGGGTGAGTGAACAGCAGTGCTCTGGGTTGTTCTTTCTCTGGAGTCTGCAAAATAGGACTGAGAAGCAGAAGCTTTCTTTTATTTTTTTAATTTCATTCATTTAATGCAATCCCTTAACAAATTTTTTCAAGCATGACATACCAAAGATGTATGATTTTACTGATTTTAGTGGTTTACCTTCTCTGAATTACAAAGGTGGGTTGTTTGAAAATTTTAAAAACTATTTTCTTCTCTTAAATTTCAATTAGATATTCTCTTCCTTTTTAATGTTGGTTTTAAAAAACAAAATTTTAATTCTTAATGTAGTGGACCTCAGCCTTGTTTTGCTTCTGCAACTTGTTTCAGATGAACAGATGTTTTCTCAGTTCCAGAATTTACATTGTTGCCATTGATTTTTCAAATTTTTGAGTAAAAGTGGTCCTTTGAATTTACCACATTTACAAGGGAAAAGTTGATAAAGTTTTTTTAAATTAAATTCCTTTCAAATTTCTTTAATGGAAAGCAAGTGTTCAAGTGGAATAAATATTTCAGATGGAATAAATATTTCTAATTATTTTCTGGAAATCTGTATATGATGTTTGTGACAGATGTTAATAATATCTGTCTCTAATTTTCTTCTTAACAAGATGATTTTAAAAAACTGAAGTGATTTTTTCTTTTCCTCCCCACCATTCAATTTTGTTTACTGAGCCCGCATTAGTATTGGTAGAGTATTAGAGTGTTTCAGTTAGATATTTACAATTATCAGAACTATGCAGGTTTGTATACTTGCAAAATCCTGGCTCTTTGTATCTGTTTTTTGCTCTTATTAAGTCTGTTATTGGCTAGCACTATGCTCCCACCAAATTGTGAATAGTCATGTAGCTTTATGTTTAGATAAAATTTAGGAGTAAACCATTTTTATTTTAGATTTAAATAAATATAAATTTTTGGATTAAGTTCAAGTATTTGAGTTTCAAAAGATGTCTAAATATCTGTACCTTCCCATCACATTATTATTTAAAAAACCAAACCCTTGCCTATTTAGGAAAATATTCTTACACTTGTTTGAAAGGCTTTGTTTTCTAGTAAACTTTCATCTGCTGTTTTGTAAAGCATTTTAAGATGAATTATTTCTTTAGAGTCATATAGAATACTTAATTAATTTCCTTCACACATTTTTTATTTTTTTAATCTTTTAAGTAAAATATTGGAAAAAATACTTTTGGCTAACTTTTGTGTGATTATTTCTCTAGTGACTGATAGTCTCCCTATAAGAATTCATCTTGATAGTGAAGAGAGGAAGAAAGGAAGAAAGGAAGAAAGGAAGAAAGGAAGAAAGGATATGTTAAAAACCACTGGGGTGTGTGTGTGTGTGTGTGTGTGGTTTGGAGTATCTGATTTTTATAATGTGGTGTAGTACTTGACTAGGTGGTATAATTCTAGATAGGATCCAGCAGTAAATTCCTTTGAGTACTATTTCATTTTTCTTAGGAATACTCACCTTCTGTTTTTTCCTTTTTAATGTGTCCTGGCATGGCAACACCTTCTCTCATACTTTATAAATTTTTCAAAAACCATTGCAGGCCTTTGTGGGTCAGGATGTCATATGACTGATGTCTGTGTGTCCCTCCCTGGGCCACAGGTACACTTTGTCACCTTTCGGATGCATTTCACTTTTTCTGTGCTGTCCTTTCAGACTCGCATTTTCCTTTCCATTTGGCACAATTTAAATTTTTTCATACAGGTCAAATGTTCATATATTCACCTAGTTTTCCAGAAAAACTTTATTTAGGGTGCTTTAAATTTTAAAGTCAAGCTTGAGTCACATTATAGGGACCTTATCTTCTGAAGGGAAGAGCAATTTCTTCCCAGAAATGCATGCCATGTTTATTTGCCTATTAAATTTGAATCAACTTCTATATTATTGTATTGCTACTGCCACGATTCAGTTCTTCTAAATCGGTTCTGTCCACCTCTGCTCAGGTTGTCTTTTCTTATGCCATCTGTTTTTGAGCTTCATAGCCCTTGTTAGTTGGAGGTTTTAATTTTTCTTTCTTTTATTTCTATTCTTCCTTCATACTCCAAGTACTTCTTTTAGTTATTATTGTTTGTACCTAGCTGTTAGTTTGGCTACTGATCACCTGGAATCTAATTTACAGTCAAAGAATGTGTTAAATTTATAGATATTTTCGAGAAATTCCTGGTGCCACCTTTTGGTTCAGCTGTAGAAATGCAGCTGCAACTCCAGAGCAAAGAAAGCAGTCGAAGTAAGTTAATTAGTTACTCAAATTCTTAGGTGCATACGAGCTTCTGTCTGACTACATAGAACACACTACTAAGTTCTGGTAATTTTATAAAGTTTTAAAGTACTCTTTTTCTACTTAAAGGATTCAAGTAAATATCAACACTCCTCCTCATCTGAAAGCTTCAATGAACATTTTGAAAGTGGGATATGGCAGTTACTGATCCTTTCTGTTAATTTCTTCCCAGTTAAGTGGACATTTTTAAAGGACTATGTATGATTTTTAAACACATTTCCCATAATTATAAGAAGGTATCAGCAGTTGTGCAGACTCATTTCTTTATAAAATATAAACTTTATCCTAATCAGTGTTTTGACATAGACTTTTTTTTTTAATGTGAATATAAGAATACATATAGCCTTTTACTCTTTAACATGTAGTCTTACTGAAGAGATACATTGCTGTGCAGAAAGCTTTTAAATTACCTATTTATGTAGGGAATGCAATTTTGTATATTTTACCAGCCAGTTCAAAGTAGATAGCAGCAAGAGTAGTGCCCTTCGGAGCAGAGATGGTTTTACTTCACAGTCACTGCAGGAATAATGAATTTACAGAGCTGCAGATACAATTCTATTGTATTGTACTGTCTGGTGGCCCTGTCATACTTACAAGTTAAGTTGGATTTGTATGATTAAATCTGTCTTAATGAGAAGAATTTATGCATAATTGTGGTTGACAATTGAAGTCCTGGCAAAGATGATAGATGATTAATTACTATTAAGTACTTCTCTTAATATACCTACACTACAAAATCAATTTTGTTTCACAAATATGTAATACCTAATTAAGTGAATTACCTAATCTTTTCATTCTCATCTAGAGTGAAATCTGACTAGATTTCTGACTTGATTTACCTCATAGAAAGATATGCATGTAGCTAATTACATCTGTCAGATACTGTGCTTCTTTCCAAGAGGAAATATTTTGAAGTTTAGCTGAACAAGAAATGTTATTGTAAGCCTGAGATAAAGCACTACGTAGGTTGTTGCTTCTTCAGGAAAATCCATAAAGAAAGCAAGTTCAGAAAACCATACCCTTTTGTCCCTTTTGATTACTTTTTCAATTCTCATTGTTTTCTATGAACAGGAAATTTCAGCACACTCAATTGTCCAGTTATGAGAACAACAGAATATCTAAGTGTTGGACCCTCTATGCTTTACAGATAGGAAAAATAAAGCCACTGCAGTTGTGTTTGTAGTTTCAAAGCAATTAGTATAGATTTAGAAAACAGGCATCTTATTCTGCAGTTTTGAACTTGGACATTTTTGAAGGCAGCATCCAGCCCAATGGTCTGTCCTCCAAAATGCGTTGTGAAAACATTGTGATAACCTTTACATGAGCAGTATTCTGTAACTATAACAGGTAGGATTTCAAAGGAATAGTAATGAGATGAAAGGTCCAGTAGAAATTTTGTATAGACCTGAAACCTACTTTTAACACACACACACACACACACACACACACATATATATATATATATATATACTTGGGATTACTTCTTGTAATAATCAATATGTTGTATTTACACTTGGGCTGCTCTATTTGCATTTCACATTTTACCTCTGCACAGTATGTTCACAGAATCATTCTGGGAGGTAAATAGGATGTTACTTAAATTCTGGTGTTTATTTTACACACACACAAGAGGGCAGAATTCAGTTCTGAAGTCACACACTAACTTGTCGCACTGAAACATACTGGGGTTTTTTCCCAAAAGAGGTTGCAGAAAAATGTCTTTTTCTCACCTAGCAGGCAAGGGCATGATGGTGCAGGCTGGCCCAGTCACACTGTATCCTCTCCTCTGCCAGGCTAAAATCTGAGTTCACTGATTTGCCTTTGAAGAACAATATCACTGAGAAATCTCAAATGTAAGCCACCATAGTGCCAACCTGAGGTTTATGCTTTCCAATCAGAATAATACTTTAACCATTCTCTGTGGGTTAAATGGGGCTCAGGATAATTGCTTCCTTTCCTCACAGAGGTGTTGTGAGAATTAATTAGATAATGTTTGTATGGCTCTTCCAAGATACAAAGTGCTATACATGTGCTAATTAATTCAATTATTATTACCTGTATGTCATTTGCACTGCCAGGAAATCCATAGATGCCTAATCCAGCCCAATAGTTCAGTTTTATATGCTGCATCCTAGTCCATGATTTAGAAACATCTCTCATTAAAAAAGGAAAAAAACCCAAACCAAAAACCAAAACCAAACCAATAACAAATAGTAGAAAAAATAAAGGTGTGTATTGTGTAATGAAAGAGATTTGCCACCCAAGAGTATCGTTTTCATCTCGTAAACATTAACAAAATACTGCTGTAGAGAGTGCTAATTCTCAAAACAACCATGAAAGCCATTTTGTTACATAAGACGTTCTGGATGCCAGATCTTCACTTACAGAGAAAATTTAAATGTTCATAGAAATATGTCCTTTGGATAAGAGGTAGGGTCCCACCAGCTAAGAATGTCTATAAAGGCTCCTGGATTTGGATATAATTAAGCAGTTGGCAGACAATATCCCTGTTAGAATGTGTTTCCAGTAGTATCTTTCATAAGGCTTGAGGCTAAAGCTACTTTATGTAGTGACCTTACCTACACAAGAAGAGCAAGAGTTCTCTGAATGTATGTCCCAGGGTAGCAGTTCTGTTCTGCAGGAAAAATCATGTATTAAAAGGAAAAGAGCTTTCATGTGAACCATGACACATGTACACTTATTTCCTAGAGATGTGTTTCATCTCAAAGTCACTCATGTATCTTTTCAACAAGTAAAGACTAGAGAAATATAATATATATACTAAGTAAGGAAAAAAGAGAAACACCTGATATAAATTATAACACTCCTAAAAGCACATCTGTCAAATGAAATTCTTGTAATAGCTGATGTTACCTATAGTATCCTCTTGCATGACATTTTTGGAATCGGTAGGAAGTGCAACTTATTCCTCTCTCCACCCTCTCTGGGTTTCCCAGCACCTTATTGATTCCTCCTGCATAGTCTCATCATCTCTATGCAACCCTTCAAAATTTCTGTTTTATCCTCATCCTGTCTTTATTCATCCTGCTTTTCCTTTTCTTCTCTATATTGTCTTTTTTGTACAATTTTCTGCTATTCATGATTTCTTGAGACTGCATTGTAGCTTTTTTCCTTGTTTTTGTATTCTCTTCTCTGTAGTGAACCTGAATTTTTTTTCTCCTATCCCTTCTCTTTCCTTTTGCCTTTCATCTTCCCTTCCCTTCCCTTCCCTTCCCTTCCCTTCCCTTCCCTTCCCTTCCCTTCCCTT
>VZRH01008156.1:22562-32674 GCA_013397555.1 Urocynchramus pylzowi
TCCCTTTCCTTCCCTTCCCTTCCCTTCCCTTCCCTCACATCATCATAAATAAGATGACTGTCCTGTAACAATACTGTATTTCATGGAATATTAATATAATTGTGAGTTATGTTTTTATGTGTTGAAAGCACTCAGAGTTGTGGGAGGATGAATGTTTTCATAGTCATAAACCCCCTGGAGCTGGGAATATAATTTAACTCCCAGCTCTTTACCAAAGATATCTCTGACTTCAATCAGCATAACCATATGCTTAAAGGTGATGTACATGCTATGCTATTCTGCTGATGAGCCCATCTCTGTCTAACATTTTAAATCACTGGTATGTTTGGGTGTTTTATGTACAATAAAAGATAGATAACTAGAATAGTAAGACAGTCTTTTTGGGTGTAAAGACTTCTTCTCAAGTAGTCCAGATGAACCTGTTATTGTACAAACTGCTCATCCCCAAAGATATGATCTTGATTTCATGACTTCTGCTAGCAGCCACACTATTGCTCAACTCTAGTTCATGAATAGCCCTTATGAAAAGGAGGAGGAGGAAAGATTGAAAAGGAACTGGTGACTTCTGTGGGCACTGTGAGTAAAACTGATTTACTACCAGTCATTCAATGCTTAGATGCTTCATCATCTGGAAAGTGATACAGTGTGGTGATCATGGTGGAAATTCATCACCTAGAGGTGGCTGCTGGCATCTGTACTGTAGGGAGCAAATAGCTGTGGGAGCTGGGGAGCTGGCTGTGTTGGCTTTGTAAGAGGAGTGTGGTTGCAATCTGACTTTTCAGTTGGTCTTTACAAGTGTGTTGAACATTTTCTGACATACCAATCAAACATAGTTTCTGTTTTCCCTGCTTTTTTGTCTTCCTGCATTTCCACAGAGCAGGAAAGAGGAATAATATGAAGTGCAACCTTTTTCATCTATCATGAAGGTGTGTATATCTGTGTGTGTGTGTGTGTGTGTGTGTGTGTGTGTATGTATGTATTTCAAACATGGATATATTTCTAGATATATGTATAAATTTGCAAGATCAGAATCTACCTTAATATTCAGGTATTATTCACAGTACAGTGGAGTAATTTTGTATTGTAGTTACTCTTAGAAATACTCAGTCATTATTCTCTCTCACCTTTCTGCTTAGCTTAGGTCTTTGTAATAAATGCTTTTGACTTTTGCCAAAACTGGAGAAGAATGTGATTAAGTAGTTTCTCTCAAAATGAAAAAAAAAAAAAAAAAGATGACCTCAGACTAGCTTCAAGTTCGTATGCAAGTCAGTAAAAATGAAACTAATTATTTTTCCAGTGATCGACTACTTTGGAAGATTTCTAAAAAGCTCTTTTTTCACATGAGAATCACTTTCAGGAAATAGTTTTTGCAATGTCACATCCCTAGTTATCAAGATTTCTGCAAATGATCCTTGGTTTTAGTTTTTCAACTAGATTACAGTCTTTGTGGTATTGGTTTTTCAGTCTAAATCCAGAATGCTTATAATAAAAGGGTAGAATTTTGTATAAATTCACAGTTTTTTCTCTTGTATAGAAGCATTTTTCTTCATAAATCAGCAACTTAAGTCACATTAAAGCACCTATGAATGTTAAAGATCCACTCTTTCTGTTCAGTTGCATATCTTTTGTGTATGCCTAAGAAGAAAAATATCGGTCACATTTCCCATCTTGTGAAGTAAATCTGAAATACCCCAATAATCAGATGAAGACTTCAGGGGAAAAAATGTGAATATTTTGAAAAAATAAAAAATAATAGTGGTACAAAAGTTGATTAGCAACAGTCACATCTCTAGAAGTCCTGCTCCCTACAATTCCAGTATTAAATACCTATAAGACATGTGAAAAGAAATTCAACATTTAGCAAGTGAAGGGCTACCTGAGTAGAGGAATAGTTGTGCAAGATCCATGCATCTTATAGAACCATAGAGAATTTTGGGCTGGATGCAACTTCAAGATCACCTAGTTCCAGCCCACCTGCCACAGGCAGGGATGTCAATTAATTAGATCAGGTTTTTCAGGACATTCAACCTGGTCTTGAATGTTTCCAGGGATGGGGTGTGCACAATATCTCCAAGCAAACTGTTCCAAAAGAAATCTCTCTGGGTGACTTGTTTTTGCTGCAAAAACTTATGGGGTTCCTATTGGAAGGTCACCAATTCAAATACCTTTCTAGTGTTTGCATTTTATAATTTTGCTACCTTTATTAAAATAGATAGATTTAGATTATTTTTCAAAGAACATTCTCAATAGCATCTTCCCAGGGATGCTAACTGAACAGCAATGAATTACATTTTTAAGTGACAACTGAACAATGGCCAAGAAATTTAAAAAAAAAAAAAAAAAAAAAAAAGAGAAAGAGATAAATAAAACCAAAGGAAAAAGGGCAAATCTAAAGAAAATGTTTGAAAATACTAAAGCCAAAACTTTCACAGAAAAAAACAAATGATACACAAATAATGAAGACACGTGATGGAAAGTCTTCTCGAACTGGAGTTATTATCTCTTTTTTCAAAACTACTTTTGCAAAAATCTACTTTCAACTTTGACACTTTCCTCACTGTAGAAAAAAAATGGAAGCTATTTTAGAGAATAATAATCACTAAAAAGATTCAGAATAGAATAGGAATTTTAGTAAAACAGAAAATAAAAAATTACTAAGTAACCCTGATGAGTGTAGCTTTTATCCTGACTTTTGTATTTTGTAGGAGTTCTGCCTGAATTAAAAGGCGTGTAAGGAAATCAGGATTTACTGTAGAATGAATGCAAATAAAAGGCTTATTTTTTCCAAGTGAATGCAGGCAATTAGAACCTGTGGATATTCTATTCTCAGTTGTGGGAAAAGCAGTAATGGTAATTTTGAGGTGTTATACATCACACTTCTTTTATGAGGGATCAAGTACATTGTCTTGATCATTGCCTTTAAAACCTTCTTTGAAAAATCAGGCTGGAATGGTGAGGAAATATGTATTGTTTTTTCTTCCCTACAATTTCAAAGTGAATATGTTGCTGAAAAACAGAAAAGAACACATTTCAACCTGTGAAGTTTTTTTTGCTTTACATTTTGTGACAAAATTACATTTCTCCACTTTCTTAGTAGAAATTATGAAATATTTAGGAGGCTTATTCCAACTGTTCTCTACTTCTGAAAAAAAGGGAGGTAATTTGAAAAAAAATACTGCAATTATTTCATGGAGAATTTTTTCAAGAGAAGTTGATTCTTTAGATTTTGCATCAGTAGGTTATTATTTATTCCCCTTAGAATTCACATTGTTTCACAAAGCCTGCTGCTATTGTTGTTTCCAGTAAATATAGATATGGAATTTCTTCTGAGGTAAAGACAACTTAAAAATAGCAATTAAATGCTTTTAAGCTACAGCCAGGTTCTTTCTTCTAGATGAGAAGGACTTTTCCACATGTTAAATCAATTATGAGCATCCAATATGTCACAAAAAGATACCACAAGGCAGTCAAGAGATCTGAAGGTGTTTACACATATTGATCTATACAGCAGCTTAGAGAACCTTGAGTCAAAGGTGAATATGTTTCACTGAGCAAATACAGGTGGAATCTTGGCCTCATCGACACTGGTACAAATTTTTTTATTGTCTTCAATAGAAATTAATGGTCCAGCATCATTATTTTGGCTGTAGTAGGTTACTGATCCATGCATTATCCCAGAGTTCTAAGAAGAGCTATGCCCAGAGGGATGACACTGCTCCACATCACCCACATTTCTGCTATTTTTTTCTGCTTAATGTTCACACATGTGGTGAGCTGGACTGAGCATAAAGATTTACAAAATAAAGTTAATATTATTTAGTTGCATTAGGCACTCCCCAGAGATACAGGAGCCTGTTGTTGTGGGCTATTTTGGCTGTATAGTGGCTGAGACTAACTTTGAGTGCATCATAAAACTCAAAAGAGCTTCAGTGAATGTGTTGGATGCTTTTACATTTATAACTGGCAATTGAGTTGCTGTGCTTCCTTAAACTTGGTCTTTGAATATTCAAATTCTACAGCACCTCGCAGGATATTATTCAAACACACAGTGCAAGGATAGACATTGGCATGTGCTGCAGTGAAAACAAGTCACAGTTTTCATTTCACCTCCCTTAAAAAATCAGGAAAAAATTGACCCATCATGCTCCTTCTCTTCCATGCTAAACTGAAGGATTTTGAGAAATATTTAGGTTTGCACTTAGAAATGAATGATGTTTCAGTTTGACAGAAGAACATCTCTCTAACAATTCACACACTCTCCAAGCTCAATTATTTTTTCATTTAAGGGATATATTTTGGCTGGAATATGGTTCATAAATTGGATTTTAGCTTAACTTCTACACAATATATTGCATAAATTTACAAAAATTTGTGTGAAATAAATTTATCTTTAATCTTCTGGGCTTTTTTTCCTAGAAAGCTAATTAAGTACTACATTCTTATGAAATTAAGACAGTAAAATTCTATAGCACTTAGAGATGATGGATTTTATTACAGTTTTGCCATTGAAATCCAGTCACATAGTTGATGAAAATTAAAATATTTTTCGTTCTTGTTACTATTTTATTTGAACAAGAATCAGTCAAGCCACTCCCAGTTTCCTGTACTTTGTCTCCCATAATTTTTGAAGCTTGAGGAAGGAATTCGTGTTCCAGTGGCTGAGCAGTTTTTCTCCTTGAGGAAGTTTCTTTGTTTAATAGTTTTCTTTATCTCACACTTCTGCAAATTAATATAGTGACTTTAATATGTATCTCTTCCTCACTTTAACATGTCTCACTTCCTTACTGAAGTCAGATTCCTTAATTTAATCCCTTTTATTGCCTAGAAGATCCTGGTCGGCTCCTTGTTTCACAGTAGATTCTCTGGTTTATCTCCTTTGAACTTTCTGAACTAGCCTGTGCAAAACCTAGTGGAATAACATTGAACACCATGTAAGAGCTTTAAGTTAATGTAGTGTGCATGCAGTGTGATAGCAGCTGTTTTGAAGGATAGTTGATATGTTTTCATGCCTTACCATCTGATATATTTACATTCCTTAGTCATAGCATATGGGGGTTTGGTTACTCCGAGTGAGAAATACAGTAATGGAAAGAGTATAGAAAGTAATGAAATAGATAATAATTTGAGATGCTGGACAGAGGAGAATAAGTTCATGTGAAGTGACAGGGCAGAAAGGAGGGTACACAGCAAACTCACTACCGTGGACTTTAGGAGAGTAGATTTGTGTGCTTTCTGTCCAGAAAACCAGCCATATCCTGGCTGCATCCAAAGCAGTGTGGCCAGCAGGTCGAGGGATTCTGCCCCTCTACTGTCCTCTGGTGAGACCCCAGCTGTAGTGCTGTGCCCAGCTTTAGGGCCTCCCAAGGTGAAGAGGACATGGGCTGGTTGAAGTGAGTACAGAGAAGGACATGAAGATGATCATGGGGCTGGAGCTCTTCTCCTATGCGGACAGGCTGAAGAGTTGGGGTTGTTCAGCCTGGAGAAAAGAAGGCTCCAGTCCTTCTAGCAACTTCTAGTACCTAAAGGAAGCCTACATGAAAGCTGGAGAGGAACAGCTTATAAGAGCATGTAGTGATAGGGGAATGGCCTTAAACTGAAGGAAGGTAGGTTTAGATTAGATATAAGGTAGAAAGTATTTACTGTGAGGGTGATCAGGCACTGGAACAGGTTCTCCAGAGTAGTTGTGAATTCCCCATCTCTGGAAGTGTTCAAGGCCTGGCTGGATAGAATTCCAAGCAGTTTGGTCTAGTGGACAGTGTCCCTGCCCATGTCAGGGGGGTTAGAACTAGTTGATACATAACTGGATTATGGCTATTCCATGATTCTGTGATTCTGTGACCTTCTATTAAGTTGAAAGATTTTTTTTTTTTTAATTAGTAATAAGTGATTTATGAAAGGAACATTGTTATCCTTTTCAAGTTATATATCACAAAGTTCTCACAGTACTTCAGACTTCATCACAGTGGTATGTGAATGGAAAAAGTAAACCTCAGGCTGTATTTTCTTTCTTTGTTTTGTGTGGGGTTCCTCTGTAGCTGAGAGTTTGGCAGACCTGCTTATTTGTGCCCCAGCAGCCTTCACAGGTATTCATAAGCTTCACAGGGAAGGTAGTTATCATTATTTCTCCCAAAGAAAGATCTGAAGAAATTGAAACAGTATATTTCTACATGAATGGTGTATCCCCCCTTAAAAAATTATTAAATTTTCCATAGTTAGATTAGGGTTTTTGTTTCCATTTTTGTTTTTTAATTCTGCTAGAATTCATTTTGAATTTTTTATGTATCTGATGCGTTCGCATATGCAAATTTTCTGTTATTATTCACAGCCTGAGGCCTTTAGTTCTGTCTGCTGTTTTCTCATATTGCTGTAGTTTTTTCTGAGTTTTGCGATTGATAACAACAATAACAACACTATAAATGTCTAGCACCCTACTCCTGAATTTTTAAACCCTTCAAAATTTTTAAAATGTTTTTGTTTATAATCAGGAGAACATTGTCTTTTGAATAATTTGGTCTTTTTTTGTCTCCAGGAACTGCCTTAACCCACTGAATTCTTCTTGAAATGAAAGACTGCTTAGAGTAATTACTTTTCTTTCTACTGCTTTTATGGAATACCACTGATTAAAGAAATTTAAATGTAAATTATAATTTCAAGTAATAAATTAATTCAAATTTTAAAAAATTCCCTGTGGGGGAAAAAACGTTTAGAGATGTTTCCATAAAACAAGAACACCTGAATCATGCTTTGTTCCCTTTTGAACAGGCTCTGACCAAAGGGAAGATGTAAAACAAACACTGTAATATTTTCTTATTCTCACAAAATCCTTGTGTGTCTGGACTATCTTTCCCCAAGGATGTCAGGGAGCAGTTCCCTTCATAGTGTGTGAAGGGAAAAAGACAATAACTGTGATGAAGCTCATTCACATCTCCCACTGGAAAACACCCAAGAAACCAGGACACTGAATGGGTTCTTGCACTGCTTAAGAGACAGTATGGCAGGAGCAGCTGTGTTTGCCACAGGAGTTCCTGCACAATGCCCAACAATCTATTGCAGATTCCTAACAGTGAATAAAACAAGCAGGTATTTAGCCAGCTACTACTGCTTGCCATAACTTTCTGCCATGCTGATGGCTTTGCTGCCCAATGAGCCATTGCTTTACCACATTTTTAATAAACACTTAATTCTTGGTATCTCCATTAAGCATTGTCTTCAGACATGAACTCCTCACTGCAAGTCACATACATCTGTGCTCCCCCCAGTACAAGGGACTGTGCCTCAGGCCTTGGAAAATGTAGCATCTCAATTTCAAAAATGCCAGCAGTATTGTATTCCCACAGGGAAACAGTAGGCCTGACTTTTGCAGAGATGAGGTTCATCATCTGCCTTTAGCCCACCCAAAAAACCTCTGAAACACGGGCCCCAAGCTTGGCTGTTTGCATCTTGGCATATTGTTGCTATGTTGCTGTTGCAGCAATAAATGGATTATATTTCTTTTTCGGGAAGTGGCAGAAGTGACTTCCCCTCTAACCTCCCCCTCTCTGTTTCCAACAGACGGAACAACAATCCTCCTGTTCTTGGTAGGAGATATGGGAATTAGCAGTCACCTAGCTGGTCATCAGGGAATGTGCTGCTGATACTTGAACTAGAGCATCAATATTTTTTGCTGTACTGTTTGTCACTAGCAATCCTTTTGCCAGCGGCTGTTTTTGTGTTTGCTGCTGAAATTTTAAATTCCTGCCATCCGCTCTGTTTCCTTTAGCAGCAGTAGAAACTTTCACAGGTTCCTGAGAAGCCTGTCAGTTCCTTGCAGATCTGATAAAGTTTTCATTGGTGTCTTGGAGATTTCCCCTTCATTGGTGCATGGGCATGTTCTAGAGGATGAAATAATGCAAAATCTCATGGTCAAAAATATTAAATTCTACATGGTGTTTACAATTTTTAATACTCAAATAGAGTTTGAAAGGAAAAGACAGAATTTGCACTTGGCACCTGCAGGGAATCTAATACTTTGAACCTGTGAACACATAAAATAGATGTAATCCCATTGAGTTTCCATGCTGGTTGAATTCATTCTATTTGTGACAGGCAGGTTTTCATTTGTGCATAATATAGAGCCATGACAAAAATTAAGTAATTTTGATGGGTCAATTTTTTTCAGCTTTAGGTTTGTGACTTCCAAGCAATTCTGAACATGATGTATTGTTACAGCCATGTCAGTGGAAGTTAAAAGAATTTAATGCCCTCATTTGTTCTCAAAGAATTCAGATTTTATGTGATGTGAGATCTGTAATGATGTTGTGCATTAAAACAAAAGTGCAAGGAGATTCCTTAGGATGCAATTCCTTTACAGCTCACTGCCTCTCATTGATTTGAAAGGCTGCTTCACACATTATAAATGGATTTCGACCATAGCAACATTGCATTCTCTACTACTAAAAGCTGGATTGCCTATGCAGTGGCAGCTTTGTGGCTTGCCAGAATGACTGACCTTGGGTGTGAATCCATATGTCAACTTATTCCAAGATGATAACATGCATACTGAAATAGCAGAAGCTAAGTTTCTTGTCAAGACATCCTTTGACTGATAAAGGACAGAGAGATGAACTCAGCTGCTCTTAATGATCCGTCCCCAGAGGAATGGTAAAAGACAGAGAGGACTGACTGACCACTGAGGGGAAGGAGATCAGGGATATTATTTTGTGTGGGTACCTCTTTAGCTATTATTCTTTTATAATTCACAGTAGGACTCCTCTTATGAAATGCTGTGAAAACACAGACTTTTCACCAAATATGTGCATCTCACTTGTCTGCTTTGGTAATAGTATAAACACTGCATGGGGGCAGGAAAAAAAACACAGAAACAAACAATCTCATATTCTAAAAAAGAGGTCCAAAATATCTTGGCAGTGACCAGCTTGTCGTTTACTGCCTCTGTTGTCCCTGCCAGCATTTAAATTAAGCTGGACTAGAATCAAATCAGTTCTATCACCACCCTGCTCTAACCTTTGGTTAAGCTGATAATTTTCAACTTGTTAAAATGTTTAATCTGTATCAAAAATGCATCACACTACACTTCTTGGCACATTTTTGTGGCTTATGAATAGGACCCTATTTTCTTGCATGTTTACAGAATATTAATTCTATGGTGTCTTTATGAGACACTTGGTGCTGTCAGTTGCCTAATGCAGAGATGCAAAACATTTTTTCTCCTCCTGAGAAATGTGATTTATTAGATTCTTATCCAAACAGAATGCCTTTTCAATAGTGCCAAACGTGTACCATTCAAGAGAAACGTTCATGAGAGAAGATCTTCACCACTACATTCCAGCTGTATTGAGTCTACTCTCTGTGACTCATGGTTCATTTCCAACTCCTCCTTTTAGATAGATGAAAGAAATGTCTGTGTGTGTTTTGTCTTTTTGCTCACTGTTGTCACTGGTGACATATTTGTCAGTACCTGATGGCCACACTGAATAACTGAATAATGGCCACGGGCCAGAAAAGGTTTTAAGACTTTCCCCAGCAGCATTTACTACTTTATGTGACATGCTGTAATTTCATCCATGTCTTTAGAAATTTAAAAATGTATGAAAACAATGATTTTATTGTTCTTTTTTAAACTTCAGGTGAAAATCAACAGAAAATTTCACTGAACTGGTTAAAAAAAAGAAAAGAGATTTCAGATATTCAATATACCAGATACCCAAAACTATAAATTAAGGAATCCAGTGAGTTATTTTCATTAGTGTCATACAGCTTAGACAATCACATAAGAGGTAATATGAAAAAAAATTGGGAGAGAATATTGCATCCTATGAAAATACAATGAAATATTAAATAAGTTGCATTTTCTATTTGTTTCAATATTTTTTACTGGTGAAAAGGAGTCACAGAGGAATATGTGATAGTTTTCCTCTTTTGAAAGCTGTGCTGTCAGCTCATTCTTAACAGAAAAAACTGGCTGGAGAGCAGATCTATTTTGGCTGTTATGTGGCATTCAGTAATACCTGACCTCAAAACACCTTTTGGAGAGGAAAAAAAAAAAAAAAAAAAGGAATCATATTTTATACTAAACTGACTTTAAAAAAAAAAAAAAAAAAAATTAAAAAAAA
>VZRH01008156.1:32758-100562 GCA_013397555.1 Urocynchramus pylzowi
ATACTTTATACTAGACTGACTTTGAAAAAAAAAAAAAAAAAGATTAAATCAAGCTTACAAGGGTGAAGAATATGGAACAATTATCAAAGCAAGAGTTACAAAATATAAAATGTCAAAAGTATCTGTCTATTCCCCTGCCTATAACTCCAGCTCTTTCATTTGTTGCTATTTCATCTTGCCTGCAGCTTTCTTCTCAGGAGATAGATTGGAAGCAGATTTCAGCATCTCTTCCTCTTCTCACTTCTCCAGTTCAGGTGTCCTCGTGCTGCTACTTTCACACTTGAACCTGGATTTGATGTATATTTGCTAGGGGCATCAAGGACTTCTTGAAAGCATTTACTGAAAATTTTCTAGGGAAAATTACTTCATTGAACTGTGGACATGATTTCAGGATAAACTGGACACCCTTTCATAAGGTTCTGGTGGTGGATTTTATAAAGAACCCCTCCCTCCTAAGCCATTTAACCATGATGAGAAAAGAAAGCAGTGAGGAAGATTCTGCTTCGGCTCTGTAGATTGTATTTTTGCTGTGTGTTGGGTCTCTACCCAGCAGAAATATGAATATTTTATCAAATGCCATGATTTTTTTGTTGCAAACATTGCAATGACTATTTGTGAAAGAAACAATAAATCAAAGACAAACTTATCCAATTCTTTGGATATAGTGTCATGGTTCCACTTTTATCATTGGCAAGGTGGATTTGGGTTCTTTTTAAATAAGTTTTCAACTGTATAGCCAGCTTTTTTTCTTTTTTTTTTTCAACATATATTACATGATGTCTAAAATTCTTGCCAACTTGTTGTACAGAGCTGTTACCAAATTTTTGTTAGAATATGTGGGAGAGAATAATAGTAAGTAAAGAGCCACTTGTGGTCCCAGATTTTGTTGTTGTTGTTGTTGTTTTGTTTGTTTGGTTTTTTTGGGGGTTTGTTTGGGATTTTTTTTTTTTTTTTTTTTTTGTGGTGGTATTTTTGTCTTGTTTTGTTTTGTTTTAATAATACATAAAATTTTCAGGTGGCCAATGGTTAGAGACTGTTGCTTGAAATATTCTGCCAGCTAGAACTCCTTTTGAATTGGGATACTTTAAAAGAAAACCCTTTCATCACTTTTAATAGGAAAGCGAGGCTTTTGCTTCAAAAATACTTCATCTTAAGTTGGTGTTTTGTATGCCATTTTCTTTCCTCCAGTGCAGATCCTTTTCTGTTTTCATCAATGTTTTATGAGAGGGGATGGGAAAAAGACATGGAGAATAATTTTATCAACACCTTCACAGCTTGACAAGGAATACATACTAGAGAAAACAGCGAACAACTTGTTATGTATGAAACAGCAATAAGATATGCAATTCTCGGCTCCACTCCTGTCATTCTTGTCCAAGGTTATTAACAGAACCTCCTCACATGTATTATACAAAATTTATGCTTAAGAAATGAGGTATTCTGTTGAAAACTGTCTTCCTATTTTTTTCCCTATAATTCTCTTACCATTACAACTCCTCCAAGTGTGAAGTTGTTAGATGCCTTTACTCATATTGTGTTTGTATGAAATTGGCTTTTAGAGTTAAATTTTAGCAAAAAAATCTAGCTCCATTTGTATTAACTCAGTTTTGCTTAAAATGGTAATATTTGAGCTGAAAGTTTTCGTAGGCACTTTCTGATTTATTTGCTTGCTCTGGAAACTATGAGTAAAAGTACATGTCTGTTATTAAAATGTGAAGATTCTTTTGTGGTATATACTTATTTCTGACATATGCTGTTTGTTAGTGAAACAACAGGGCAGCTGGGGGTAGAAAATAAAAATTTGGGCCAGGAAATAGTGGGAAAGGTTCTTACCTATTGTGATGATAATAAAATTTTCTTTTGCTTAATCAAAAATCTCTCCATGCATTTGCCTTGAGGGTTTTTTGGTTGTATTGTGCTTGTATGACTCCATGTATTGTAAGCTAAACAGGTAGGTAAGTATACACTTATGTGAACCACATAATGAGGGTCATGTCGTGAGGGGAGTGTTTGTATTCTCTGATCTTCTTCTTCTTAAGGTGCCTGATCATGGGCATCAATGCTGTACTGAGGTCATACCTAGAAAATAGTGCCTATGTGGCATATTGGGATGCAGGCTGCCCTTTTTCCTGGGCACCCCCAGACTTCTGCAGCACCTGGGAAATGGGGGGAATTCACAGTGTGAGGAGTTCTGAAGAGCCAGCCATGTGTGCTGCTCTGATGATGTTTTATCAGGTAGCACTGAACAAGGAGAAGGACGGCTGTGAGTGAAGAGTCCACAGAAATTTCTGAAATTTCAGTTATTTTTAAATCCAATTAAGTGCTTTTTGCTGTGCCTTTGGTGAGAAGCTTTAAGTGAATAGGATCTATTTAAATACACATTGAACTGAGCAGAATGTCACCTGGAAGAAATCTTTATGTTTTTTCTGAACAGAACAGATCCCTACAATGTAAATTTCCGCTTTGAATTTTCTTTTTTTGCTCTCAAATACTCCCCTTAGATTTTTAAGTACACATGCAAGAAAAGATAAGAAACATTGACAGTTTCCAAACACCAGACAATTTTTCAAAGAACATGCTTGAATTAACTATGAGCATAAAACAGTTATGCAACTGTGCCTGTTCTTGATAAGGAAAAACTAGGGAAAAGTGAGACTGATAAAGGTGATATTCTTTGGTGATATTTTGATGATGGGAAATCTGTCCTTCATGGCTACCCAAGAAGAGATGGCAGGGCCTGACAGTGAGGTTAATAGGGCCCTGCAAGCAAGAAGCAGGCTATGATAAATGATGGTTCCTTTCTCACAGTGGAAGGGCAGTCCAGAAGGCTTTGGGGAAGTGAATAGACACTGGAATAGAATGAAATAGCATTTGAATAATCTTCTGATTTTTGGGGAAGATTTGCTACATTTTTTATTATTTTTCTTCAAAACATGGAATGTTCTTAGAATTTTTTCTTTCCAGCTGTAGCTTGATTAGACAAATAATCTTTGCTCCTCTCAGTGAAAATAGCTACATGAGAATAATTACGGGGTTATTCAGGAAAATAACCCACCATCATATTCCAAACAATTTCTTTTTCTTTTCATTTTACAGAGAAGGAAGGAGAAACTTCAGTTTTAATTAAAAAACAAGCAAAACGTTGTACAATCCAGATCTAGGTGGATACTAGATCAAGAACAAGGAAGTGTTTAGATATTTATGCATAGAATTTTATTTCAGTAACTTTTCCAATAAGAATTAATGGAAAGCTATTTCACAGCTGCTGGTTTTTTAGTGGTTGACATCTCTGTACTATTGATTCTGAAATTTCAATATTGAAAATTTGTGTGCATAGTGCTGACTTAGTTTACTTTAGTTCATTAAATCAGAGCTCTTTACCACTTTAAATGGCAGCATTGGAATATAGGTATGAACTGCATTGTCTTGCTTATTAAATGCAATTTATCTAACATCAGTGTCCAGAAATATAGGTCATACTTGAGGACTCCCAGAGAAGGCATACCTAGAAAAACAAACTTTAAAGTCTGTAAGCTTATTGAGCAAAATCAGGAAAACCATAAACAAACTGGACAGAAAAAGCCAGGGTAGTCTAGATCCCCTAGTACTTTAGATGGTTTTATTCTTACCTTACACTGAAAAAACCCCAAAGCTGCCATAAAGTTCTTCTTACTATTTCAAGACAGCATTTTAAAGATAAATTTATTGAAATTTTTCTGTATTTTTTAAAATTTAGTTTGCATTTGAAACAAGCTAACAGTCACCACACACAGAGTAACTTAGAAGAGCTGGCTGGGCCTGTCACCCCTACACAGAATACATGAAAAAATGAGGAATAAAATGAATGAGCAGAATAAATGACTTTGTGTTAGTTTTATCAAGGAAGCGTGAATTTGAATAATGACATTCCAGTCACTTCACCTGCCTTGTTTATATACAGTTATGCACAAAGCTTCCCCTGAAATAAATGAGGCTTTAATTTTTCTTGGTAGCTACATTAATTATGCTGCTTTTATGCTTTTAACTAATGTGACTGTTCCTGTAACAGGTAATGCACATCTGTGTTATAAACCAGCATTCACAAATACCTTCATTAGGTGAGCACTTTACAATCATTAATAATGAGAACCACCATGATAATTTATCAGGAGATATTATGCCACAAGGTTTACTGGTTTCCCTGGTACAATCAGTAATTTTGAGAGTGGATGTATTGGTTATTTCCCAGCAAACAGAAGGAAACTGTGGTGGGTTCAGTTGAAGATGTGGTGTGTAGTCAAAGATGTAATATGTAGACATAGATGTACTTTTGCCCATGTATGCAAAGTACCAAATCTCTCCAGAATTCTTTGAGAATATGTTGCAGATGTGCTCACCCATCTTTTAGGTTGTAAAGATTAACTGGACATTTTACCTTCTTTGTCACCACTCAAGACAAAACTCCTCATCTGTATCTCCCCTGCTGCAAGCAGATTAGGAAGAAAATTATTATTAGAGTTTTTCCTGCCTACAATTTTTCATTTTATTATTCAAATTTTATTAAAAACTAAACAAAACAAAACCTTAATTTGCTCTAGAGAATAAATCAGGAGTAGAACTATACAGAATGGAGTTAGGAAATGCTTGAAAATTTTAAATTTTATTTTGGTCTGAAGGTGTTTGAGTGGAGATCTGTTGATCCAGGATTCTCATCCATAGTTTGAGAAGCAGGTCACCCTGCAACAAAGGACTCCAGCACCTATCAATCAAGCTGGATACAAAGGAGACTCTCAGGTGGGAAATTTCAGGACCTGAGTACTGCAACCAGATGTACTGGATGAACACCTAGGAACAAGGAAAGCCAAAAGCATTGATTCCCCAGGCTTAGACAGTTATCCAAAACACATGGCAGAATTTTGCTTGAAATACTGTTTGGATCTTGTAAAGCTGAATTTTGCCAACATGATTTCACATAATTTCTGACTAAACCATGTCCATAAAGGCAAATATAAAGGGTTTGGAAGGCTTTTTCTCCAAGGGAAATTTTCAGTTTGACACCTGACTGTAGCCATTTGTGCTCACACATAGATGCACCATAAACCTGATTGTGGATGCAACATTACTATGAATGGATCTAAATGTTCATGTATACTGTTAAACAATATTATGTGATTATGAGACAGGAAGATTCTCTCTTTTTCCCTTTCACTGTTCTCGTTTCAGATCAGCATTTATTATGAAAAAAATTGGATATCTATGTCCATTTAGGTGATTATGTACTTCATAACTGCATAATTAATACAGGGAGTCTTAAACTGGAAATATTCTTTGATCACAAAAAATGTGTCCTGGGAAAATAAGTTTTCTTTCTGATTTGGTTGTTAGGTTTTCCCCATTTTATTCCCAATGTATCCATTAATGACATTATGTTTGCTAAAGGATAATAATTTAGATCTATATCTTCAAATTTAAAAAGGTGATTTTACAAGAAAACACCTAAACTGTATTTCAGAAAACAATCCACAGAAATTATCAGTAAAGGTTTATTTTGGTTTTTCTTCCCCATAGCTGAGAAGCTGACTACAAATACCCATGCTTGAATTTTTCAAAGGTCTGTTCTAGTAGAGGTCACTGGAGTGGTTCTCAACAGTAAAGGATTTCAATACCATTTGCGATTTCCTCTCCTTTCCCAACCTTTTACCTGAATTTATTGATCTTTACATCACAGTCAATTGTTTGAATCTAAGTATTTTTTTTAATATGTTCAATACACATAAGCAGTAAACCCCACTCTCAGAAAGAAATTGTCTTACTTTAGTGGTGATTAGATCAAATCTCAAGCTCACTGTGCTCAAAATTAAGGATGAAAAAGATTGTCCAGTTTCTCCATAAAAACTGTTTTCTGAATTTCTAAGTTGCTGGTTAGCGCTATTTGCTCCTGTATTTACAAGCCAACATAATAAAATTACTAGATATTTCATGTCAGGAAATAGGAAACAATTTTCCTCTGGGCAGATGGGAGAAGATCATTAGGGAAGTGACTGCATTCACTTTTGGATAACAAACTGCACTTCAACAATTCAATGCATTACCAGCAACCTTCTTATCTCCTACTCTTTTGCTGATACCCTGAGACATATGGTCCTTTGTATAGAGGTGTTAAATGTGTTCTATTTTACAGGTGTCTCATATATTTATGAGAAGATAATAGTGCAGATGTTCTGGAGAACGTTTTTTAATTCAGTCCCTCTTGAATAGTTTCCCACAGTTGCAGGAGACTGGATCTGGTGGCTGATAACAGTATTTTCAAGCCTTGAGTTTCATGTCTTGAGGCATTAAAGAATTTGGGCATAGAAAATAAGAATACCTGGGTACAGGTTCTGCCTATGCAACACACAAGATTACAAAAATAAAATTTTTACAGACCTTTATATCTTACTGAATGTGAACTCTGATTGCATTTAGAAGTGCAAGGTTTTGATCCTGCATCCCTTCAGTGCAGCCTTGCAGCCTTTTCCTGTTGAGATTTCAAAATATTTTTCAAAATAAAACAACTTAATTTTGTAGGTGTCGGTTCTCCTGCAAACACTTTAGCTGTTGGAACAAAATAACGAGCATTTTTAACCTCCAGCGATCTAAACATTTTAAACATAGATGGGAAGGGATGAAGCATGTCTGTGATTGTTCTGGACATTTCTTATATACAGCAAAATCAGTAAGAGCAAGACAAAAAGAGAGCCTTAGGGCAGTGAATAGTAATGTTTAGATTGCAAGGGTATTAGAAAGCAGACAATGTCAGAATTCTGTTCCTGTACTTTCCAGCATAACATCGCAGGGATGACACTGCTGTAATGCTTACAGGAGATGTTTGATAGTGTTTAAGAGTGTATAGATCCACTGACAATATATAAAAATGAATGTGAATATTCAACAGCTGAGTGAAACATCTGAAATTCCTTTTAACAAAGTCAATACTGAGTTTTCTCTCCTTTCATTTAACAATGAGATTTCTTCACTGGAATTAAAAAACACAATTTCAGTTTTGCAAGTTTTGCAGAAACTGTTCATGTGTCTAAAAACTATTGAGATTTATTGGAAGAAAATGAGGGAGAAAGTTGGAATAAGCGGTCTGTTTTGGCAAATGTTAAGAACTAATTAGTGAGAGAAGCCTCTGCCTGAATTAAGGTATAAATGAGACCATATGCAGAAATCAACAATACATTTTATTTAACAATAAATGTAGATAGAGAGATAGAAAGGAATAGAAAAGGGAAATAGAGAGACAAAGTTCAAGCAGAAGATTGCCACTACTCATAGATCCAGAGGCATACCACTTCTCCTTCACATTCTTCATGGTTGTGGATTTCCTGATGTTGTTCAAAACTTTTCATCATTTATACATCTTAGCAAACATAGGAATTAAGGCTCGTTGGATACACAGTTCTCTTCTTCTGTTGGTTGAATGATTCCCTCACTTCTAATGCCAATTACTCCCCATGTTCAGTCTTTTGAGTTGGTTTCTTGAGTTGATGGGCTGCAGGTCCCCATCACGATCTCCCCCTGCCAGAATTACCCTTTACCTATCAGAGCAGAATCCAGCACAGTTGCTAATTTGGCTTTCCTTTTTTTGACCAGTGATATGCATATAAGTAGAGATTGTTTCTCTGTACTGTTTGCCCCACTTGGAATTTTTGTCTTGATGCATTAACCAGGATGAGCTAACCAGATCTCACCTCTTCCAGACCTTGAGTTAGCACCATCCTCTTGCTCCATCCTTATCTCATGGCAAAGCCCACCAAGACAGGCAACTGTGCTCTTTAGCAAACAAATCACAAACTGTCTCATTAATGTCTAGTGTATGGATTTTCAAATTTTCTTAAAAAACAATACACAAAGGAAAACATTCCTTTCATTTGAAATTAAGTCCAAAATTGCATAATTCCTGCAGAATTCTAGAAGGCAAAAAAATATTTTTTTGGTTCATAAATTATTTAGACAAATATACGAGACATTTAATACTGTTATGCAGAGAATCTTTTTGTAAAAACCTCGGTTTAACTAAAGTGACAGATATGACTTAAAATGTTTTGCTACTATTATCTGCCTCCTTTTCAAAAAACACTGATGAAAATCTGCAAGTATGAATACAGAATGCAGACTGGGTGGATCTTACCCCACCTGGGGCAATACTGGTCCACTGAGTCAGTGCCTCTATGATAGAGACCCTCATCATTCCAGTCCTGCTGGCTAAATACATACAGTGGAAAGAAAACTTGGCAAGCAGTGAAATTTACCCTTTTTGTCTCTTCATTTTGTGAAATGAGTAAATTCAGTCTGGTTTAGTCTATGAATGATTGGTATTTCTTACATGACCTTCTGAGATGATGTTATTTAAATATTGATGGAAAAAAAACCAATTTTAATGTATATAAAAAGATCATCAACTAATAATGTATCTTGGCCATTATACTACTGAAAATCCCAATGAAAATCAAACCTGGATGGTAAATATTGTGTATATCAAGGGTTTCTCATTTCTAGCTATTTTAAACAGCAGTGAAATGCAATCTTAATGATTCATGTCAAAAGTATATGCTTAATACTTGTATGCTGTATTGAGGTATTCTGAATCATATTTCAAATCTGACACAAACATCAGTGAAAAGTTCAAAATAAAAATATCATTATTATAATAAATTAATACCATTTATTGACTTGAAACTAAACTGAAACATCTGCTCTATCATGGGAAATATTTAGTACAGCTATTTTATTTTCAGAAGTTTACTTAAAATTTTCATTGGAATTTCATGCCTACTGACTTGTAGGATATAGCTCAAGACGAGATTTCTAAAATAGTGTTGAATATAAAGAATGTTAATGAAAAGAAAGTAAAATAAATTGTAAAATTTTAATATTTGCTGCAAAATGTTTTCTTTCATTTAATTGGTTGTATCTCTAGAGATTTCCTTTCATCCTTTTAGTGTCCTTGACTTGTTCTACCAACCCTCCTTTCCTCAAGGTAAAAATTCACAGAAAAAAAGTATTCAAAAACATTTTTATCAATTAATTATTTTCCTTTGATTTCATTACTATTTTAATTTTTATCTTTAAGTTTTCTAAGCCTTTCTATTTGTTATTTTCTATAATTTTCTCTCCTTGCATTTTTCTCATTTGTCTCATTTAAATAATATTATCTGCCACTACCTTTCTCTAATATTTCCCCTTTCCTTCTTTTTTTTCTCTTGTTTTTCTCTTGTCTTTTCCTACTTCACATCCTCCCTCAATCTGTTGTGTTTCCCTGTAATTTTCTTTTGTTTCCTGTCATAAACTGATCATTTGTCTGCTTCCAATAAATCATTATATAAAAGATAGGTTTTAGAACAGTGTTCTGAATCTACATCACTGGCAACAAAATCAGAAGTTGCAATGCCATTGCTTTCATGTTATATTCATGTTGCTTGTGGCCTGTAGTGCAACACTCGAGAATGTTTTTATTTCAAAAGCTAATATTTATATTGTAGTGGAGCATAAACACCACATTCTTGGATAAGAAGCCTAGGACAAGCATTTGGATTACTAAGTATGGGAAAAGAACAGAATGAGAAAAAATTAGAAAATAAGAGGCAATAACATTATTTTTCTGCAGGAACTATTTCTTTGATTTTGCTCTATGGTGGATCATTCTAGGGAGTGATTAAAATAAAT
The DNA here is from genome assembly GCA_013397555.1 of Urocynchramus pylzowi. Lineage (NCBI taxonomy): Eukaryota > Metazoa > Chordata > Aves > Passeriformes > Fringillidae > Urocynchramus > Urocynchramus pylzowi. The sequence continues at coordinate 42,446 of VZRH01008156.1, forward strand.
ATTCAGGGAAATGGATGAAATATATTCAGATGAAATCACAGATTAAAGTGTGATTCACATTTCAAGTTTCTGTTGTCATTCAAGATGGTACTTAATAAGAGCAATGCATTGAGGTCAAGATGAAGCTTTGTAGTCAACATCACTGAGAAGAGCTTTTTGAGTCTTAATTTGTGTATAATTGTGTCTGAATAGCAGCTTATTTTTTTAATGTCCTTTTTTTTCCCTCTGATTTACTAATAGTACAGACAAATGAAGAATGTGAATCTAGTGCTGTGTGGAAAGCAGAAAGACCTGGAAATCACCAGAGAATTGAAGAGAGTTCTTCATTCACTACTTTTTCTTTACAGAGTCAAAGCTTATTTACTGCTTTTAAAAATTAATAGAATACATGTAATGAACCCCATTCCACAGGTCACATGAGTTTTTTAAAACTCTTTAGAAGAACAGATAGATCCATCATTTTAAAATGTAAAAAAGTTAATTATAGACATATAATTAATTAGACAGATAATAAGGAAGAGAGATATGACCATGGATGGAGATCTGGCAGGTCATTCCTTCCAGTCATAGCCCAAATAAAGAGAGAGCTGGGTGGAATGACCTGTTAGGTAATGGTCCTGCCTTCCCAAGCAGCTGGAGAGCAAGCCTGCCTGGTTCTGAAGTTCTGTAGTTCATGTCTCAGCTGAATCTGGAGACATGCAGGGCTCATGGAGCTCCTCCCTTCCCAGGTCCAGCTCACTGCCAGGCTGAGCACATACTCCCAGCAGAGACACGGACAGTATTAACATGGCCAGGTGCACAGACTGACAAAAGTGTGTCTTTTTAGCACAGCTCTCATCCCAACAGCACAGACTGTTCCTCTGCTCCAGTTTATCAGGATTGGAGATAATTAGTGTAGCTAGCTACCTGTTGCATAGCTACCTGTACCTGCTCAATCCTCTTCTTAGCAAGTCCTGAAGGCACAGCTTCTCTGAGTCGCTAACAATGGGCACTCAGGACCCATCAACTTGTGGTGTCTCATTCTTCCTTCCCTTGGCCAGCCAGTGTTTCCACCTTTTCCTTCATACTTGTTCTCTCATAGCCACCTTGTTCCCTTCCTTTCCTTTCCTTTGACTCTTCTCCTTAACATCACCTAAGAAGTTTCTCACATCCTGCAATCCCCTGAAAACATCTTTTCCTAAGTTTCATGCATACCCCCAGACCTCTGCTGCTAGTAGGTCCCATGCTCATTGAGACAGCAAGCCCCTTCATTTGCATGCAATTAGAGGGAGAAAGCTCTGATCAGGGACAACAGTCTCATTGTGTGGTCTTAGAGATTGACCATGAGATAATTTAACAAAAATGACTCCGACATGTAAGGTAGAATTCATTATTTATTAATAACAGACATAGATAAGCTGCACAGATGGTTTAAGGTGCCTATACCTGAGGAGCAAAGGGGAACACCTCTCTAGAGAAAACTCTTATAGGAGAGAGATGTCTTGTACACTCATATACACATATTTTTTCACCTCTAAAGGCTGTATCACTTCATTCACTATAGATATAGTTTGAATGAATGATTTTAAGCAGATGTCTTTAACATGGCTAAAGAAGATGCTATGGCCCCTTTATTTAATATATGGCCCCCTATTATTTAATATACATAGGTATTGAAAAGGTAAATAGATAAGAAGTAAATAATTTACTGATTGATAGAAGATGATTGAATGGAAGTCTAGGCCTATGAGCAGAAAGAATTGATATTTGAAGTTAGTATAGTTTTGGTTGTTTGGGATATGATTCCACCACCAGTCATTGCATAATAACATGTCAAATATCAGTAAAAACATTTAATTCATTTTTTCTAAACAGGTTATCTCCATGAAATATTCAATATTGTTTAATTTCTGCTTTTTATTTAGGCCAGGAGGAATAAAATAAATGCAATTACAATTATACAAATAAATGTTATTTCAAACCCTCTAGCAGCAGGAAATAGCTTCATAACAAAATTATGTAACAGCTGCTATCACTAGTGATCAGCTTGATAATGTTTTCTTTCTCCTTTTTCATTTATCAATAAGAGTTATTTCATGGCAGTGTCTTCAACAGGTTGTGTAGTGAGGAAGAAATAAAGCAGATACAGGGTATCCATGTAAATATGGAAGTGGTGAAGCATTCTATGGTCTTTTACTTTGACACAGAAATGTCTTTGGTCTTCTTTGTACAGTAAGTCAGTTGTCATCTATGTGTTTTGCTTTTTTTTCTGACCACTAGATTGACAAGAGATTGTTCAGGCCCTAATGAAATAAGCCCTTGCTTTACATTGCACCAATATTTGTGAAAGACTGAAAGTTTTGTCTGCAAACCAGAAATAAGGTGATGTTGTCATAGTTAAATTTTATGCATAGATTGCATGATAGCTGCATAGTTAAACCAGCAGAATTGCTGAAAAGTTGTCTGGGATTTTGGGTCAGTTCAGCTATGAACAAAATACGAAATAAGTATTATCTAAACAAAAAAAAAAAAAAAAAAAAAAAAAATATTTTGGNAAAAAATAAAAAAAAAAAAAAAAAAAAAAAAAAAAAAAAAAAGAATATTTTCCAAAGAACAAAAGAAAATTGTGTGTATTGAGCAACACTGGAAATATAATGGGCTACAATGAGGAGGATGTTAATGCATATCTTTAGAGACCTATCTGTTAGCAAAAATTGATGTAATGTGTGGAGAAAATTATTTTGTCCACAAACTTCTGTTCAACAATAAATTCTACAAAAAAAGTTGCTAAGGAAGTAAAAAAGCATATGTGAGTTCAGTTTCAGTAGAATTCATTTTAGAAAAAGAGTCAGTTTGTTTCTAAGACTTGGTATTTACCAGGTACAAGCAGGTATTTATGACTCTTTGCCCCAGTAGTGGTTTCTCAGTCCATGGACAGCTCTGACTTGTGTTAGAGAAAGTCTTTATGTTATAATACCTGTATTCCTCCTTTAAACATGCTGCTCTCAATAACCTGTATATTGATCTTGTTGATTTTCCAACAAGACTTACCTCAGACAAACTTTGAAGAGGTTGGCTCAGCTGGAAAGATTTCATTCTAGCTGTGGCTATCAGAGGAATTTTTTATTTCTAGACAACTCCTTACATCTGGGAAAAATGTGCAGTAGCATTTTGGCAAAACCAATTATGTTCACATGTTTTTCCTTTAGTAATAAATGAAAAATCAATTCATTCTACATGTCAGCTTCTAGTGAAAGTCAGAAATCTGTTGTCATTTTCATTATTTTGTTGTTACTAACTTAATGTTTCTCACAAAATTCCTGAGTAGCATGTTACTTTACTTTTGAGAAGCAATATTTGTGCACTCCTGCAGCTGTTTTCTCACTGGAGATGGAAACAGATAAAGATTCTATATATACTCTAAGAGAAAATAACTTGTTTCCCCTTATGTACATTTTCAGTCTAGAATAAATAGAATTGATCATAAAGGAAGGAATTTACAATTTCTTATATCCACAGTAACAAGACCTAGACTACTAGGACCTTGCATGATCTAGACTGAATTTCTTAACAATGCAAGGGTTTACTTACGTTTGAGATCAGGACAAAGCATACATTCTCCTATTCCAGATCATTTTTGCCTTGGAGCCTTGGAAAAAAAACCCAAACAACAAATTAACCCACCCTAATAATAGTGCAACACACCTGGTAAGAAAAAATACCATGTTCATTACAAAAAAAAAAAAACAAAAAAACCAAAAAAAAACAACCAACCAACCAAACAAAAAAAACCCCACAACCTTTCAATAATTTGCTATTCAGCCATATTTCAGTAATTGCTATCATTTATATTTGATGGTTTAGGAACCTTTCTCTCCTTTTTCAGCCTCCTCCCCCACCCTTTTTTTTATATATTGAGTGGTTCTTGAAATGAAATGAAGAGTTAGAGATGGCAGCATGTCAGGAGAAAGGATATGTAAATAGTAAGCCCAAATATTCCTTCAGTCCCTAAGGAGCAGAAGCAATCAAAGACATTGTTTCTGACTCGCTCAATTAAAAATATTCTAAGCAAAGGTGCCTAGGTTGAGAAAGCAGCCAGGTTGAGAAATGTTTTAGAAAGTTCTAGTTCCAAAGTGACAATACAGAAAATATTACAAATGGAAACGAAATCAAATATTCAAGCACATAAAGAACCGATTTACCTTTAAAACCAGTAATTTCATTGCCTGTGTCAGAAAAACACCCCGCAAAATATGAATTCCAGTTCTGACATGCAGTCCTGGCTAAAAGTTCAAGGAATCTAGCATCCCTGAAACAAGGTAGGATATCACAGAATTGCAGGAAAATTCAGGTTGTCAGAGACTCCTGATATTCATCAAGCCCAGACACCTGCTCAAAGCAGAACTAACTTCAAAATGGATCAGTTTGCTTAAGACTTCTAGGTCAGTTTTGAAAATCTCCAGGAGCCTCTGGAAAACACAGCCTCATGTAACTTGCAACTGGATCATATATTTTCCTTTTTCTCCAGGCAGGAATTGCCATACTATGTTCAGCCTATTTCCTCTCTATTTTCTAATGCACCTCAGAGAATAGTCTGATTCTGACTTTCCTATTCCCCCACTTTCTGCAGCGGGTGAATATGGAGTAATTTCTAAAGTCACAGGTTGAGCATGCATGTAAGCAAGTTTTATAGACATAACCTGAAGGACTGTGTGAAAGCTACTCTTCTTTCCCAGCCCCACCACAGTCAGAAAAGGATTTGTGGTGAATATTTTGCAATCATCTTATATTAATTTTCCAATAAGAAAATTTTAGTCTCCACTCCATTACGCCCTAGCATCCTCCACTTACTCTTTCTGAATGATACTATTTCACTAACCACTGAAGTAGTTAGCTTTTTTTCTCCCCTTCCTTTCTACTAACAACCATAGCATATAAAATATTGCCCTTTTTTTTTTGTCTCAAGAATTTTTTGTCTCATCATTTTTTTGAGTCTCATGTGGTCATGATTATTTGGACCTGAAATAATTTCAGTACTGCCTTGGAGCAAAGATTCAGTTGGCATAAGTTTTTCTCACAGCACACTGCACAATAGAGCTGGCTCTGGTGTTTCTGATTTCCCAGCCTGCTTGTTTGACTAATTAGATGTTGGGCTCTGTAGATGGTTTTGAAGTTGTTTATTCCCTATCTAATGACATTACATGTGTCACAGCAACTGGTAATCTGAGGTGCTCACCTTAGAAAATACACAGGAAACATCTAGGGTTAGACATTGCTAGTATGCAGAGAGCCTTGTTTTTTCTTTACCAAAATAAAACATCCTAGAAAGAGAGGGAAAGAAAGATATAAATTAAAACATATTAATACTCAGGCATCCATTACATAGATTACTAATACATGTTCAGTATATCTGAGAGAGGAAACAAAGGCACTGCCTCTGCTTGTGCACATCTTCCCCTGTTCTGCAATGTTGACTTGCAGCATTTTATTCAATTTTGGGCAGTATCAACTTTTTAGTTTCTAGAAGTTATCCTAGTAGTCTGTAGCTAAAAGTAAAGGTATATTTGTAATAAGGAAACGATAGCTTTGGGTTTTTCAGTGGATTCTAGATTTATTTCATACTTTTCTCATAAAGTGGTTTTGCATTCCAAATGTTCACATCTGGCAGCTGCCCAAGTGAATGAGCCCTGCCAGCTCAAAGACGCTCTGCCAGAACATTAATATTCATGTTGCATTTTGGTCTTCTCATTTGTGTACTTAACTCTCTGAGACACAGGAAGGTCTGTGGGGAACATTGATGTGGGAGCTTCAGCCAGTTATGCATCAGAATTTCACTTAAAAAACCAGAGAAGAATACAAATTTTAAAAGCATAGGCCTACTGCTGCCCTTAGAGAGGTTTATTAAATAGTAGCTAATAAGCATCAGGTGGGACTATAACCTGGAAGTTGCTGAAGCTGTTGACTATCCTAGCTTTAACCCAGAAGAGAGCTAGGATTGTAGGTTTGTGCTACAGTTTCTGGAAGATGCTTGAGAAAATGTTATCCAGTTCCTACAAACATCTGTAATGAGGAAAGTGAAATATGTTTCACCTTCCAATTGAAAGCAACTCACAAGCAAATCTCTTTTTTAACCCATCAGAGGTTATGTTATATGAACTTTTGGTGCATTAGTTTATGAAAGCAGATTCCAATACACACATTCTAAATGAAATTTATTGGAAAATATATTATTTATAATGTAAAAATTTATTTCAAAATACATTTTTCTATAATATAATAATTTTGGAAAAAAAATATTTTTGTGTGATGTTATTAGCATTCCCAAAATTTATCCTTGCATCCTCCATACCTTTAGGAATACCTTTTGTTATATTCTCTGTAAAAATCAAGACATTATGTAGTAGCTAGAGGGTGGTTAGAGGAATTTTTTATGTCTCATATATGAAGAACAGTGGTCCAAACCTACAAAGTATTCCTAGAACTCCAGTTAAACTGAAAGTAATTGTGAAAGATCCTCTAGCAAAATAACATGGGTATGGAGAATGCTTATAGTCCTTCATTCTAAAGAGGTTGTTTTCCAACACTTATATAAAAACAAGATTGACCAAATATTCCCTGATTCTTGCTCCTGTAGTCCTATTACTTTAACTCCTTATTGTTTGTCAATTTAACTTCTTACTGTTTGTCTCCTTTATATAGAGATAAAAGATTTAACTTTTACTTTACTTCTTACTGTAGTTCTAAAAAGGAAAAAAATAAAATAAACTAGCTTGTTGTGTAGAGAAAAGTTTGGAAAAAGATTTTGATTACAACCATGGTTCACTTTAACTGAAAAGTGACTAGCAAACAAAAATTTGAGAAATGGGACATGACATGTCATCAAAAAGAAAAAAAATTCCAAGTTCTTAAAAAGATTTTGTCAAAATACAAACAGTGGGCTGTGACTAAAATGGCATTTTGAGAGATTAACCTTTTTTTGACTTCAAAATTTTAGAGAGATTTAGCTATCATTGGCAAAAAGAGTTATAAAAAGCATCGGACCTTTATTTTAGCAGAGGGCAAAAGGATAGGTCAGGGTACTGATAGCTGCTAGGAGAAGGTAACACAGCCCCTCTGAGCTTGACTATCTTTTCTGCCCAAGAGTACAAAGCAGGGATTTTTATGACAGTTTAACCTTTTTCAATCTTCATGAAGAATGCACAGCAAGTAACCATTTGCTTTCGGAACTTATGCACCACAGAAGATAAAGTATTTTTTAGGATGAATAAACCTCTGCTAATGTTTTAGATTTTTTATCTAAAAAGCAGTGTTATGCTCATAAGGCATACACAAGAGCATAGCATTTGCCCAATATTGCTGTGACAAATTCAGCTTGTGTTAAAAAACAAAGATTTTAAGAATCCATTCCAGACCCCCCATCTAGTTTGGAAAAGCAACTTGGTAATTTCAGACTATTTACACAGACAATTTTTATTCAATGCTGAACATGTAAACTGTAAAGAACCATTTGCTCTTGTGCTATTTTGGTCAGTCACCAAAGAACACTTTTCCATCACACTTTTGCGGAGAAGCCCCTGTAACAGATTTCTTCTGGATTTTTTAAATCAAGGAAATGTATTGTGTACTTTATTAGTAGCACATCTTTTTTACATCAACTGATGGAATAGAGACAGAAAAATCTAAGACAGGCTCGTGCTAGAGTCTTTTCTCTAAAGGCACATACTTATATGCTGTGGAATTAGCTATCCCATGGAATTAGCCACGGGAATGACTTGACTCCTTTCAGACACATATGCCTATGAAATTATTTATGTACTTTCAGATATTCATAGCATTCTCTAGACCATGATCTCATTTTCTTATCTTGAAATATTTTTCCAGAAGAAATCTGACTCTTGTTTTCCTGTACCAGGTTGCACTAAATAGATATATATTTTCTCTTTGGCTACAGAAAATTAAACACTCAATCTAGATAAGTGGTATTCTTCTGCTGCTATAGAACTTTGTGGGATTACATGGAAGGCTTAATCATTAAATAATTATGCAATGAACAAAGTGATTGATTTTTTCATCTAGTTGGTGGCAAATGAGAAAATTATAGCATAGCAACAATATTTTAAAATAGAGTGGTTTTTCCAGTCCATTTCCAAGCTGTGTGCACCTGTATTATTAAAACAAATACCTATTGAGTAGACCTATTTATGCATCATCATTTGGTGTTTCTAGTACTCAAAGCTGATAGTTGTCATTTCTTTTTGTCTCAATACCATGGCTGCCTCGCTGCTCAGGCAGTCCACAGAAAACTGTATGAGTGAAATTCTGGCCTGCAATTACCTGATTTTTAGTTGTGAAGGAAGAAGAACCTTTACTTCATTCTAAAAATGACAAAATTTTTCATTTCCCCTTAAAATGGTGGGCAAGAAGAAGAAAACGACCACAGTGGTGGACAATAACTATGAATGTGGTATAGCTAACAAAGACAGTGCAGCACCACAATTCCATTTCAAAACCAGTACAGGTATCAGATGTGCTAAAATTGGGAGCAGATTATATTTATGAAAACTTAATAAACCAAAGTATGCCTTTTCCAAAACATGTAATTGACTTCATTGGTATATTGGTATATTGTGGTATATCAGGATATTGTAGGCTACCATCCACCCCAGTGCCAAAATCTCCTGTTTTTCCAAAAGAGTGGAAATTATTGCAGTAGAAAATACATTAAATCAATTTTTAAAAATGGCTAATGTCTTCTGGGAGAAATTTATTAATTCTCACTGCTCCATGTTGTACAGTAAAATGTGTGTCCTTTGGACTCAGTAAATTACATAAAACATGATGCAAGAAGCAATATAATTGTACAGTAAAAAGTCAGATATATATATAAATACAAAAAGCATCTACAGTAGTGGTGAGAGTTCTCTGGTAAAATTACAACACTTATTTAATTTAGAATTATATAAATTTGTGGAGTATGGTATTTCTTAGGACCAGGAGTACATCAGAATCATTAAACAAATATTTTACAAATTAAAAAAAAAAAAAAAGTGGATTTGGCTACTTTCTTCATTCTTTCATCAAAAGAACCTAAACACAAAACTGCAATACTTAAAATTACTCCTTTTCTGTAAATTAAACTGTTCTTGAAAATATTTGCATGACAAGTGAAAAGAAGTGTCTTTTTGGTTTTTTTAAATCTTTTCAGGTTTCTTGGGAAAAGGCAGTTTCAGCTAAGCTTGTTATTTCTGCAGCTCAAATGCCTACAACTTAAATATTTGTAAAGAGTGAGAAAAATAACTCCATTTTCCATGGCTGATTCTGAAACCTTTGTTCCCTTTCTTTGAATAGGCGTAGGCAAACATGTAATTTGTCCTGTCTTTTGTCTAATTGCAAACAATAGATTAAGTTCAGCTGAACATGCAAGGGAAAAGACAAAAGCAAACATAGTCAAGCACTTTCCATTAGCTGGATTTTTTTTTTCCCTGAAAATGCCAGACTGTGGTGAAGCTTTTCTTCTCTTTGTTTTAATAATCATATCCAGTGGGTATAGCTCTCAAGGAAATTGAAAGGTCAAGAAATGCACACACTGATGGTTGGGATGGTAGCATAGGCTTGTACATCTTCTGCTGGAAGCTTTTGTATCACAGCTGCAAAAAGATGCAAACATTTAAATTATTGAAGGAATAATCCAAATGGCTTTTGAGATATAATTTCTTCCCAATATATAATCCAAATCTACCATTCTGTTTCAGTTTAAAGCCATTTCTCCTTGTCCTGTCACTGCATGTCCTTGTAAAAAGTGCCTTGCCAGATCTGTTGTAGAATCCCTGGAGCCTTCTCATCTCCAAGTTGAGAGGCAGACCAAGCAGGGAACACTGAAGCCCACAATACTTGTGTGTTAGCTAGTGTGGATAAAACCCTTGCACTGTAATTCTTAAGTGTGAAGAAAACTACAGAAAATTGTACCACAGAGTAAATTTCATATGACAGAATCATACCCTGCATCACCCCTTGTTATGTAATTTCTGCTTGTAAAGCATAACAGATTTTTTTCACTGACTCCCCTGAGATATAGATTACACTAGATTTACTTGAAAATTTACTTAAGATATACTTCTCTGACCAATTTCCTTATATTTCAATTGTGTTTTGTGATAGGTATTAGATGTGGTCCATGGCAGTCTGACCTTTTGATCAGATCACAAGTTCACATACAGGCAACTAGAAAATTCATGTGGAGGGAAACAAGCAGCTTAATATGAAAATTCAATTCATTGAACACTGAAGTGTTCATAACACATAGGAGTGTGATGTCTAGTTTTACTGAAAACCATAAATATGTATCTTAATTTGATACCCATACCTTAAGGTTGTCATATTGTTTTGAGTTAGAGTTTCTGACTTGAAAAACTGCAGGAAAATCCAAAATTTCATTTAAATAAGTCATACTAGCTTCAATCTTTTATTGAACTTCTGAGTAAAAGTGTGGTTCTTATAAATTTGAGTGATCACAAAGTTCATCAACAACACAGGAAAGGCCATTTCATTTATATCCTCTGTTCTTTGGAGACATGCATTCAGCACTCTAGAGATGTAATGAACCTTCTTTTCAGAATTGCTATATTTCTTATAAAAAAGGTTTGTAATAAAACAATTATTTCACAGAAAAAAGGATGTGATTTCCTACACTCTAACTGGCCTCTGCTACACAAGATTTTAGTTTTGTTAAATATTAGCAACAGACAAGTAGATTTTTGCCCAATTTATTGTATAAGGAAATAATATTAAAAAATCAGGCTTTTTACTCTACCAGGGATTAAATTTGAAAAATAAAAACCCAACAAGATATATCCAACTTTACTAGCTCTAATTTTATTAGAAAAATTCAGTGATATAAAAAAAAAAACCAAACCAAAACAAAACAAAAAACAAAACAAAACAAAAAAATAACCCCAAAAAAACCAAACCAAAACAAAAAAACCCCAGAAACAAAACCAAACCAAAAATCTGCTCTTAGAAACATTTCTTAGAAGGTTTACAATGGGACACTGTAAAGCAAGACAACAAAAATGAAAATTGACTTTCATGGTGAAAGGGACATGTGAAGTGAAGGAGTTACTTCTTGTCTCCAAACCTCACTGTATCTGAGCTTTTTTTTTCCCCATAGAAATGAAATTCTTTGATAATTTCAGTCAAATACATACATGATTTTTTGATGTTGATGGCATGCTTTGGAAAAGGCATACTTTGGCTAAGTGTTTGTAAATATAACTTTTCTCCCACTTTAGCATATCTCCCCACCAGATAAACAACTTAACTCTCAAAAAATCTTCCCAGCATCTGTAAAGGAATATCTAAAATTCCAACTGTTAAATGTTATAGATGTGCTGTGGTTGCTGACAGTCTGGTCAGAGAGAAAGTTAGATAAACTTTCCTAGGCATTGCTCTAGGGAGTTTTGTGAAAACTCAGAGCAAATTAAAATAATCCTTAATCTTTGCATCTGGTGTTTTGAACTGGTTGTTTACTTGTAAGATGTTTACAAGAAGGGTGTTGCTCCTAATTATGTGAGGAGTGTTGATTGAGGACCAATCAGGTCCAGCTTTGTCAGAACAGTCTATAAAAAGAATATGATGTCTAATAAACTCAGCATTTGCCTTCTGAGAACATAGGAGTCTATGTCGCTTCATTCACTCATCCCCAATACAACAGTGACAATGTGCTTTTGTTTTCCTTTAACAATTGTGTAATTTGGAAGAAGTATATTAAATCTAACTGTTTAGCTATTTTTCATAGTGGAATATGTTGGTATGAAAGGATAGGCTTGCTATGTTTTGCTGAAGCAGAACAGACAGTGTGAGAGTGATCATGAGATTAAATGGTGTATTAAAAACAGATGAGCTTTGGCACAAGAAGTGGCTCTCCTGTGTTCCTGATCACTTTGATTCCAGTGTTCAGCAGAGCATGAATGCAGTAAGGACAGAAATGTTGTGTTTTGTCTTGCAGTAAGCTAAATAAGGCTTTATATTTTGCATAGTCAAATCTCTATCTGAATTAGAAACTGTGCTCTATACAGGAAAATACGGATTCTGATAATTAATGTGTGGTTTGGTATAATCTAATTCGAAATGCTTTTAGAAATAGGAGGATGCTTGTCTGATAATGCTGAAGAACAGAATATCAGACAATTTGCATGGTTGCATTGGCTTTGCACAGCCTGATTTTTGGGAACAGGGGGACCACAGTGGTGGCTTATGTAAGAAGCTGCAGGAAGCTGCCTCCACATTTGGCAGAATCAATTCCCAGTGGCTCCAAAGATGGACATGCCATTGGCTAGGGCTGGGCCAATTAGAAATGGTGGTAACACCTCTGTGATGACATATTTTAAAAGAAATCAAAACAAAAGTTGTTGCACAGCTATAATTGCAGCTTGAGGAGAATGGAGTGAGATGCTTTGAGGAGAACTACTCTGCAGACACGAAGGCCAGTGCAAAAGGACGGGGAGGATGTTTTCCAGATTCTGGAGCCAGGATTCCTCTGCAGGTCATGGTGAAGACCATGGTGAAGCAGCTGTGCCCCTGCAGCCCATGGAGGTCCATGGGGATGCAGAGATCCATCTGCAGCCCATGGAGGAGCCTGTTCACAGTGGAGCAGATGGATGCCTGAGAGGAGGCTGTAAACCCGTGGGAGACCCAAGACAAGGAGCCCTGCTCCCATGCTGGAGCAGCCTGTCCTGGAGGACTGCACCCTGGGGAAGAGTGACCCACACTGCAGCAGTTTTGGGAGGACTGTTTGTCCATGGGAAGCAGTTCACAGGGAGCTGCTGCTCGTGAGATTGGAGCCACACTGGAGAGGGTCACAGAGAACTGTCTCCCGTGGGAGGGACCCCACGGTGCAGCAGGGGAGCAACTCCTCTCCCTGAGCAGTGGGAGAAGGTTATGAACTGACCATAATCCCCCTTCCCTACCTCCTTGCACTGCTGGTGTAGCAGTTAGAGCTGGGAAAGAGGGAAGGGTAGGGGGATTTAAATGATGTAAAACCAGCACATGGGAAAGTCTTTTTAAGGGTTTGTTTTACTTCTCTGATTTTGCTAGTAATAAATTCACTTTGTATCTCGAAGTTGAGCCTGTTTTGCCTTTGATGGTATTTGATGAGCAATCTCTCCTGGTCCTTAACTTATGAACCCTTCATTAAATTTTCTCTCTTCTGTTCTGCGGCAGAGGGGACTGAGTGAGCAGCTTTTGTGGGTATCTGGCATCTAGCCTGGGTCAACCCATGACAGTGGTGGATTTCTATCTGAACTTTGTCACAGTCAGGTCCTGTTTATTTTTGAGCACTGAAATAAGGGGAATTTCTTAAAAACTCTGAACAATTATGCAATTTTTTGATGTACCACAAAATCCATTGTGAAACTTATTTGGGAAGACAAGTAGCTTGTGAACTAAAGCATTGAACAAATCTTATACTGCATGAATGAGATTTTTCAGGACTGCCTTAGCAACCACCAAGCAACAATCAGATGATCTGGTATCAAGGATAGCTGGCAACATGGAACAGCTTGATAGCAGCTGAGATCTGATGGTTTGTAATGTGTAGGAGGTGATTACTAATTCAAATTAGAAAGCATTGGCATGTGCTTGTTTAAGATAGGAAAAACACAATGCTAGCCTAGAAACCATTACATTTCATAGGCGTGCATAGCAGCTTCACCAAATCAACTCATTGCATCAACTGTTGCCACTACAAGGAAATTAAATCCTTCAGGAAATGACAGTGTGAGTTCTACAAAGTCAATAAGCATTTCTGTGTCCAAGTATATATGATGAGTGTTATGATTTTTTTTTTTTGTTTCCCTCAACTTTAAAGGCAAGAAGTTCCTATAACTGTTTTTCTGTAGGACAGTTTCAGAGCCTGTCAAATGCTCTGATGTTAGTGTCAGGCTTTGTCTCATATAAAGTTGTCACACATACCCAGGTGCTTTGACTGTTACCATTCCTAAAAGGTGAGTATGGAAAACAAAACGACCCATGAAAATCGCTCTTTATGACTGCACCTGCCAGTGCTGATTCTGGTAAAGGAGACCATCAACACCTCACAGCTGTTTCCTGCATCCTCATCTTCATGGCCTGTTTCTTGTCCTAGCTCTTGTGGTTTTATCCTGGGTTTTTGTGTTTGGGGTCTGTTGTTGTATAAATAGGATTATCTGTTCTGAAGCTGGACCTATTGGCGTTAGGATAGGAAGAAGCAGGAAGGTGTCCCAAGCAGGGGTGGAGAATGAAGTCCCAGAAGAAGTTCTGCCACTTGTGACATTCTCTTCCATCCTTTCATTTCTCTCTTCCTTGGTGGAAATATTTCTCTCAGTGGAAAAAAAAAAAAAGTTAACTGGCAAAGGCTGTCAAGAGATGAGCAGGGACAGCTGGTGACAGTGCAGTCTGGCATGTTCTCCTTGTATATAGTAGTAGCTGATTCACTGGAACATGGATTTCCAGAAAAGGTCAATCCATCTAAAACATCCGAATCACCTGTCCAGAAATGCTAGACCTAAATTGGTATGAGCTTTCTAGTAGTGACAGGATAACCTCAGCTGCAGGCTATTATTCATCAGCCAACCTTCACCTTTCTGTTGCTTACTTGAAATAATAACATATTCTTCTCTGCTTAGAGTAAAAATAAATATTTTACTTGTACAGGGATGTCAGGTTAAGCCATTCTGAGTTTGGGTTACCAAATAAGGAACAGATCAGACTAAATCAGTAGTTTACAGAAGTGAAGTTCAAACATCCATACTAATCCACACACCTGCGTGTTCCCACATGTGCTGTTTATTTTATTCACTTTATAAATTATTTTTAAAAGAAAAACCTCCATTCAAAGTGAGTAATTTTCCCAATGGATATTACATCAAATTTTCTGGCTTTAATTCAGTCAGGTAATTATATTATATTGTCCATAATTGTTATTCTAATGATGGAAAAGCCAATATTTGCATAAAAATATCTTGATATATTATTAAAATTTAGGTTTAAAGACATTTTTACCATGAGTGTGATGCACTAGTGAGTTGACGGCTTGCTTGTACTTCCCTTTCAAACATTTTCTGTGGACCATTATTGGGTGTGATTTCTACCATAACTGGCAGTGTAATGACAGCATCAATAAGTCGACTAGCTCTTTTTAAAATCCATCATGCTTAAAAGCAAAACAAAACAAAGCAAAACAAAACACAACAGAAAATATGCAAAAAATGCTCAGCAGTATGGTGTTCACTATAGACTAGTATTCCCAGTCTCTGACAGGTTTGTACAAACTTGACACATTCTTATGGCATTTGATTATTAAACTAAAAAAGATTAAATTTATTTTAATACTTCCATAAATGTAGTAAGTACAGTCTATACACAAGGTCATCTACAGGACACTAAACTTTCTGAACCCTCTGGTCTGATCCACTGAGATACAAGTTTTTGTAATCTCTTTGGGGAAAGAGTGTCAAGTCTCTCAGCAGCTCTGTCAGTATAAAAAATTGCTGTGAGTAATTTAGACATTACTGCAGTAAAAGAAAGTTAATTTGGGTTGTTTGGTTGTTATAGTAAGTTTTCTCCTGTTGAAATAAAATCAAAACTCTCCCAGAGTTTTTAGAATTGCAAATTGACAATTATCTAGCTATTAAAAGTAGGAGTGGCAGCCAACATTCCTTCACCTTGACTGGTGTCCTTAGTGCAGTCCTCCCAAATAATTTGTGGAATGGTTAGATAGCTCCTTCCCCCTGTTACTGCATGTCTGAGATCACTGCTGTCTGCCAGAAGATGCTCCACTGAGCTGAAGAATTCCTGAGGGATTCATTCACTCAGACTCCTTACCTCTCACTAAAGAAGGTTCCAAATGCAGCAGAAAGAGATGAGTCCATGAAGCAGCAGAGCTGATACACCACTGTAAGGAGGATGTAGTAAGAGCACAAATCACAGGCAGGGCTGAAGGGGAAGAGTGGTGAGGGCACACTGTGGCTTTATGTCTGAAGATGTGGAGCAGTACAGCAAATCTGGTGATGTTCAGCTGTAGAGAGGTTACGCAGCAGCAGTCGCAGATTTTTGGCTCGACAGATATAATGGAGTATTCACTTATCTAAGGTTGACTGGTCAGGTCCAAGAACATATGCTATGTAAGCAAAGAGATGTATAAATATAAAGTAGAAAATATGAGTTAACAACTATTATTTGTGGGTTTGATATTTAAACACCAGTTAATTCAATATAAATATGTAAGTAAAATCTTCTGTCTATTCAATTTCAATTAATCTTTGTTTTTAATAAAATAGATTCTTTTTAAAGTGTGTAATCATAATATGAGTTTTCTAGTGACATTTTATTTCATAGAAAATATTTATAGCCAAAGGTGGCTGGAAGTTTTAATTGATTTTTCACACTTCAGTGCAGTCAGTTTTTGCAAATACTTCTTGTGTGTTCTCAGTAGTGTCCTAAACCCAGATTTAATTTTCATGTGGCAAGGGAGTTACTGTGCCTGGAATTCCAACATAATGTTTATCATATTTTTCAAGTTTAATGTCAAATAAATTTATTTGTTCTGTGGGTGTTGAGCCTCAGTTTATATGCTCCAAGCATCTTCTGAGTTTTAAGCTGTCTACACAGCATGAATGGTGAGATAGAATCTGCATTCCTGGCCTGAGTCATAGTACCTTACTTTTCAAATCATCTAAATGAAAGAGAAAGACTACTTGAAGAATAGGTTTTTGATCCTGAGACATCAAACTCCATTTGGTTTTGAGCAGGGGAATTCTCACTGAAATTACTTTTGATGTTTTATACATATAGCCAATGTATGTATGAGGATTTATGGGATTTAGCTTACTCTATGCCTCAGAAGGAAAGCCTGATACAGTATCTGGCTAATGGTTCATATTTAGTAGATAACTTAAAAGGTAGTTCATATTTTCAACTTTCATCTTATTAGTTGACTATATAATCAACTAAAATTTCCAGGGTTTAACCATTAAAGATTCTGAAAAAGAGGATTCATGAAAATAACTGTGTGTGATATCTCTGCAGATTTTTCCAACTGATAGTGCAAATTAATAGTGTAATTGCTGCACAATTATTATTTAAGTATATTTATACTCTCCCTTTCTATTGTGCTACAGGTTTCAATATCACATGCTCAAAGATGAAATCCATGCACATTTATGAAATAAGCTCTGATATTATACATTGGCTGTGTTAAAGGGTACAAGTCAATACAGCAGAAGGGTTTGGTGAGGGGATAGTTAAGGGAAGACATGTCTTTTCTCTCAGGTCAGTACTGTAATGGAGAAGAAAAATTTGCTCTTTAGACTGAGGCAAAAACATTTGCTTTTTCTTATTCCTGCCCATCACACTCTAGCAGGAAATTCAAGTAGAAGATCGAATTTTGATTGGCTTCATGTCTGCTGGACAAATTTGACTAACATGGTTTTAAAACTGAGAACAAACTCAGTTAAAATATAAGGTGTGTCAGTGTGACAGTGGCTGGGAAAATATTCCTTCACAGTTACACGCATGGGAGCTCAGTAACCTTTCGTACACACAGGATTCAGCAGTTTATCATCGGAACCAGAGAGGCAAGGGGGAGACCAGCTTTTGCTGCCTGAGGACATCTTCCTGTAGAAGAATTTTAATTAAAATGTGTCCTCCACTGTATTTTATCTTGTCAAAGACCAGCCAGTATTTCAGTTAATACCCCTGTAAATTCCTTTGCCAAGTGTCTTTAATTTGACACAACAGCCTTGTGAAGCAAGGGGTCCTAAAGTCAAATATATATGTTCTTTCTCTGGGAATCTGTGAATGCCCTCAACAGCAGCAGCTGGAAGGAGAGGAGAGCAATGAGATTATCTCTTGATCTGATACAAATGATCCAAATATTGAATAGCTGTGTTTTTTGTAGGATCATTTTCAAGACATATTTTAATCTCTATAAAGAAAATGCATTGTTTACCCTAAAAGGTCTTTTATGTCATCAAGTTCCTGTTTGGGAGACAAAATTCCGGTTTTATTGGATATATAGGTATTTGTAGCAAAGTTGAATTTTATGTTAAAACAAAATTATGTATCCCCAGAATTCTATGTTCTCTTTATTGGAGTTAAAGCATATGTCAAATGCCAAATGACAGTTAGCGTGCCAAAGCTAGGGAGTTTCTTGTGCTCTTGCCTTTGTTGCCAGATCAGCTTACTTTTATTGAAATGAATGAAACTTTGGAATTATGTAATTGAGTTGAGAAGCTGAGGTTTTATATCTCCTCAGCACTTGGACAACTCTTAGATTGTAAAGGAAGGTGATACTGATGGAAATACAAACAGCTGAGTAATGTCCTCAACATGAAGCTCCTGTAATTGGGAATAAAATAATTGGAACTAAATAACTCTAGCACTAAAAAACCCCAAACCAAATCAAACCAAAAAACAGATTTGTCAATGTGAAAAGAAGCTCTTAGAAAGCAAAAGAACTCAGTCTGTTAGTATGGGTCTGTGCCATGCCTAGGAAAAGAAAGCTTATTTTAGCAAAGGCACAACTTATCTTCTCTGGGTTTCTGCCCCTATTTGTCTATCTTCACAGCATTCTTTAGGAAGTCTGTGGAAGAGAGCAGAGGCTTAATTAAAGATTGTCATTACTCTAAAATTTAGTGAACATGATGTACTTTAGGGGCTGCTGCAAAATTATTTTTTTCACTGCCTTTTACTATTTCACTTAATTTTCCAAAATTTCATGTTGTCTAGCAAACTGTCAGAGTTTGCTCTTGGAGTTTTAATTAATTTTATTTAAAGTAAGTAACTGAAGAAATAACCTTAATAAGCAATCTAATTTCAAAGTTCAATTTTACAGAAAAAGATAATTATCTTTTCTCTATCTGTACCATTTGAAGAGTTCTCTTAAATTTACCATGTAAAACTTATTTTTGAGATGAGAATAAGGAATAGAAAATTTAAACTGGAAAAAGTAATTCATCAGAAATAAATGAGCAAATAAAATCAATGTGAAATTTCTAGAGTGGAGTGAGAAATTTTTGAAAGGTGAGGTTGCAAAGAAAGAGCAAGAGACTTGTTAAAACATAAAAATACTCATTTTTTCAAACTCCTGAGTCACATAATGTTGCTTCATATTTAAGTTCAAATTTTCCAAGTATTTACGATTGCTTAAAAATCTGATATCAATAAATGGTCATCAGAAGGGTGCAAGGAATTCATAATTAGATGTAGGTAGTGGCAACCATAAAATCAAACTAATACCTTAATGGTTTGATAAGAAAAGAAGAACACATTTTATCACAGGAACTAGCTAATACAATAATACTTAGGTACTTAAATTATTTAAACTGGATATAGTTTATTTCAATATGTCAAATGTACTGCAATTGTAAGATGATGAATTCTCTTTCAACTCTTCCCTCCTTGGGAGGAGAACTAGAACCACAACAAAGACAGCTGGCAGCTAGACTAAGAAACAATTGACCCCAAATGGATTTTTCAGATGAACTCTTTTAGGCAAACCCCTTAAACACATGCTTTAAATATCTCATTACAGAAACAGAAAAATATTCTGTAATTAAATGTTTCTCTTGAATTGAATGTAAAGATATAATGAAACTTGGTCCTCAGAAGTTACTGAATGAAATGTGTATACTGTCTTTAGTGAAGACTGTCTTACCAGTTAATATGGATTATTATAAAGGCTTTGTGTTATTCTTAAAATCAGAAACCCGTTAAGTATGAGGAACACAGGCCAAGAAAAGGATATTTTATTTTAAAAAAATTGTGTGTGTGTACTTGCCTAGATTAGAGCAAACTTGCTAAACTAATTTATGACAGTTGTAAATCTACACGCAAATGGGAGCATGAGGAATAGCAACCATATTGCCCAAGAAAATGTCCTATTGTGATGTTATTATAGTACTAGGTCTGTTGTGATTTCTAAAAGCTATTTTAAAGTGAGTGGTTTTAGAGCGCTATGCACACAGGACAGAAGACTGAATAGCACACTGAAATGTGTTTCCCTTTAAAGACAATTGCTTATGCCGTGTATGAATGACTCTCTCTGTGATCGTATTTAGTCAAACTAATGTAAAGCTATTAATGTGGGTCAGATATATTTTGACTTCTGCACCAAGCACAGTGGAAGACCATCATACCAGTGTGAATATTCTCACTGGCTGCTGATCTGAATGCTTTAGCTAATTCATTATCCTTCTTCTGTCTCTTTGGCAATCAAATTGAGATATAATGACTATGATTCTAAAAAGACTAAGAGAGAGTATATTAGAACCAGCTTTCTCAGAACAGATGTTACACTGCAGTAGCTGGACTGAAAACAATTACTTTTCTTGCAAATTCAGATACTGTAACCTATTTTCCTATGAGCACAATATCCAGAATGAGGATTGGTTCTCACAGAAGATGGAATTATTAGACAATAAGATTCAGATTGCTTGTTTAAAAATCTTTGCATCACAGGCAGGACAAAAGTATTACAAATTTGATAGAGATCCCCTTACTGCCGTGCCTTGCAGGGGTGAGGGGAGCCCCCCAGCTGTACTTATTAAGCACTGCCAGTACTTATTAAGCACTGCCTGTCCGAGACCCCAAAGCGGTTCCCAGTACAGGTAGTCCTAGCAAGCAGTTCAGTGATTTCAGCCCTTATGTCAGCTCTTAAATGATTTCAGCTCTTTAGTGAATATCAGCTCTTTAGCTTGCTAGGTTTGCTGCAGCTGCAGACACAAGGAAGACAGAGGAGAAGCGTCGTTTGGAGTTCCACAGATTTCCTTTATTCGTGTCTTCTGTGAAGGGTTCCAGAGACAGCTCTTCCGACAAACTCAGCAAAAGTAGCTCTTTATATAAGGTTTAGGGGGATTGGAAATTGTCCAATAGTAAGGGTCAAAGGGAAAGTAGCCTATAGCCTAACAGATAGATAAGAGAGGGTGTGGAGGAGGAAGAGGGGTTTCTTTTGTCCACTCAGCATAACTTTTGTCCATTCAGCATTTCCTATCTTAGGCTGCTGACCGCCAGGGCTTTGCAGGCCCTGTGCCTGCTACACCCCCTCTTTGAGTAATTTGACTCGTCATCCAAATGATTAAATTCATAGAATCATAGAATGGTTTGGTTTGGAAAGGACCTTATAGATCATCTAGTTCTGACCCCCCTACGCAGGCCAGGAACACCTTCCACGAGACCAAGTTGCTCAGAGTCCCATCCAACCCGACCTTGTACACTTCCAAGGATGGGGAATCCACAGCTTCTCTGGGCAACCTTTCAGTGCCTCACCACCCTCACAGTAGAGAATTTCTACTTCATGTCTAATCTAAATCTACCATCTTTCTGTTTTAAGATATCCCCCCTTGTCTGCTGATCACCTTCATGGCTCTCTTCTGGACTCACTCCAACAGGTCTATGTCCTGTTTGTGTTTGTATGCCCTGGAACTGAACACAGTACTCCGGGGGGGGGGGGCCATCCATCAAATCCATATCTCACAAGAATGTTGTGCTGGGTATTGTCAAATGCTTTCCACAAGTCCAGGGAAATTATGTCAGTTGTTGTCTAATCCACCAAAGCTCTAAGCCTGTCACAGAAGACCACCAAAATTTTCAGTCATGATTTACCCTTAGTGAAGCCATTTTGTCTGTCACCAACCACCTCTTTATTTTCATGTGCTTTAAAAAAATTTCCAGGAGGATCTGGCACATGACGTGTCTGAGACCAGAGTCAAGAATGACTGGCTTGTAGTTCCTCCACAAATGAGAGAGTTTCCCATTTTTCATCAGTATGAACTTCACTGGACAGTCATGAATTCTCAAATATTCTGAAATATTCTCTAATGGCTTATCCCCTTCATCTGCCAGTTCCCCCGGGACATGAGGATGCATCTTGAACCCGATCTTATCCTACAGTTTCCACTACTCCATTCTCCCAGCCCCTGCTTCTGTCTTCTGCATCTTGCATGGTGTGGCTGGAGCCCTTGCTGGTAAAGACTGAGGAAAAAAGTCATTGAGTACCTCAGCCTTCTCCATGTCCTGGGTAACCAAGTCTCTGGTTCAAAGACTAAAATATGGTAAAAACATAAGGTTTTTGAAGATGAGTTTCAGATACATCAGGCGGTTGAAAACTGGGTGACATATTCAAGATATATTTTGTTAAGACATTCAAAAGTAGAGTTGTGGTTCAGCAAGTGGACTGTTGCTTAGTGTGAAGTTTCATGAGTGCTTAGTGATGTCATTTGGATTAAATGTAAATAAATAGCATGTTTAAAGAATGCTGTTACAGATTCAGAGTTATATATTAGATCTGTGCTTCAGGTTTAAAAAACTACTGTCAATCATCCTAGCTGTGAATGGGTAGATAGCCAGGAAATCACTCTCCTGATTTCCTTCAGTTGTAGAGAATAGTCTTTCTAGCTTTAGGTTTGTTTTGGGATTGAGCCTGAGTTGGAATTTTAAATGAAGAATGAAATGTGGATTTCTGAGAGGATAAGTATTCAGTGTCTCATGCTTTTGTCTCAGGTCATGTGGACAATCAGAAAAAAATGTGGAAAACGACTTTGAAGTCACCTCAATTATGTCAGCACTGTGCCTTCTTCAGTTTGACATAAGTGTGGAGATCCTAATGGATTTCTGAGACATGTCAGGACAGATCCAATTAGTTCTTGTAAAAGGGTAGAAAGGGGTTTCTTACCCAAAAAAACTGCCTTGTGGAAGGCAGTATCCTAGTTCTGCCATGAAAGGTTCTAATTTTCTCTAGGTTGTAGCTAACAACTTTGTTCATGTGATATCACCAATGAATAGATAGGACACCTTTAGGTTGTCACCTACAACCTGGTGATGTAACACCATAAGTAATCCAAGCATCCAAGCACAAGTATTCATTGCTGTTCTACTGAGCCTTTTTTCCTGAGAGAATGCATCTTGCTCTCTAAGAAGTACACCTTGTGTGCAGCCCTGGAATAATCATTATGAATAACCAATAAATTTTCTCTGTCTTTAAGACTGTTCTTGATCTAGAGGCAATCTTAATCCATACCTTATGTCTTGGGGATTAGTTCAAGGTACTTGTCCAAATGCTGTACAGAACCATCTTTCAAAGGTGGACTCTTTGGTATTGTTAAAAAAGGCCATCCCCTTGTGGGAGAAATGATGAGCATCTTGAGGCTACCAGAAGACTAATTAATTACTTTATTATATTATATTATTCTACACTATATTACACTATATTACTACATCTTAACTGAACAAAATCTCGTGACCGTCTGCTGACTGACAGTCTGGACTACACTTGGCCCTGGTAGGCCAAGGAAACAAAACACCATCACTTTGGGTAAACACAGTGCATTCTACTTCAGCACAACACAGGAACAGCAAATGAGATAAGATTGTTTCAATAATTCTGTTCTCTGCTTCTCTACCTGCTTCTCTCAGGTTCAGAGAATGTGAATCCCACACTCTGGAAAATTTAATTTCAATTTAATTGCACAATCAGAGAAGCAGGAAGGAGTATATGAGTACTCCTGTAAATTCCTGCACAGAGTTAGGTACTGGGAGACCAAACTGTCATTAATCAAATAGTGGTTGTAGGAGCGTTCATTGTATGAAGACACAATGAATGAAAGAAACTTAAGTCAGAAGAAAATTTTGTAGAATTGTTTCAATTTCATTATTTTTCTTTCTTTTTTTTAATATTGGCTTTCAACTTCTGCTAGAGGAATTTGTACAAAGTAGTTATGTATCTAACAATCAATGAAATGGCCTTGTTTGGACAAATAGCCTTGCTTGGACAAATAGCCTAATTTAATGCCACATTGCCATTAGGTTGTTCTTTCTATTAATCATTTCCAATGCATTGCAAAGCAAATTGACCTCTAAAAACTAGGGAATCACTTTTATTATATTCTATTATCTGTGCTTTGAATATTCCTCTTTCAAATTCAGAAAGGAGACTCAGGAAGAAGGAAGTACTTATTACTGTGAAATTCTGTTCTAAAGTATGGGTTAAGTAACATTCTAGCAATGATTCCAACAGCTGAATGCCAGAATGATGAGCTTTTATCGTATGGAAAAGCTTCTTAATTATGTATTCCATAATGCTCTAAAATTAGTTGGATGGCCTCTTTTCTGACTATTTACCATTTTTCAAAACATGTTCTCTAGTATAATTTTTGGTGTCACAGTGATCATGGCTACCTTCTTACACTGAATTACAGTAACACAGAATAACAGTAATTTTGCACAGAATTGTTGGGATAACAGCAGTTGCTGCCAGAACATTTTCTCACAACAACCAAAATTTCAGCTTTACTTTTACTTTTGCTCCACTAAAGAACAGTGATAGTTAGGAGAGGTACAGAGAAATGCTGATTGTTGATAACACTTGTGTATGCAATGATTTTATGCTCTCTAATGTGCAAAATTCTTTCTTTAACATAGCTGACATATGGAAAAGATACAGTTATACTCCTTCACCTACTCATGTTTAATACATTTATTTAATCTATCTAGCCTATCTACTTCAAAATAAGCATGCCAAATTAAAAGGAGATGATTTTCAGAGGGAGGGAATATGTCTTTATATTCAGTGGAGATAGGACAAGGAGTGGTGGCTTAACACTGCATCCTGTCCAGAATGTCAGCAAAGACCTGCCAGAAATTAGAAAGGTTGTGGCACCATCATCATGACAGGCAGTTTGAAGTGTATTTAAGGTATTTCTGCTCCTGTTGATCTGAAGTTCTTTGTCTCTGAATACAGACACATGGGAGTAGTTCCAAACTCACCTTTTTTGAATCAAGTTCAGCCCTTTCTTTCTGTGGTCAAGATTCTGAACTGTCACTTCTCTGGGCCAGAAACTTTTTTTCCTATTTTTCGTACATGCACAGCAAAATACTTCTCTGAAGATTATATGTTTCTTCAAAATTTTTGATTTCCGTATGTATTTGTTCATTTTCTTGCAATGTCTAGAGCCCTCTGCCTCTTCCTGGTTGCTTTGGGAATATTTACCATGGTTTTGTTATGTCAAACATTGCTTTTTTACCCAGAGGTTGTCAAGTTTGTCTGCATATTGTGTTGCATGGTGTGCCTCACCTGGAAAGATAACATTTTTTTTTTCTCCCCCAGGAAACTAACAGTCATATAAGTTAATAACAAATGCTATAACATATATCCATATAGTCCATAGCAAGGGTTTTGTTTGTGGCTTTACCTCTGCAAGCACAGGGGAAGTGCTTTACTTCATTTCTACAATCACCAGGGATTCCCTGGCTGCCTGATTACTCCAGAGCCTTTGATTTGATCAGAGCTGTGCCTTTGCTCCCTGAAAGCATCCTTAATGAAAAGAATACTTTGGGAGCTATGAAGGAACTCCTCAAGAAAAGAGAAAGCATGGGGAGGGAGGAAACAATGAGGAGACAGTCTTGCCAAGATAATAAGAAGGAGCGAAAGCACCCTGTTAGGAGAGGAGAGAAATATGATTATGCAGCACCAGAACTGCAGTAGCCTCTGCAGAACAGAGAATAATAGAAGCAATACAAGAAGACAGAATTTTCCCTTTGAAACCATTGATGGGAGACTCCCTATATAGGCCTGCAGATCTTTATTTAATATCTCACAGGTGAATTATAAATTGCATTGCCTTTGAGAAAGATTTTGAAGGAAGGGGCATGAATCCTACTTTTATTTTTATTTATTAAAATGAAATGAGCACTGATTTAACCAATGTAATTCTTCAATCAAATAAGTTAAATTTAAGTTAAACAATCAAAATAATTAATAAATCCTTTGCAAGTCTGTAATGCTGGTTTAAATGGCTAAATTTTGAAATAGTTTAGTAAAAATTAATACTACAGTTTTAATGTGTTTGCTTGTCAGACATCTCCACTATCTACACCAGTTAATACTTTCAGAGTAGCTCTAGGTCTTAAGAATGAATTCCTTGGCTGATCTATATTCTGGTAAATCTGGAAAGCAATACCTTTTTTCAATCATCATATTATCATCAAAAGTAAGATGATGGCTTGTGATAGTCACTTTTAGAACAACACAAAGTCCCTCATTTTTTCAATCAGTATAACAATTCTGAAAGTAGAGAACTCATATTAGGTGTTTTCCCAAAAAAATTCTTAGAACAACAAAACATTCAGAGTGATACTTCTAAAATAAAACCAGTATTAAAGAAAAGAGCTGTTGTAGCACAGTGGGATGAAGGCTTTGTTGTAGGCACATGCAAAATTCATGAGTATTACAGGCTTGATATTTTCAGTTCCTTTATCCTTTCCTGAAAACTGTAAAAAGAAATATACTTAGAGAGGATGTATACCGGCAAACAAATAACTGAATGGCAATCTAATATCCTGGCTAAGTGGTATCACACATAAGCTCCAGGACAGATGGTGGTTTGTTGTCTAAATCTTGCAAAAGGACTGGGGCATGAACACTACTCTGGCAG
Source organism: Urocynchramus pylzowi (assembly GCA_013397555.1). NCBI lineage: Eukaryota > Metazoa > Chordata > Aves > Passeriformes > Fringillidae > Urocynchramus > Urocynchramus pylzowi. The sequence goes on from VZRH01008156.1 coordinate 68,887, forward strand.
GAGCTGAAGTGAGATATTTTTCCCCATGGGGATGCAAAAAATCTGTCATAATACAGAGGGTGCACATCCTGTCACTCTCTCACTGGAGATGTCCTCTTCCTTTTGCAATGTGGTCATACATTTGACTCTGGAGGCTTTCCATCACCACACCTTTTTCTTACCATTTCTTAGAGACAGCAATACTAACAGATGATTCAGAAAATAGTAAGTTTAATTTCTCTACCACTATTTGGGAGTTGACAGAAAATAATAAAAATAAGAATAATTCTACCTCTCTCACTCAAACTATGCCATATACTGAAGCTCTGAAAAGTGAACCGTTTTCACTGCAGTTTTTTTCACAGTTTGCATATATATTAAATCACTTTTTATTTCATATATGAAGCAATAAAACTAATGTGATGAGCTGATTTCTTCATGAAAGGTAGCTTGGACCAATTCTTAGTATCCAAAAAATGGTCACAACCTGGTTTTGTAGTAGAAGTATTTTTTCTTCCTACTTACATAATCTGAAATGGAATGAGCCAATTTTGTTTAAGCATGATTTTAAAGACTTTCTGTACATGTCTTAACATGAAAATTCTAAGTACCTTTTCTCTCCTCAAAACACATGTGGTTTTTATTTTTTTTTTTTTACCTTTAAGAAGTTAAACAACACTGAAAGTACCTCTATGATATTCTAGTGTTTTAGTTCATGAATGTCTGGAACATGAGGCTATGTGACTATGTTAAATATTTGAAGACAGAAAACACCAATATTTTTTGTACTTACCTCCTGTGATGAACAAGACTGGCTAGTATTTTGAACTTCCAGTGTGTCTCCTTATTCCAGAAAAGATAGGGAAAAAATGCCTACCTCTCCCCTAAATGAGGAAAATGCCCTACATAGATTGCAGAGAAGATATAGGAGTGAAGAATGTTCTTACAAAAATCACAGATGTTCATCACAAGCACTCAGGAAAAACCACAGCCAAAACTGGCTGCAGCACATCCATTGTTATCTATAGCTGGTAGCTTATCTGAACTTTACTCTTATCACTATACATTAAGAGTGAAATTTTCAATGCTTAGAAAGAGCCTTGGCTTTGCCACAAAACCTACTATATACATTCATATATTTCTAAATATCTTTGTCATTTCTTTTTAAAACACTTAGGAGAAAAACCATAAGCCGTTACCAATGTGAGGAAAGTAGACATATTTCAGATGCTTTCAATACAAGTTTCAGTGTTGGCCATTAAGACAGTGGTCAGATATAATTTTGTGGCTCCATTTCTCAGAGCAGCTGCTTTGACTCTTCCATTAAGCTGAGTGTGATAAAACATCAGTGGAGACAACTCCTCAGACCTGATTTAAACACCCTTATTCCTCATATTTTCTCTAGTTTCCTTACATTTAGTATTTTATTCCTGAAGAACTCCCAATTAAATTAATGAATAATGCTCCATTGAAGTTCTGCAGACTGCCCACATGAGAAAGGACTACCTAGTTTAATTAAGAAAGATGGTGTTGGATCCATTTACTTTATGATTTACGGTGTAGTTCAATGGGAATCCTTCCAAAGCAGTCTCATCCTTCCCCACCTTTTCCTCTCACACTTCCCAACTCACACATGGGTATAACAGCAGAGCTTTGAAAAGGTTACTTAAAATACCAGAAGAATAAGCTTCTTAATTGAATTTGTCTAACTACATTAGTCACTGCAGAAGTGAAAAAAAATATCAAATATCTGAGTGTAAACATATACAAACAGGGGTTTATATCTAGATAAATATGGATATGTATGTCTATATATATCTACATATCTCATTAATGTATTTTAGCTATACATTTTTGTCTGGTCTTCTTTAAAGTTGAAGTTAAATAATCCTTCACAAATACTTTTAAAATTATTATTATTTTTATTATTTTATAATGTTATCTTGGATATACTTTCACAAAGTGAATTGGTGATGAGTATCAAACATAAAGAAAAATATCTCATGAAGGTTAACTTGAAAATTTTAAGATCTGATAGGGTGTCTACTTCATCCTCATGATGAAATGAGACCTGTCAAATATTTTTTTTTGTTGTCCATTCCATCCAGTGGTCCTTGGTCTGGGCTGTCCCTGGGATTCAGGAGGCCAAGACTCAACTTTCATCCTGAAACAGACTTTGTGAGAATTATAATTCTCCTGGGTCTGCTAGGTGAGTACTGATGGATGCTGCTGTTTAAAAACAGCTGTTTCTCAGACAAGCTTTTCTTGACTTTTCAGGAAATAGTCAATTTCTATGAAAATTGCACTTAGGCAAATCATTAAACATTTGCTGACGAGAACAATTTGATAAAGAATTTTGCAGATAATTCAGATCGTTTTATGCAGCACAGAAATCAGCATCACAAAACTGCTGGTTTTATGAATAATTTGGTTTTTTTGGGTTTTTTTTTGGTTTTTTTTTTTTGTTTTTTTTTTTTTATTTTGTAAAATGGGATTGTTGGATGCTTCCAAGAGATAGCAAGTAAAAAAAAAGTAACATTCTGAGATATGAATTTGGAGATAACATATAAACTGAGTTTTTTAATAATTCAATATTTTTCAAATAATTGATAAGTAGTGCTAACATGCTCAGAATGCAGTTCTTGCTTTATTTTGACCCTGTTTAGAAGAGCACATTTGAATAAATTAGTTTCAATAACCTGTCCTAGATACCAATCTATATCAATCTTTAAAGACATTTTTCATCTGTTGAGTCTGTCCTCTGACAAATGTGGAGACTTAGCTTAAACATTGATGCCAAACATTTGTATGCCTAATTTAGGATAAGTAAAACCTACTGTTGTTTCTACTTCTGGATCCTTTGTGATTCTGATGATCTGGATTAGACAGCACAAGAAAAACATAAGATAGAATAATTCAAAGGAAAAATACTAAGACCTTGGTTTAAATCAAGTAGTCCAAATTATGTTTTCACATATTTCACATATTCACATATTTCCCAAGCTACTAGATGCTGCTACAGTAACACACTATGACTGATTCTCAGTCTTACTGTTTGCGTTCCTCACAAACATACTCAAAAAACAATTTTGAGGGTGGAATTTATTTTTCAAGATTTTTTTCCTTATTAGACTTCAAACATGATGTTCAAAGTTGATATAGGTCTATCAGGATGCACAAGATATCTGGCACTAAAGAAATCCATTTGTAAAATGAATCTTCAATGCCAAATCTCAGGAAGAATAAAGTTTAGACAGCTGACTTTTAATCCTTGAAAAACTGGATTTACAACAGAAATTATGACAGACCCTTAAGTATCACAGTACTACTGGCTACCTGTATTTATTGTATAAAGCACAAGAGCACCAGATTTATAGCTGTAAGTGGTTTCATTAAAATGCCAGTTCTTTCTAGATTTTTCTCATTTCACCAGTTCAAAATTGTCAGTATTCCCCAACAACACTTAAGGAAATGCACAATAATTATTATAATAAAACTTAATTAAAATATTGATATTATTTTCATTATTGCTCTCATTGCTGGAAGTTAAAGTTGCTGTGTAATATGAATTAGCAGGAAAGTTTCAGAGAAGTAAAGAGGTAATTTCTGTCCTATTTTTGCCTGCTGTCAATCTCTGAGAAATTTGGAATCAGTTTTATTCTTAAAGTAGGTTAGACAACTCTCGTTCTCATTTTCTCCAGGAAATAACTCCCTACCAAGCTGATCTATAAATCTATCAGAAGAAATTCCTTAAGAAGTATTTCTGACATATAGAAACCTTTATTTATCAAATATTTTCTAGAGTTTTCTTAATGAACTTTGAGCCTTTTTAAATCTCAAAAATACTTATTTTCCACCATGGAAAACTGAAATTCTAGTGAAGATTTATGTAACAAAGTGAGTATGAACGACAAGGAACTGATCCTCTAAGATAATTCATGCAAGCTGCTGGCAACAGAAAAACAACTGGATCCCTCTATTCAAATCAGATGAACTTGTAATACTGGATAAGGTAGTGCAAAGCTGTAGGTGAATTTAGATCAGAAGTCACCAAATTAAAAGACAATGTTTACAGTCTGTTTCTTGCTTAACCAGTCAATAGACATCTTAAGTTTACATGCAAAGAATTAAAAAGTACATTCTTCTGTTAGTTTTGGCTCCATTTTTCAATTTCAGAATGGTTCGGCCTAGATTCACCTTAGATGGAGTCTGTTGATACTGTACTTGTCTAATTGTTTTATTGTCCAAAGCTATAATTATTTCAATTTTGACATGGTACCATAAAAGTACTGAGGAAAAGATAGGAAGCAAGGATGAGAGAGGGAGGGAATAAGCAAGGTAGGAGAGGAGGCCTCAAAGAATCTAATAAAACTTGCATTAGTTCTAAAATTTTTTTGGAAGCCATAACTTTCCTAATGCACAGTTATTATTCAAGAGCTTCCCTTATTCTCGTGTTCACTTAACCCTTGGTCAAGTCACACCCTTCAAGAGTGAATAATCGCCTCCCTGATTTCAGTCTTTCAAGGCATTTCTTACTTCTATTGCTTGTTGGCTGTGATTATTTCTTCCACTGCTTTCCATACACATTTTAGCCAAGTATTTTCTTGCTAAATTATCGTCTTAGCGGGCTGCTGGCCAACTAATAATTAGCATTGACTCCATGATTCACAGAAGGCTGATCAATCTCTCTTTATTAAGAAATCCATTGCTTTTTTATAGACAGTTGCGATACAGGTAGACCTAATTGGTCCTCCAAGCCAAACACCATCACCATTGGCTAATTAAGAAGCCACCCTTTGGTAAACAAATCTCCATAACACATTCCACATGTTCACAACAACAGGTGCAGCAAGTTAAAATAAGAATTGTTTATCATTCTTTTCTCTGATCTTCTCACATGGTGCCTGGCAAAGTTGTGCGTTTCTCTCTGTAGCCAGAGAGCTGCTGCCACACTGACTGGATCCTCTCAGCTCAGTACAGGCATTACTTTGGCTTTTATTCTGAAATGCAATAATGTTAGACTTGTGCTGCAGTCTGTGTTGGAGTACAGTCTTGTTGGAGTACAAGACTGGGCCCTTGGAGAAAGTTCCTGGGCAGCTGGAGCTTAAGATTCACTTTAGGTGATGGATAGCCAAAAGTTAGTAACTTCATCACTTCATTCTTTATTGCTATCCTTCATGGCCTGTATGTTTTTTCTTGACCTCATTGTAACGTAGCAAAGACTTGCAAATTAGTTGTACTCCTTTGTGTTAAGATCCTTCCAGGTTGCCTTCTCTTCTTCTGCCATAAGAGCTGGTTTTAGATGCCCTGCAAAGTGTCAGTACAAAGATGAAAACAGCATGCAGTTAAATCACTTAAGATTTTTTTATTGAATGATTGTTGGAATGATTGTATTTGATACACCTCTGTTTCCCCATCTGGAAATGCTCTGTCTCTTAGACTTTGATTCAAATATCCTGAGGGTGATCACATTCCTGACCCTTGACAAAAAGACTTTTACAACCACAGATGATAAAATGAGAAAGTGGGAATAAGCTCTGTGTGTTTGTCTGTGAGAGGTTGTGGGCACTCAAAACTGTCCATAAGGGCCTTTGTCCTACGCTGATCACACTAAAATGAAAGGCAGCCGTCAGCAAAATTAAGCAGCAAGCAGAAGATTGCAAAGAGATTTCTGACACAGCAGAAAAGATCTTGCTACAGGGGTAACAGGTCAGCAACCCCACCAGGGCGAGGTGCTTTCTTACCGTGACCTGGGTCAGTGGGTGAAGAATACAACAAAGAGCAACAAAAGATGAGGGTACCCACTTGTCCCACAAAAATGGTGTGCTCAAGCAGGACCCACTCCTGGGGTGGGGGTGAGCTTCTGACCCTCACAGCTGAGGGAAACCTCACTGGGGTCAGGTGGATTGGGGTGGAGCTTCTTGGAATGAAATATAAATGGAATTTAGAAACCTGAAGGTATGCATACATGTGTCTAATACTGTGTGGTTTTTATTGTGTTTCTGATCCTGAGCATAGTGTTTACTGATTAATTACATGCAATTACTAGTAAATCAATAAATTGCTTTGATCCTGATTTGATTTAAAGTATGAATGGATCAGTTTTCCCTAGGGTCAACAATCCATTAAAAACTAGCAGACTTCTGAACAGGCTAAGTCAGTGAGAGGGTTTACTGAATCATCTATGGGAAAAGGAGAGAGAAAACTAGTTGTTGTTTTGATGATGAAACAGGTTATAGTTCCACTTAGATTATCATTCTAATTCATTGCAGAAATGAAATATTTTCATAATTATATTCCATGAAAGATAATTCATGCAGCAGCAGGTTTTTTTCTTTCAAGAAATTTTATATATTTCTCATAAGCAAATTGCAGACAAAAGTCTAGACTAGTAAAATTTTATGTTTAAGTTCTAAGGTAAAAGTGCTCTCCTAGGTTCTCTAGATAGGGTTTCTTAATCTCTGTTTTTTAAAATACAAGTCTGATATTTCTTTCTCTATGGACCATTTCAATGATTAATCATTAGGAAAAAACACTTCCTTCATTCAGAAAAAAAATATTCCCCATTTATAAGAGATCTGGAGTACCCTGGAGATGACTTAAAATGCTATAGCTAAGATAGTGTAATAACATATCATAAAGATGAAGTACAGATAACCATCCCTAGTATCCTCCACAGTAGCATTTTTGTTGTTTATATTGTTTGCCGATTTATTAAAGTTCCTGAAGAGAACTTTGCTTTGACGTGTTATTTGATGTACTATCCTGAAAATGCCCTCATAAAAAAAGAGAGATGTTTCAGAATTTGTGAAAAAATATTAGTATAGCTAAGTAAAACTGAAGATATGTAAGATGGAATAGTTTGTGGAAAACAAAAATTATGTTGATCTTGTCCTAAGTCTAAAAACATGTCTAACTCTCTCTTGTGGGTGTTTGTTACATATATTTCTTTTATAAGTGAATATTGCTTTTTGGATACCATATCTTCAGCAGATCCACACGTACCTCAAGATAGGTTGTTTTATTTTCTTCATACTTGTCTTAATAAAGTGTTAAAATTTGGTTCAGATGGTAGTATCTTCTTTATGGACATTTACTAGCCTACAGCTTTCCATTTCTGTCCACTGACTGTATAATATAGCCAATAATACATTATAATTGTGTATCCTCAATAGTTAAAATGCACAAGCACACATAAACAGAGGCACAGCAAGAAAAAAATCAGTCTCTCAAGATATGTTTTAAGAAAACTATTAGATATTTGATCATGTTTCCACTAGGGAAATATTAGGTGAGATTTTTCTAATTTTCTAAAAGTATGTGGTTTTATTTACGTTTCCACATAATGAAAATATTAAAGTCAAAATGTGTCTGTGTATGAAAGTTTGCTGAATTAGTGGAAAAAATACTTGTTTGTAAAAAAGTTTAGCTAAATAAATAATGTCTCGTGTTGGTGTTACTCTAGCAGAACAGGAAAATGAGATAAAATCAGTATTATTTTAACAAATAGTGAGACAGGTGGGTGCAGATACAGGTGAAAGCTTACCTGTGGTTTTAGAAGTGCTAGACACAAAGATTCAAAAGTAAATGGTGATTAATTTTATCTTTTCATTATTTGTAAACAACACCATAATGGTTTCTCCTACTATGTCTTTCTCCAGCACATCCTCAGGTTGTTATATAAAATGCATATCAGCAGTAGTGCAAATTGACTGGAAAACAGACTCAAGGAAATTACAAGGGTCTGTGTAGGTTCCTGGGCAGCAAATAGAGGAGTATCTTACTTCAAGTAATGCAGTGCAGCATGCTGAGTTTGTGTCACTTGCTGCAGGGTAGTAAGGGTTCATAAAATCAAGCCAGCTACATGACTATAGATCTTCTATAATGTAACATTTATTTTTGTTTGCCATGGACAATAGATTTTCTATTACTGAATGTGAACTAATGAACTGGCAGGCCAAGTCCAAGTTATCAACATCTATTGAATGTGTTTCTGTGCTCTAACAGACAAGACAGCTCAGCTGGCAGTGTTCTACCTGCCTCTGACACACAGGGATTTTGGCCCTGAGAATGCTGTCTGTGTTTGTGCTGCTCACTGATGCTGTATCTCTTCTTTTGAAGCACACTGTAAACCTTCCCATCATACAAATCTTCTCAGCCCACACAGGGACAGCTTCTTAACAATCTCAGTGGCATTACACAGCAATCCAGGAAATAACTTTTCAAGCAATCTCGTTAGATAAATTTATGGACTGCCTTTCCACAGGTAGAAGACTGGTCTGACCACCAAAGCCTGTGGGCACTCTACCACTCTGAACTTTACAGACACCTTTGTGCCAAGATAAAATGAGTCAAAAAGGACAAAAAATCCCACCCTTCTGATCAGTCAGCACCTGCTACTCAAACCACTCAACAGGGTCTCCCACAGCCATTAGAGACACTGCTGCTGGTCTAGTTCTAGTTAGGGGGAAAAAGAGGGAGATGTGTACATTGGGATATGTTTTAGGGAACATGGAAAAAGCTGGGGCAGGGATAGATGAAGGAACTACGAACTTTGTGGAGTAAAAGCATGTGGAATGGAAAAGAGCATGGAGCTATTATGGTGATGTGGTATTACTGCTTATTATTAATGTGCATAGAAACACATGCGATAAATTGCCATGGGTTCCACTTATACATCATACAAAGAAAAAGACCCCAGTTTGTTTAAATTGCATTTGATTAATGCTTTTGTTGGCTACATACAGGCTAATAAAACTTAACATTGGAAGATGAAATGGGTCAGGAATATAATTGCATTTATTAAGAGATATTATTAGGCAGAATTCAGATAGTGGCAGGTTTTTTATTATGTTACTTACACATCTGAAAAAATCAAAAAACAGGCTAGAATAGATTTATCTCATTCAGTCCTGCTTGCAGTCTCAGATAGTAGGCATTTCAGGTGGGAAGCACTGCATGCCAAGACTGTTGGTCTGTCACAGCCTTTTAATATGAGAAGGAATGCTTTCTAAATTTTCTATATTTTAATAATCTGAAATAGAATTCAAAACCCTAATGGTCCTCATTTGTTATATTGAGCTTTGCTGACCAAAAGCCTTTCAGCCTTAGTGCTCTACATCCAGCAGCTACTTTCAGTGTCCTTCATGGCACAAACTTCTCTCTATTATGTATGAGCCGAGCCAAGCCAAAAAGAGGAATCCCCATTGTTCCAAATCTTACATATGAGCTGGAAAAGTTATATGGCAGATTATATTCAACTCCATGAAATGTGGGAAATGTGGCCCTTCCAGGTCTCTTCATTAGCCCAGTATCATAACTTTAATTGTAGAGTATAGGAGAGGAAAGCCCAGTAGGAGGACAAAATAAACCATTTCTTCTTCAAGAAAGAAGCATCAAGTATCAAAACAGGCTCCTGTAGTACTGGCTTAGGGTCAGTTAATTCATCTAATTATAGTGATAGTCTTTCATAAGTTAACAATTGCATAATACAAATGAAAAGCTATATGTAATTTAAATCACATTATTCAGATGAGGACATTGGAGTCTGATGTCCTGTGATGAAGTGGGGCACTCTAATCATTACCAAGGTCTTGGACACATCCATTTCTGGACAGCATTGTATGCAATTTCTTTACCCTTTTCAATATTTTGAGGATGTATTAAATGTCTCTGCAGCAGTTTAGCTATAGAAATTTACTTTGAAGCATTATGCAAAAGGAATGTAGAAATCTACAGTGCTGTATTGTTACAGATCTCTTTATTTTTTGGTGCTTTGGGATCATACAGAATTTCAGCACATAAACCTTGAGATGGGTGTTCTCTTTCATGAATGTGTAGCTGTTTAATTTCACTACCAAAAACAATTTGTATGTGCCAATTTCTTTTAGGTGATACAGGTGGTAAATAGGGTGACATTTGATCATTATTTTACCCCTAGCTTTATTTTCCACCATTCCAGAGAAATTAAATGTAATGGCCTTGACTTGTGTTTTCATGTCATTATGAGTTTGGCTGGGGTTTTATTTCAAATTCAGAGTATTGTATTAGTGGAAAGCACTGAGGAAAAGGTTTTGGGGGTTTTTTGTTTGTTTGTTTTCCGGTTTGGGTTTTTTGTGTGTTTGGTTGGTTTGCTTTTTTGGGGGATAGGTTGGTTTGGTTTTGGGTTTGTTTTGGGTTTTTTTGTTTGTTTTGTTTTGGTTTATTTTGTGCAGGTTTTTTTTAGGTTTTTCTTTTGTGATTTTGGGTTCGGTTTTTTTTTTTTTTTGGTGTTTTGTTTTTGTTTTTTTGGTTTTGGGGGATTTTTCCCTGGTTAGAAAGGGGAATACTTGGCGGGGTTTTCCTTTTTTTTTTTTTGTTGTTGGTTTTTTTTGGGGGTTTTTTGTTTGTTTGTTTTCCGGTTTGGGTTTTTTGTGTGTTTGGTTGGTTCGCTTTTTTGGGGGATAGGTTGGTTTGGTTTTGGGTTTGTTTTGGGTTTTTTTGTTTTTTTTTTTTGTTGTTGGTTTTTTTTGGGGGTTTTTTGTTTGTTTGTTTTCCGGTTTGGGTTTTTTGTGTGTTTGGTTGGTTTGCTTTTTTGGGGGATAGGTTGGTTTGGTTTTGGGTTTGTTTTGGGTTTTTTTGTTTGTTTTGTTTTGGTTTATTTTGTGCAGGTTTTTTTTAGGTTTTTCTTTTGTGATTTTGGGTTCGGTTTTTTTTTTTTTTTGGTTGTTTGGTTTTGGTTGTTTGGTTTTGGGGTATTTTTCCCTGGTTAGAAAGGTGAATACTTGGCTGGATTTACATTTTTTTGTTGTTGTTGTTGGTTTTTTTTTGTTTTTTTTGTTTTTTTTTTGTTTTTTTTTTGGCAAAATGCTGGCAGATTCTCCTTTTGACTCTCATACAGAGGTGAAATATGGTCAGGAAACACTAACACATACCTGACTCCCAGCAAATTAATGTACAAGTTCTTTGAAACAGCTACTGCATTTTTACCCACAGTTATGAGAACACTCATGATAAAAGTCCTTGAAAAAGGACTTTTTTTTTCATTTGAAAACATTTTGTTTTCTATATGGAAGAAGAAAGCAGTTCACTTAGATAAAAAACATAGTAATAGGATTTTAAAATTACATTTACAGTATTCTGTATGGCAAAAAAAACCCCAAAAAACCTCTTACCAAAACGCATGCTTATTAAAATATAGGTACATGATGCTAAAAAATAAAACAGTCTTTCATTCACAAGCAGACAACTAACATGTCTTCAGTTTTATGAAACATCATGAGATATTGTTCATGGTTTTTTTTGCTCTATGCCACAAAGAACATTGAATAGTATTATTCTTCTTATAAAAACTAAAACAAAGCTCTTAAGAAATAAATTCTCCTTCTCTGTCCTTAATTTTTCTCTTCCACATGCTACCTTTTTTGCTCATTTCTTTGTGGGAAAGAAAAGCTCTTAGTTCATTGGAATGGAAAATAAACAAATATGAAGGCACAATCTTACCTTCATTATGGTCTTAGGACCTATTCAATATTTGAATAAATGTTTAATTTGCTACCAAGACCCTAAAATAGAGTTACTTGCAGTTGTTCTACTGAATACGACCCAAAAGCTCTTTAGGGTCATTTTATCTTGCAAGCTTGCTGTATCCCCAAATTCTGAGTGCACCTATCCTGCTCAAAACAGATGAATCAGCTTAAAAACACCCTATAAAAAGATATTATCTTTTTTTTCAGGTTTTGGATGCATGATTCAAGCACACTCAATTTGATTCAGAATATGAATCAGCTGGTGAATTAGAAGGAATAATGAAATGGCACTATAGCAAGTGAGATAAGGGAAAATTCAATCAAAATTGGACCTTTAATAACTATGAAATATGACAGAAATATGAAACAGATTTAGCTCTTAAATTAATGAGAGAAAAATGGCTGATTTTCAGTGTGATCATCATTCCAGGTTTCCTGACATACATATTTGATAAACCTACCAAATCTGAGAATCTCCAACAGTATCTTGAGGGAGCTACTAGACCAACAAAGCTTCAAATCAGGAAAATGAAAGTATGACGGGGCAAATTTAAAATTATTTTGATGAGCATTCTATGAAAATATTGAATCTAGAAAACAAATGGGTGTTTCTAACAAACAAATTCATTATTAATTTATTCAGATACACCTAAAACAAATAAAAAACCCAAAAGATCAAAGCTCTATATGCAATAACTTTTAGTGCTATAAGAGTAACAAACTCTCAATGTCTCTGAAGCGTTTAGCTAGGTTGAAACAGTGATGTTTATTTTTAAATAACAAAGGAACAGAAACAAGCACATTTCCTTAAAATCCAGGGTTCACATTCATTTAAGCCACTTTTGAAATAATACCTTAAATCTTCTCGCAAATGTGTTAATTAATTTCGTTTCAGATTTACTGGTGTTACAGTTTTGCCTCCTTTTACCTGTGACAGTTTGGGTTTTGTATAGAAGAGACAGCTCCTGACCAAAAGTACTTGCAGCCAGTGGTTGCAATGAAATACTAATGACAGGTAATTGTGATTTGTTGTATAAGCTTCAATCACTGTATAGCAATTACTCATCCACTAGCAAATATTTGACAAGCATCTCTTCATCGTGGCAGTACAGGAAGACTCTGCTGTTCCTGTGAAGAAGTGATTTCATCTTCATGATGTCTCAGAGATTCTTCATATTTCAACAAATTCCAAATTAAAATGCAAGAAGGATAACACACACATATATGTTATACATACATAGAAACTCAGATTGTGAATCAAACTTGTCTTGGTTCTTGTATTTTCCTATGTAAATCCATAAATAATTATCATTCCAGCTTCATTTATTTGTACCAGAACAGATGATTTTTATGCAGATCTTACAGATCAAAATTAAATTGTTGTCTACAGTGATCTGCTTCTCCTATCATTCTTCAGTGCTGCTGCAAGAGCTGAAACAGTGAAAGTACTCCTATACTAATGAGGCTGACATTTAATCATGGTGTTGTAAACTAAGTTCAAAAAAAGCCATCATTCTTAATTTGCAGGACTTTCCTGACTAATATTGCTAGAATGAGCTGTGTAGTACTGAGAAATTTCAGTGGAGAAATATAGACAAGGACCAAATAAATTAACAATTCTACTAATGGGTGGCTTAAGAAAAATTCTTGTCTCATTTCTTTAAAAATACTACATTGTTACTGAGAGTATTAAAAAGCGAACAAAAATAAGAATGATGATTCTTGCTATTATTGTAAGAGAAAGACACCACTCTGAGAGTAAATAAATGTTTTACTTACTTAAAGAATAATTTTTGCAGTCACTTCTTTGCTACATGTGGATTCTTTAAATAAACTTTCAATTAAAATTATAGTTTATCATATATATATATAAATATACATATACATATAAGCTATATAACTATCAAATTAAAAAATTGAGAATCACTAGAGCTGGTCTGAAGTAAAAATAAATCAAAGATGTAAATAGTCCCCTAAGTAGAATAGCTCAAGATATTTAGAATGTTTGTTCTACAAGGATGATTATACACAGAATACTAGTAAGAATGGGTTTTTTTTCTGATATAAAGATAAATAATAAAAACATTAAGAAATACTTGAAATTTTTTAAATTGCCAGGAAAAATCCAAACTTTTTGGTGGTTTGACTTGGGTTGGATTAGAGTAAGACACACAACAAACACATATGAGTTGGAGTAAGATTTTTCTAAGGGACAAAAGAACACTTACTCTGCTGTTAAAAAAAAAAAAAAAAAAGTATTGTGCCAAATTTGCATACAGTGATTGTCCTCTCCAGATCTGAACATCACTGATGTAAAATGAAATTGGCAATTTCGGGGTGGGGAAAGCAATGAATGAGGCAAAAGGCTTTTTAAAGTTGAATTTGTAAGATCAGCCTGACTAGGAAGATAAATCAAGCAGAACTATTGAGCTTCATGCAGAATAATTTTCTCCTCTTCTGCCCATTGCTTCTCCATCTAATCCAGCAAGCTATCTATAATTTATACCTGTAAACTATCAGTTACTTTAAAAAATAAGCTATCAAAATATGGCAATCCAATAACTTCTGTGTCAGAAGTTTCATCCTACTTCAGTAGTAAAACAATGCAAACTATACTCTTTGTCCTCTGGAGTAACACCCATCTCCTGGCTGTGCCGAAAAATTAGAAGTAAAACAAAAAGGAAACATTAAATTTGAATTAAAACTGAATTCCTTCTACACCCAAAACCCAGGGACAATCCACAGAGGAGATATTTTTTGATAGTTATAAAATAGTTGTATTTCTGCATTTCTTATCTGAGCCTTATGCATGTCTACACATTCAGAGGAATGTTGCAAGAATTCTTAGGTAGGATTACATGCCTATGACATACATGTATGCATCTGAGCTAATTCTATAAAATTCCTTCTTAGTCAGCATAGAGAAGCACACACAACTTGAGTTCAGATCACCTGCCTTGTAGGATCAGATGTGATATTATTTCTTAATGACTACAAAAAAAAAGGTAAAAACATGCAGTTGGGTTTTTTAAGAAGTTGGATTAGGAGAAAAGAATATGTAGAGCAAAAGGCTTGAACAAATGAAACCTTGGACAGAAGACAGTTGTTAAAAAGCATGCTAATTTCTGATAGCTTTGCTCCTTTCAATGGTCTTTTATTTTCACCAAAATAGCATTATGCCTGTGTCTAACAGATTTTACAGAGTGTTGTTTGAGTAGTTTGTGTGATAAATCATAACCTTAGAAACACGCAGGGCACAAAGGAAAATCAGATGAAATGACTTGTTTTGCTAGGATTTCCAGGTCTGGGAACTGAAATCAGTAACTGCTCTCATGACTCTGGTTCTTGATGCAGGAAATGAGCTGCCCTGTGAAGCGATGCTAAACAGACTGTTAAATTGAATACAGAAGGTAAAGCATAGATGTGTCACCTCGGGTTTGTCTGCATGAAGTTATATCAATTCTGCTGAAATTTTGTCTTTAACTAAAGTTCATCTTGTGCTGCCAGAGCCTAAGGCACAGTCTAGAAAGTGGGAGGAATTGCTTCTGTCATTGGACCGTGTGGGTGATATTGCTTTACACCTCCTACCTGGCAGCCCGCCAGATGCCTATGTCTCAGCCAAGGGTGTGCTTCTTCTTGGTCCCTCTGATGTTCCTGAGCAGAGGCTACCAGCTAGTGTTAACTTGCCAGTTAGTAATGAAATATCTCATTTTTGCACTGGGCAAAGCTTATAAATTATTTATGGCATGTTATTTATCACATAATTTGAAATATTTCTTTATTTACTTTACTGATGTAAACACAGCCAGATATAAATCTGTTAAGTGCAAGCCTGTAACTCCACATGCTGTCTGTGTCTCAACATTCAAAAATATTTACCCTTGGTTCAGTGTCCACTAAGCTTTCTAACTGAGGAAAGGGAAAAGCAGACAGTGAAATTTGATCTGTTGGCTGGCAATAAACTTCTTTCTCTCAGTGCAATGACTGATATCTGCTGCTCATGTGAGCACCAGCAGTACAGCCACGAGCAGACTGAGGAGTACAAAGAATGATTACAGAGCTCTGGGAGTGGCAGTGAGGGAATTTGGAGCACAGGTTATTTTTTTCTCAATCCTCCCAAAGAGAAAGGGTTTGAAAAGGCCAGTGAAATCTGTAGAATTAACAAATAGTTACAGACCTGGAGCCACAACTAGGATTTTTCTACTTAGACCATGCCACTCACTTTGAAAAATGTAGTGTACTGGGAGCTGATAGAGTCCATCTCTCAGAGAAGAAGAGGAAAATCTTTGGTCATAGGCTTGCCAAGATAGTGGAGAAGGCTTTAAACTAAAGTGGTCAGGGAAGGAAAAATCTGTCCTACTCCTCAATCTGTCCTGCTCCTAACAGCTGGATGCCAGGGCCAGCAATTTATGCATAGAGTTGCAGAGAGAGGTCACAGGTCAGAAGAAAAGCACCTGAAGACAGTACAAAGGAATTACAGCCACTAAGTCAGCTTCACTGGGGTCCCAACTTAAATGCCTCTATGCAAAGCACATAGCAAAAAACTGGAAATTAGAGATGTGGATGCCTACAGGGCTTTAATGTTATTAATGTCATGGAGACATGGTGAGGTTTTTCCTATGACTAGATTGTTAGAATGGAAGGATACAAGAAAGGACAGGCAACAGAGCTGAGGAAGTGATGTTTCCCTCTGTGTCTGTGATGAGTGCAAGGATCTCTACCTGTGGATGAAAGAGGAATCAGCCAAAAGTTTATGGGTCAGGCTTAAAAAGAAAGCAGGGACAGGATATTACAGTGGGGGTCTGCCACAGGAACATGTGGTAAATAATGAGCTGATGACAGCCAACATGGCTTCACTAGGGGCAAATAAAAATATTTGGCCATCTACTATGATGGGGTTACAGCACTGGTAGATAAGGGAGGTGCAACTGACATCATCTCCCTGGATTTGTACAAAATATTTGATACTGTCCAGCGTGACATCCTTGTCTTTCAACTGTAGAGACATGAATTTGATGGATTACCATCAAAAGAACTAGTCCTTGATTAGATCAAGTGATTATCTTTTGAGCATTGAAATATTTCAAGCTGAGGGAGTGCTAGTAGAGCCTGTGTTCTTGTTTATATAGTGTTCTTTTCTCTTTGTCATGCAGAAGTTTTTCTGTGCTTGTGAACAATACTGACTTTACTTAAAATATAGGATATGAAGAGACTGAGGACACAATTCTGCAGTTTCTGGAAACAGAAAAAAAGATTGAAGGAGCTCACTGGAAGTTGTCCAGTGGGAAATCAAGGTCTGATCTGCTTTCCAGAGCTCCAGAGCTCTGAAGTTTAAGATCAGGGGGCTCCAGGTGATGGCCTCCATGGGTGCCTTGAACTGAGTCCAGCCTTCTGCTACTCACTCTGAAATAGGTGATGGTACTTGATTGCTGCAGAGCTTTGGTGTCTTGGAGAGAGGAATCCTTCAATTTCAACATAGTTTTTTTTTAATCTGTCTTTTCTCCAAAGCCAATATATATACAAGAATGCTTGCACAACAGCAGAATCCCTTCCCCCCCTCCAAAAAAAAAAAAAAAAAAAAAAAAACCAACATGTTCTGTTGATAGCAAATGTTGTTAAAAAGATAGGAAATTACTTCCCCAAATAATTCAGCACATGCAATTTCTAATTTTGTTTGCATTAGGAATATCTGTGTATTCATTTACAAGACCAAGAACAAGAGAAAAATAGAAGCAAAATAAAAAGGATAATTTTTAGACATAAATTTGTGGGTGGATTGGTTTGGGATTTTATACATAAAGCCTGATTTTACCTTTTGTAGCAATAAAAGAATTTGCAAGTAACCTAGAAACCATTTAACACAGTAGTCTAACAAGAACTGAGACAGATACAAAAAAATAATAGTTTCAAATAATAAATCTCTAAGATTTCAGAATAAGAACGAAGTTTCAAAATCTCTGACGTTACTTTTGACCAATAATGCCATCAAGCCCAAGCTTGCCAGTTCTTTCAGATAATTATAACATTCTACAGTTCTCAATTTAAAAGATCAAATTCTGGTTGCATTTGACAGTTCTTCTTATCACTAAAAAAAAATTCTGCCTGGTAAATACTTTCATTCAGTACTAAATCACATGCAAGGTTCCCAGCCTTCTTGTCTGGGAACTCTATGCTTGATGAAAATCACCTTTGTTATTCTGAAATGCTTCATTTTACTAAAAAATCTCTTTACACTTCAGTATTTCAGAGCT
Source organism: Urocynchramus pylzowi (assembly GCA_013397555.1). Classification (NCBI taxonomy): domain Eukaryota; kingdom Metazoa; phylum Chordata; class Aves; order Passeriformes; family Fringillidae; genus Urocynchramus; species Urocynchramus pylzowi. The sequence continues at coordinate 86,624 of VZRH01008156.1, forward strand.
GGGCCTCTAAATCTGGGAGCTGAAGTTCTTGCATTGTTAAAACTGCTTAATATATGGCTTTTTCTGTTTGCTCTGCATATAAGAGCACACTTAACTCTCTCTGCAATTATATTTTGTGTTCTTCTTTCCTTTCAGTAACTACCAGTTGCAGATGTTAATTCCAGATTCTTATACAAAGAGACTGTAATTGCCTTTATTACAATATTATAGAAAATTCTTGTAAGTCAGTAAACATAAAGCTCTCATTCACTGGAACTGAATAAATCTTAAAATTATTTTCATACACCTTTTTATTTGTTAAAAGCAAAAGGGTGCAAGAGGATACTGAGATTATTCCTGGGGATGTTTAGATTAACAGTACAAGTATTGTATCAAGCATATTCAATTATGAGGCTAGATTAGCTTTCCTTGACAAGTAAAAATTAGTAGTAGGCCCAAAAGAAACTACGATGAGCAATCCAAACTAGGCATATTTTTAAGCAGATAATGCTTGCATATGAAGGGGAACAAAAATCTTAGCCATCAATTTTCTGTGGTCATAAATGAACCTACATTTGGAAACCAAACTGAATAAAAAAAGTTCCCAAGAATTCAAAAATCTCAGTAGCCATTTTTAGCAGAAAGATTAAACAACCACTAAAAATTCTACTAGAAATTTACTCAAAAAAAAGCATTTTCAATCCTCTGTATGAATCTACCCAACTTTCACTATCAGCCATTGGGTCTGGTTATATTCAGCTATAAATCAGGAGTGATTAATTAACTACTTAATTACAATGTGATAAACTACACAGATTTTGGGGTGAATTTTGCTGAATGGGTATTAATGTCATGTTTTACAGTCCATTCATCATTCTGGATCCTTGTTTCTGAACTGCCTCCAATTTTTTTCATTACATTTTTTTAAACCATTTGCAAAATGTTTTTTAGTTCCACTAAAAATAAATGGAAAAAATAACTGATCCATGCCTAACTAATATTTCCCTTGTTCAGGTATCCAAGGACTGTACAAGTCTTTTTGGTAATGGTACCACACTACAATCTGTATTCTAATAATCACTCTCATAACTATATGTTACATATAACTAAAATGAGCATCTTATACAAATATAGGGCAAACTTATACAAATATGAACTAGGAAAAAAAATTATATTTTACTGAGTAGTTATATCCTTAATGTGAGAAGACTTAAGAGTACTATGTTGACCTAATCATTTTTGTTACATCATTGAAAACAAAAAGTAATATCAAAGAAGCTGAGTAAGCTATGTTGTCTGGCATAAATTATATTAAACTTTTTCAGAATCATAAACTAACAACTTTATCAACCTTGATTAAAATTATTACCTCTTCCTTTGAAAATTTCATTTGATAAATTATGCTTAGGCTATATTTCTAAAATAGTGTATGCCAGCATTAAAACTGGCATTACATTAAATTCCTTCAATATTTACTCCCATAAGACAAGACAAAGCTGGGAAAGACTTCTTATAAAATTCACTCTCAATTTCATCTAAAAGAGTATTAGCAGTGTTTAGCAAATATCTTGGATGGAAATCCAGGGGTGAACAATAGATAAAGAGAGAAATTCAATAACAGAGTCATACAGCTGGGGAAGAAATAATTGGGAGAAAAAATCCAAACATACTCTGAAAATATCCTGATTTTGCATATAGCGTGGTATATAATCAGAAGGGAAGTCTATGTCATAAGGCAATTAGTGATAGTATCTTGTTTAATTGACATTTTTTCACAAAGATGTCCAAAGAAATTTATATTTTGAGTATGTTGTTGCTGCTGTTACTTATGCTCATATTTCAGACTTTTGGAATTGTATTTCTGAGACCAAATACTGCAGAGACAAAAACAAATGAAAATATCTGAAGAGGAATCCCCTGCCTCTTTTGCAACTCAAAAGCTCAGAATTTCCTGACGAGAAGACCATTGAATGAAAAGATGTTTATACAACATCAAGGTGATACACAAAAGCTAGGGAAAAAAGGAGAAAATGCCATAGTGCACTCTTTCTTCCTTCTTCTTACTATTATTCAGGTACTTAACACTCAGACACTTCTTCTGTTGGTTGGAACAGCAACAGTGACTTCAGTCAGCCTTCCAGGTCTCTCTCTGGAAGTGAAAGGAAGGAAGGAGTCTTTTGGCATCCTTACACATTTGTTTATAACTCTCAATTCATTCCAATCCTGTTCATGTGCTTACTTCAAATATGATGAATTCTGATAGTGACTGTGGTTGGAAAGGGCTTTAGAAATTACTCCTTCTTTACTATACAGACTTCAGGTGGTGGAGAATATAAAGCACCCTGTGCAATCTTATTCCTGTATAAATTTACCTTTTCTTCATTGATTTTAAGATTCATGTGTGCAATAGATTTAAAAATCTTTTAATACTCAATATCAACAATGTTGAATATTGCACAAAATCATGAATATTTTGATGTTTAAGTGTATAGCTAAGACTGACTAAAACTGAAGGGTTTGCAAAGTATATAAAGGTTTAAGGTTTGTTTTCATTCAAATTAGAAATCAGATTCTTCAATTAGCAAAATATACATCCATTAAAATGAAACTTTTTAGGAGCATCCATATGACCCATTTAAGTTACAGTTTTGTACATTCTTTATGGTCAGGAAAAATGAATGACAGATATAGAGGAGTAGCCAAAGAACAATTTTTAATACCCCACTCCTATCACCTTTTTTTAAACTCCAATGGATTGTAAAAGGGACTGAGGCATTTTTGCATACTACCATAGGTTCCTACATAGAAGTGACACAAATATTCTTCCTTCTTATTGTTTATTTTGTTAATTATGGAATAGGGTTCTTGCAGGCAGAAAAAGCCCTTCTGAAGTTCCTAACTGATACTGGAGTCAAGTAGATTATGTACATGGCTTTCTGAAAGCTTTGACCATATGTTACCTTCCACTGTAGATTTTAAAGGGATTCAAAAAGGATTGCAGTATTTTTTTTTTTTTATTCTTAACGGAACTAGCTGTTTTAAAACCAGGATTCCAAGTACACACAGTTCCCTGGAAGCCACTGGAATTCAGAATTCCCTGGAATTCTGAATAGTTTCAGAATTTATGGGATCAAGAAAAGTATATCTAGGAGTATGAATGGGCTCCTGGGAAATGGATGACCTGACAGACATGCTAAGAAAGTGAGCTCAAGAAATATTTTATGAAAAGAGATCCCTGATTTTAGTGTCTTCAATATATTGATCTCAAATTTTAGGCAAGTTTTTTTAGAACAGCTTAAAGTCTTTTGCATAGATTACTTGGATAACACCAGCAGAACGTTTTCTGAAGAAGCCAAAATTTCCCAGAAAATGTGCTGTTGAAAGGGGTTCTGTATCCCAACAGAAAAGATGTCCAGCTGACTAATGAACATCAGCTCCATGAAATCAATATGCTTGTGCTGGTTTTGGGCAAGCAAGGTTTTTGTGTAATAAGTTTCAAATATAACTCCTCCAAGAAATTTTCAAATGCTGTTTTGCTATAAATTTTTTTCTGCTTTGTAAGGATTCTTATGCAGAAAATTATGAAGGAGTGAATGTAGGTGTGCTGTTGCTTTAGCATTCTGCTCATAGAAAGAGTTGTAGACTGTTAAATGCTAATGTGTACTGTAAAAGATCCTAAGGAAGATTCAACATGAAACAAATTTATGTCAATAACATGTAGCTTCTGGCATCTGCTAAATTCTCTTCTTGAGACTGAATACCAGTGCATGTGAACTTTGCACTGATTTGAACCTGGAGATCAGCCCCAGAAAAGTATAACCTCTTTTTATTTGTTTTTTATTTGGTTTATTTTATAGTCATTGCTGTCTCAGCAGCTTAGATCTTGGCAGCTGTCTTCATAAAGAGATGAGATGGTTTATGCTAGTGAGGACATGAGTGTTTTACTAGAGAGAAAGTGAGAGACAGAGGAAAGCTCTGGTAGATTTACAATGTTGCTGTTATAGAGGATTTTGAAGTGTGGAGGTGGTTATTTTTTTGGAATGTTTTTTGTTTGTTTGTTTGGGTTTTGTTGTTGTAGTTTTGTTTTGGGATTTTTTTGGGTCTTGTAGTAGACTATGAGTAGGTGGGAAGAACTGTGCAACCAATTCTCTGTAAGAAAGTATAGACTGGGATTTAGATATGATTTTCCTGACATCCAAATAAACTGTTCTGGTAGGATAAATAGCAAAGGAATCTGATGACTCACTCAGTTCATAAGATTTTGAGGAGGAATAATGAAGAACTTCCTTCTTTGTGTGACTTTTTGTTTTCCATTTCACACCTTAAAATTCGAATAATCATGCCCTACCTGCCTTCCAGGAGGAAACCCAAAGATATATCCATTACAATGTAAGTCAGAAATAGAACAAAGTAACTGTGAATATCTGCTGCCTTCATTCCTGCATTTTCTCAGTTGGCCATTGTTTCCTGACACTATACAGTTAAAGGATTCTTTTAAGGATAGCACATAAAAAAGGATCATAACCACATTAGATTTGTCATTATTCCCAGCACTGTAAAATTTAGGAAGATTTTATGTACATATTTCAGAGAATGTACAGAAATTTGGTTGGGTGGCAAGATAACTAGGAGAAATAGAACAGATGCTATTGTTGTAGAGACCAGTGGAATAATGAGGAGTCTCTAATGTAAACCAGAGTAGTCAATACCTCTGTCATAGCATCCTACTGAACCAGTTTAATAAGGCCTCTACAAACAGAGCTACACAGCAGATACTACAGAATTGGAGGTGGTTGCTTTTTTTGAATTCTTGCAAAAGCCTCAAGTTATTTCTAGCAGTTTATGATGCCATGAAGACAAGAATGTTTTAAATAGCAGGATAAATTGAGAAAGAAGGAAAGTGTGAGTCTGAAACAACTGATATATTTATACGGAATTAATTTGAAATGTCTTTTTGTGTTAATTTTACTCATACTACTTAAAATTAAAAACTGAAAATTAACTTTAGTGTTCTGAATCCCAAGAGTGCTTACGTGGATTTCCAAACCAGAACTTTTTCTGATAAATAATGCTAAATTCAACAAACCTTGATCTATAAATCTTGACTTTTTTCCCAAGATATTACGATGTTTGCATACATATTTGTTGTCCTTAGACAACATCTAATCTAATAACAATCCATTACATAAATTCTACAGCTAACAGGTTCAAAAGAAGAGTGCCAGTTAGATTTTATTAGCTACAGATGGAAGGGAATGATGAATCATTCACAGGTATCAAACTGTTGTAAAGATCACATGCTATTATTTCAGCAATCTAGTAATAATGCATTGACCCTTAATATGCTAGACTTAACAAATAATTGCTTTTATGAATGATTATTTAGTAGTTTGTTTATAACATTATTTTCAATTGTGACAGCTTGAGGAAACAATGAAATGTTGCTGCATAATCTGTTCTCTGCCTCACAGGTATTTCCTGGTAGAAATGATCATGAGAAATGTGAAGTTTTTGAAATTATGTTATATGCAGGAAGCAGGAAGGCCCTTTAATTATGCCCTTAAGTACAGAATATTTGCTTAATTGCTTAGTAGCCCTTGTATCCTGAAAATTTAATTAAGTGATGATTAACTATTCATTATAATATTTTCCTGTTATTATTCAGTACAAGCTGCACATTAACTTTTAAAGTCTTTATCATGTTAGGAATTAAGCAACCCCAATTCTCATCAACTGCACAGACTGACTGTGATACTACAATAACTTATCTACTTCCCTTGCTCAATTAATAATACCTGATTCATCAGGCAAATCAGAATTGCCCATGGAAAAAGTCTGGCATTTTAAGCAGTGGCAGCTAATCCTGTTTCCTGTACCAGGCCTCTGTTCTGTTAGACAACATGCTGGCCCAACTAATTCAGGGTTTCCCTGGCCCAACTAATTCAGTCTGGAAAGCTGTGATGTGATGCAAGCTGCTCAAGATGGGGCTCCAGAAGAGAATACGTGGTGTTTAGAGTCCCTTAACCTCCATCGGAATGTGAATGTCTAAGCTCAAAAACCAGAGGAAAAGTGGCGTTATTTTTATACAATTAATCGTTGGGGTTCCGCTGACTGGGACATTGGAGTCCCAGCTAGTTACTCACCTTTATCCTGAAGGAATCCCACCTGACTTCTCACTTCTCTGGAGAACATGTGGGTCATGAAGAATGTGCCATTGTGAGGGAAGCCCTCCACATCTCCCTTTGAATCTGTGCTGCTCACTGCTGTGAACGCCAGGAAGAACTCAAGGGCAGTGACCAGTAGACCTTTGCCTGGCACGAGGAGATGAGTTGTGCAGATCTGAGATACAAAAAGATTGTGACATTATTTCATCTTTGTAGCAAAGCTTAGCATATTGGGTTATTTGCTTTTCTTGTTTCCACTAGATAAACTTCGGATCTTGTTTCAGATGCCACTCTTCCTTTCTATCCCAATGAGTCATAATTGCCTTTTGGGGCAGTGAAAAGATTTCCCTCTTGGAATAATTTTAAAATGTAGCAGAGGTGAGGTAAGTTCTGTCCCATGCACTTCCTAAGCACTGTGTAAAGCATGACTTTGATTAGCTGGAATTGCAGGAATGAGAGGAAGAAAGTCGAACATAGGAGTGCTCAACTACTCAGCTGCTGCTTTACTTTCAGTGATGATGGTATGTGTCAGCTGTTTCTAGAACTAATAGACTGAATTTCTGGCAGTCAAAATATTGCAGTGTTGAGGAGTTTATAAGGATAGCCAGTAATAAAATACATTTTTTCAGTCATCTTTTAAATAATTTTTTGTACTATATCTAAACTGTATCTCCATCCATATTTTCAAGTTATTGGGTACTCCTGAAATTTTCTGGTATTAAACAACATCTGAAGATATGACTTTTCAATTTAGTGCTACTACAATATCATATTCTGTATATAACAATTTGCATACATGTTGAACCCAGAAATGACTTAATCATGGTGCTAAACTTGTGTGTGATAAGCAAGTGAAATTAGGACTGAGAAGGAAATGGGATAAAACTCTATAAAGGGGAAGCAGTGGAAACCAGTTCATTCAGAAGCTCTGCCATGAAATGATGAAGGAAGAGATTTTCTTTTCAGACATTTGCTTTGGAAAATCCTATGAGAGCTCTCATTTTTCATTCTTATTTTTATGTGTACATTATTAGCAGTACCACATGAAGCCTCAGGGTGCCTGATCCAAAATTACTGGGAGGCTTCTTTGGGGAAATTTTATGTATGTCTCTTAAAATAATTTTGAGTGACCACTTTATTAGGTAGACTTAACACATTAGAAAATTATTTTATATATCATTTTATGATTGATAGTATCAATCATGGAGATTGATACATATATAGTAGATTATGCATGTTTCTAGCTGGTATATTAAGTATACTTGGATAATTTTAATTTAATCTTTTAATATGAATATTTATATTTTCATAATTAAAACCATGAAATGTTAGTATTTTAAAGTATCTTAAAATCTAATAAAATTAATAGCATAAGCATATTCTGACAGAGGGAAACCTAGATACATTTCACACTTTTGGATCTGCCTCCAGTCAGGACTGCCTAAAGGCAAATCTAAATTCATCCTTGTTTCATTACAGCAAAAAGTGTTACATTTTGCTGTAACACTTCCTTTTAAAAAAGAGCATCATTATGAGTTTGAGTTTGATTAATACTATATAAAAAAGCCCATAATGTTTTAAACTTAGCAGTGGGTTTTAATCTGAGTACTTAACAGCAATCAGAATTATGTAAGAGATAACTTATAACTTGGTTTTCTAGCAGGGCTTTTTTTTCAGAGGTGACCAGTCAAGCATACTGTTAGAATTTTTTTCTTTTTGGTGTACGTTTTTTAGATTTCTACAGCCCACAATTTTTCTACAATAATGTTGTAAGTGTCTTCTTTGTCTTTAAGTGTTTGGGACACAATTCTCTAGACACTTACTAGTCATTTGATGATGATGTTAATCTCTGTGTCAGCAGCTAAAATACCAATGGTTTAAATCACAAGATGAGACAAATTCAGTGTGCACTTGTCCTCCTATCAAAAGTGCTATCTCTATTACAAAAATTACAGTGCTAAGCTCACTGAAATGTAGTTCACCATAGCTCATGTGTATTTTCAAGTTATATCTAAGTATGAAAATATTTCTATGGAACTTCACAATAGAAAAATTTCTTGAAGTGTTGACTAAAATCAGGTTTGGTAGTGGTTAAACCTGTTATGAGCTCTTTCCTAAAAATTGCTCCTCTGTTCTACAAAATTTAATGAAAGCACTGCACTAAACAAGGTTTTGCTTTGTGTGGGTATGTACCATACAAAACAAAAACTAGTAGGAACCTATTACCAGGTTTTCTTGATGCTCTATCAAAGTGATATCAAAGTGTCCAACTACTTTTTACTAGTTTGTAGTCTCTAGGGTGCTGAAATGTACTATTTTCAATGCTTGTAGGAATGCAACCAGGCACAACACAATTGATGAAGTTTTAATTTCATATGGATGGCAATTATCCATAAGCCTCCACATAACAAAACTACTAACATTACAGGTGAACATTTGGTTAACTCTTGTAGAAAACATTATTTTACCACACTAAGATTAAGAGTTACCTAGAGAGGAAATATTCTGACATGAACTGAAGCATAATCTGCATTTTCTTATCCATCAGTCTTATGAGAAAATAGTCAAAACTGAAAACATTTTTATGTACTTTCATTGTTTGCCAATAGAAACTCCAAGGCTGCATCTAATTTTCCTTTCTAAGATGGTTTAGCTGGGACTGGTTGTAATTCCCAGCCCACTGACTTGTGTTCCTGGATAGGAATATGTTTTCCATATTGTCAGGAGTTCCAAGCTGGAACAGCTTGAGACTGATTTTATGTCTCTTGGAAAAAAAAAAACAACAACAACAACAAAAAAAAAAAAAAAAAAAAAACAAAAAAAAAAAAAAAAAAAACACAAAAAAAAAAAAAAAAAGCTTAGCCTGGTCTTTTAGTCCTTTTTAGGAAAAAAAAAAAAAAAAAAAAAAAAAGGCAGTGACTGTTTTTTTAATAAATCTGAAGTAATAATACTGTAATGTTTTATCCTAGGAATGGATTACTTTGTATTTGATTTGCTCCCATTTTGAAGGACCTATCCTCCATTGACTTTGTTATTTAGAGATTTTCTTGTCAGAATTCTTTCTTTCCTTCTAAGCTGTGAAAGAGATCAGATAATCCTGAACTCAAAGCTGTTTTCTAGTTTCAGTCAGAAAACTGGGCAGACTTTTGACTTTTTAAATTTGTTCTTCAATTACTAGAAAACATTTTTTCAGAAAGTTAATGATCCTTTATATGCCTATAAGAGATTTTTATCTGTGTAGGAAAGGAGGTTAATGTCATGAGTGAAAAGTAATTTAAAATTGTTTTAATTAGTCTACATTTTTGTCTCTCAGAGAAATTAAAAGCCGGAATAAACAGGCCTGAGCATTTCGAGGACTATAGTCTCTCAGGCATGTATCATTTTGGCTCAGGTTTCCAGGCATATACTGTATATCTCAAAGCCAGTTTTGGTGCAGGAAGAGACTCCTGACCTACCAGAAGCAAATAAGCCCACCTTAAAAAAACAAAAAAAGCCAGACCTATAGTATCAGTCCTTCTCCTTTTTATAGCTCTGTCTATGGAATATTTACAGAAGTAAATCCAAAGGAAGCTTGCATGTGCTTGCTGTATTTTATCATTTTATGATTCCAATGCACATATTTTTGATAATACATTTTTTTCATATTATGTCCTAAATGTTTCATGTCCTAAAGTTCATTTCCTTACATAATCAGCATAGAAGTACTTTTCAAAATAAAGCACTGAAGAAAAGAAGTTATATGTTTTCCAAGATTTGAGGGAGTAGGGATTTAACTTTTCATTTTGTGTTATTACCAAAACAAATTTATTTAAAGTGTAGGAAGGATAGGCATCACTTAGTTTGGGTTTTTTGGCCTGTAGTTTTTACTTTCAGCAGTACAGCAAAAAGAGTTTACACTACTACACTATTTCAAGAGTGACAGCTGAAAAGAGAATTACTACCTAGAAACCACTTCAAGTTAAAATTCTGTTTAGTAGGAATTCTAGTGTTTGAATATTTCAGTCTTATAAAGGGAACTAAACCATGAAATTAATTCATTTATATATTGAAAGAACATGTTTTGTTTACAATGTCCTCTTGATCACATAGATATTAAAATACAGTTGTACAGTGAAAAAATCTTAATATACTAATTATGCTTATCAGGATTTAAGGAGGTTAATTTAATCAGATGGAAATTGGTGTGTCAGAGGTTTGGAGTAACTAATAAAACAAATAATTGACAGCTTTCCAAATGGTGCTTTAGAAAGGCAAAGGAAAAGCATTGCTTGACCTTGATGACTGCTTGGATTTTAAAGGTGCTACTTTGGAGTACAATTACTGTAGGCCCACAGGTTAGGAACTGCAAAGAGTTGCAAATGCAGCTACAGAAGTGAGACCATTACTGAGATGGTGGGTTTACTTATGAAAAGTGATTTTTTTAGGTGAAAAGTTTAGGTGAGCTACTACACTGTGATTTTAGTAACATTCGTATCTTATTTGTGTAGTTAGGAATGCTGCCTAAGGAAAATGTATGATTATGGTGTTTGGTTATGGCTTTCCTTCTTTAATGTTGACTCAGTTTCCCTAGAGAAGGTCTCTGCTCTTCTCAGCTGCTCAGCCCAGTGTAACATCACAGCATCTTAATAATATGCACAGATTCACAAGCAAATCAATGAAAACCAGCTTACAGTGTAGGGCTTACAGAAAATAAATATATCTTCATCACTCAAGAATGCATTTTATAATAGATGCTTTTGAACTAGATGAGGATATGTCTTCAGAACAATCTTAGGTTTAAGCATAGGAATATATAGGGTCCAAAGGATAATATCATAAGAGCTCAAAGAGAAAAAAAAATACCTGAACTTTACAAGCCTGTGTGAGATTCAACGAAAAATAATTTACCTCAATGATAATGAAGATATTATTAAATATTAATAAGTAATAAATTAATAATTGTATCTCAGCTTGTATTTAGATCATTGTTAATGATTTAAGTGAGGCTCTTCTCCTCAGTATGCACTGAACTTTTATATAAAGGCAAATTTGTTCTGGGAATGACTTAGCTGGGAAAAGTTGTTCCTTGCAGCAGCTTTCCAACTTTCAGAGCCCCTCTAGATTATCTCACTGTATTGACTGCTAGCACAGCTCAGAAGTTAGCGTGACAGCTCCTAAACTTTTGCAAATCACATTCTGGTGAATTAAGGAAAACTGAAATTGAGGGTTTGTTTAGTTTAGAAAGTAAATAAATTGTTTTAAGAGTCACTGTAAGTTGTTTAAGACCCAATGAGCAATTTCTATGTGAAAGACATGACTTTCACTAAGCACCTAGAATAAAGTATGCTGAAAGTGGGAGACACTGCAATTACCATAGCAAAACTTTACTTACCTGTGATTTTCTCTATAGATTTTCCCTCCAGAACTGCATGAATATAATTACATGCACTCAGTATTCCTGGGATCTTGTAATTAAAATTTTAAAAGAGACTAAAAACCCCTAACTGTTACTCATATTTCATGATGGACAAAAATCTCTGAGACCACCATATTCATTTTCTTCCTTTTTATTTTGGCTTGTTCAAAACTAAAAAGCAAAAAAAAAAAGAAATATCTCTGATAGAGATAAATGATGAGAGAAATTTGTGACTTTTGGACATCATTCCTTTAATAAAAATACTACCCTGTCTCCTAGCTAAATTATATGTTATATATATATAAAAAAAAACCAAAACTAAGCAAAACAAAACCAACCAAAGAAAGATGAATGCATAGCTTCTTGTTAAGCCAGATCTAAGAGTTTTTAAAAATACAAAATAATTTGTCATTCACAGAATTCACAGCTTAAGGTTAAGTTGCTGGGTCAAAATGGCATTCACTCTAAACCATTTGATTTTGGCTTTGGAATTTTCCAAAGTGATTTTATATTTAATTTAATCTTTGTTTCCAAATGAAATGTTTGCTTGGATGAAAAAACTGATTTTTTAAGCCAAATTTATGCGCAAATTTGGCACAAAGTTAGAATTTTTTTAAATGTCATGAAGTATAAGATTTTTACACTATTTTTCAAGGGCAAGTTATTTATTCAGATGTAATGATAAATCCTGCACTTCTGTGCTGAAAATGAAAGATATTCCTACTTGTGGAATTAAATATGATGTCTTTATTGTTTTACTAGCTAGTAACATAGTTCTGCACCAAGGTCACAGGAAGATTATGCATCCTAATTCCTTAAATGTGTAAGGATTTAATGGCTTGAAGAATTTAGTCTTGGAGACTGCTTTTATTTATGTGTAAATTCAAGATCACTTAAGTGCGAAGCCAGCTATAAATAAAATCTTTATAACTGGAAAAATCTTTTAAAGTGTGCTGTAGAAATACCACTTATTTAAGTAGCTACAAGTTGTCTAAATGGATAATTGAAAAACATTTTGCTTTTTCTTTCACATAAAGAAAAGCCACAAAACTATTTTAACTCATATTTTTGGAGAAAAGGACGGTGAGGTCCTGATATACTTTCTTAAATGAGAAATGCTGTTAAATTGTGAATGTCAGATAATACAGGTTGAATATTGTGTAGAAAACAAAATTGAAAGCAAAGACAATTTCCTTCATCATCATAATCTCATGCTTCAGGGAATGAAGAGATCAAGAGATCTTGGATCAAGAGACAATATTTGTCTCTTCATCTAGACTACACAGTGGGGGGACACTCTAAAAAAATCCTAAATAGAATTACTGTGAATAGCATGTTGCTGCTAGTTAAGAAGGATGCCTGATTACAGTACAGAGCAAGAGGTACCCAACCTCTGTGGATGTGGTTCCAATGGCTCCCACAGAGAATTCAAAGGTGAGACAAACTTAGTTAGGTTCAAAAGAACTCACTGATGTTTCCATTTGGCTATACCACTCACTGTATGTCCATATTTCCACTTCAGATTTTGGAGACTACTCATGATTTTGACTGGAAACCTATATCTGACAGTAGGATCACGGAGACTTTGCAAAGAGCAGGAGCAGAGCTCTGACATAGGAACATGGAATTCAAGTCAGCTCCTATAGTGTCAGCAGCACTAAACTCCTGGAAAAGAGCTGCCAGAGCTTTACAGCCTTTGTCATCATCACCAGTCTAACACACACTAATGGATCTGGGTCAGGGAACAGACTGCATGCTGCCTTGAAAAGCTTTGGGTTTTTTTCAAATATCTGTCAAAAGATTGATGTCTAGGAATATTCTGTAGAAGATGTACAGTATTGCTGCACATAGTAGTGTCTCTGGAGGCTGCTAAAAGAGCTCATTATGACCCCTGCTGTACAGAGCCATTTCAAAAGCTTGATCAATCTCTCAAAGCATGCCAAAATAGCTTGAAGTTGTTCTTTATTCAACTGTCCTAGAAATCTAAGTCAAAATATATTGATAAAATAGAACTGTTAAACAGAAATACTTTGCTTGAGAAAATGAGTCAGGTGGAGAATATTGCCTCCAACAATGTCAGCAGCAGTAAGACCAGAGAGAACATCTGTATGATTGAGTACATAAATGCTTCTTTGAAGTTCGCTGCATATTTATGCATTCTCTTGCTTGGTTCTTGTCTGTTAATGAGGTGCTGCAATGAACACATTAACTCAATGACTTATTGCTGGGATGGGATCACTGGGTAAAAACAATCTGAGAAGCTGCAAAATAGCTATCAGACCACTCTTACAATTTAATATTACCTTTCCCTTATCCAAGAAACTGTAGTGATCATGCAGATTGTTGTAAATTAATGAATTTACAAAGGTTCATTTCCACATTAGTAACTGCAAAAAAAAAA